>CM051401.1:15083972-15506032 GCA_028052125.1 Melia azedarach | reverse complement strand
ACGTGGGTTGATTTTTTCGGTCCAGCTCGTGAATAGTGTCGGGCCGTACCGACACTATTTACGGGCGGGCTCGTGCCGAACTTGGGCCGGCCCGTCCGTTTTGCCATCTCTACCTCAAGCCGTCCTCTGTTAGCTGACGTTAGATTTAGGGGCATCATGGTAAAAATATCACATTTATAAATCAACAATCAAAGAAAGAATTGAAGATAGAGCAGAAGTAGAGAATTGCTCGGAGTCATCCATAACAAGAAGAAGCTGAAGAAGACCTTCATCTCCTCCGCGAAGCCCTCGTCTTCAACTCTTTTTTTTCTTCCTTCTTTGACCAATCCACCGACCGATTCTTCCATCTCCACCTTGCTAACCGAATCCATGTACCTCATGCGGCTTTCATCGCTTCTCTGCCGCTTCTTTCTCTTCTGGATCCCGCAAATGCCCTTCTTCAGAGAATCCCTTCTCCTCCCATGAACCCAATCTCAAGAAACCCAACCACAACGACGATTACACCAACTCTTTCTCCGGATTCTCCAAGGTTTTTCTTTCGCCTCTATCCCAAGAAACAGAACCCTTTCTGTGTCGTTGTGGGGCCTCCACTTTTCCGCCGCCGAATTTGGAGTTGGAGTGCCTGAGAACTCCATTGTCAAATGCTATTTATTCGGCTAAGTTGCCACCATGGCCTCCCACTTTGAGTAGGTTAGTGTCGAATCCCACGCTATCCCCGGCCAAGACGTTTTCCAATCCGTGCGAGATCCTTAAAGCAGAGGTTTCTTCTCTTCTTTTTGTTGTATAATTATCAAGATTCATGCTTTATTGTGTGATTTTATGCTTTCTGATTTCGTAATTAGATAAACATTACTGAGTTTATTATTTTGAAAGTTTTTATTTGTATTTTCAGTTTAAATTTCTTTATGATTAGGTTCTTATGTTCTGAATTTCAAAACTTATTGCGTTACTCTTTATAAATGTGATCTTGATTATAGTTTTTGGTATCTAATTATAGTTTTATCGTTGTGCGACGATGTAAAGATTCTTGGGTCGAATGTGGCTTTTTCTCAACTTCTTGGGTTATTGTTAGGTTATTGTTTATAAATGTGATCTTCAATATTCTAGTTTTTGGAGTCTAATTATAGTTTATATATTGTGCTGCTCTTGTTGGTTTTTCTGATTGAGGCATGTTTGATGGGTTTGTTATTGTATCGAATACATGTACAAGCTTGAGTTTTGGCCATTGATTTTAGAATGATGAATAAGCTTTAGTGTATGGATGTATGTATAACATGTGTTGAAAGATTACTTTGCTACTGGTTAATTTAGAGTTATGAGTCTGAAACTTGAAGAGCACTGAATGAATGATTTTTTTTTTTTTGCTGTTTATGTAGGCCAGTTTAGCCAAATTCAACAGTTACTGTAACAAACAATCTATTTCCAGCATTTTACTTGTTTGACAAAGAACACAAGGCATTCTTTGTGTTGATATCCAGCAAGATGATCGCGCGTGGCGGCTGTCTGTAGTCTCTTAATCTTTGTTGCGTCTCTAGGTCTCCACACACAGCGGCATCATCATCACTCAGCTCACTCATATCTCTGAAACCAGGTAAGGTTTCAAATTATTTGTTTAAGTTTTCTATCTTTTAGATTTACTTAAAACAAATTGTATCTCTGGCATATACATGTAAACAAGTATTCTGTTTTGGTTGCTGATGGAGATTATTATATTAGACTCTGAGCTTTGGTAATCCACAAGTATTCTGTTTTCAACCAAAAAAGACATAAGGAAATTGGTATTTTCTTCAAGGGCCAGCCCACCACTGTACTTGTGGCAAGTTTTAAAATTTCAAGCTGCAGAAACAATTGTTGGTGTTAGATTTGGAAATAATTTTGTTTTGAGTTTTAAGATTTGATGCAGCAATTTTTCTTTTTTAATATTCCAATTTCAGACTATTTTCAGAATTGTGTTAAGAACCTCATTTTTGGAAACTCACATCCCAGTACCTGTTTCCAGATTTCTTTGTGTCTTTACTCTATATGCTTCTTATGCAAAGTCCTGTCATTCTATATTGAAGTTATTGTCATTGTGTTGTCAAGGTTATGATTTTCATCATCGTTATTGATGCAGGTGTTGGCTTGTCTTGATTGTCAAGTTGTGTGAATTATAATTAAATAATGAGTAGGCTATCAATTCGGCCACGGCCGTTAGACATACACAAGAAACTGCCCATAGTTAAATCAGTCAAAGATTTTGAAGATGACAATAATGACACAGCTCCTCCTACTAGTGCTTCTAATAATGCTTCCTCTACCACCACCACACGCAATTCACACCTGCTCCGTCTCAGCTCTTCTTCAATAGATCCTGACAGTCAAGAGGTACCTCCTAGTTTTTGCAAAAACTTATACTGTCTTTTCGTTGATTTCGCCATTAAACTATCGTTTGCTTAATCAGGTGCATCAAGTTCCCAGCAAGAAATTAGCTTCTGAAATTCCCACTCCTCAGTTTGTGGTAGTTGATACATATGAACGGGATTATTCACAGACATTCAGTCAGCCTAATTCTTATTTACGTGCAAGAGGAGGTCTTTTGATGTTGATGTTAAATTATTTGTACAGACTATTTTGACAAGTATAAGATTCTTCTAACTTAACTTTGTTAAATTTCAATTATTGGCATTGGCAGCTCGGGCTGAGCTTGGGGAATTTGTTGAGTATGACTTAGACAATGAGGATGAGGACTGGCTTAATAACTTCAATAAAGATCGAAAACTTCTCACACATGAAAAGTAGTTCACTATATCCATCTATTATAATTTTCCTATCATTATATTTTATGAGGGAAATGACATCAATTTTAAGTAATGCAATTTTATGTCTACATGTTAAAAATTGATTTAGAAAAGTCTATTTATCTTACATCAGCCATTCAGTTCCATGCATGATTTTATTCACTTTTTTTGCTATGTGAAATGCAGATTTGAGTCTCTTCTGTTTAAATTGGAAGTGTTGGATCATAAAGCTCGGGAAAGAGCTGGACTTATAACACCTACTCTTGGTTCCCCAATTCCTGTACTTCTGCAACTAGATGTTGCTATTGAGGTGATACTTTGTTTTGGTTGTTTGGATGCTCTTTAATCTGAGTGCTCATTGTCAGTCAAGTCTCACTTTGTGCCTTCACTGGCTATATGATGAAAAATTGTTGGTTCAGATATATTTTCTTGGGTTACATGCGATGATGCAAATGTTACTTTCTAAGTTCTGTATTTTATTATTGGTAGAACTTCCTACTCCTCTTCCAAAAGAGATTGAAATCTCAACTAGGAAGAAACTCCCCTCATAACATAGCTCTTAGCATCTTGTGTTTTTAAAATCAAGCACTTCAGCTGGCTTTTAAGAGAACATACCAGGGCCCTAAAAAATGGCTACAGAATAGATAATAGGGTCAAACTCGACAGATTTTGGAATCTTATATCCTTTGCAGGGGAAGCATTGTCTAGGGATATCAACCTTCTTGGCTGGTTTTTTTGCAAGTCATTTTTCAATGGTTTTTTCCACGTAGTGATACAGCAAATAGATGAATCTTGAAAATCTTAGGAACCAAAGCCCAAGAGAAGCAAAAAGGAAAACTCTTTCCCATAAACTACCTATGTTTTCTTCTCTGTCTTCTCAAAAATGCATTTATATTCTTTCAAACCATAATAACTTTAAAAGAGCTTACTTGCTTACTTGCTGTGTTTTTTCATTTTAGGGATCCATGAAGATAGGATGGTTTTATGTCTGTGAACTAACAAAAATCTGGGTGATTCTGTTGGAATTAACTTGTGGGAAATTGTTTGCTAACTGTTTGTCATTTGTGAGACTGTATGGACTTGTTCTATCTTATCTTGTTTCAACCACCTGTACATGCAGAGAGCTTTATAGTCAATTCAAATGTCTGTCTAGTAATTACAGTTTCTGTTTATTGCTTCCTATAATTTAGATGGTATATTGCTCCCATTTTTTGGAATTTTATATTCTATGTTCCTGAAGTACTTTCGATGCCAGAAAAGGAAAAGTCATGTTTTACAATGTTAAAATATTTGAATGCCTCTGCTGTTTGATGCTTGTCATTAATATGTTGTTTTCTTACTATCATTTAATTATATACAGAGGTTCTAATAATTCTTGTTGCTTGTTCTCTTGTTAATGGTAGGCCCTACAGGCTCAGACCATCAGATTTGCAGTTTTCCAGTCAGTTTATAACTATTGGAAAGAAAAGGTACAATTCAAATGTTACATTGTGATGGTACTTATGCATTTGTTTGGAAGGAGTTATTATCAGAAGTATTATCAGAATTGTATTAATGAAGGGCTTGAACTTTGATATAAAACATATATGGTAATTGTAAGCTGCCTTGGCCTGATATTTTGAACAGTCATGCAGAATGAGCATAAATAGTAAATTAACAGTCTTTTTTCTCCCAATTCTGGTTCTTTACGTTTCTTTTTTTAGTTAAACAATGGCATAGATAATCGCCTAACCTTGTGCAATTTGATGTATTTTAATGAATTTGGGTGCAAACCAAGTTATATAATTGTTTGCAATATTGTGAATACTTGTCCATGATTTTCATTTTTGTCCTTTTTTCGTCTGTGGCCAGCGTGAACGATGGCAGAAACCTATATTGCGGCGTTTGCAGGTTGGTGTTATCACTTAGTTATTTCTGGAGATTGCTTTTGTCAATCAATGTCATGGTATTGCTACAATGGTTTGACATCAATGGTATCATCAAATTGCTTATCCGTAAATAGTAAACTTTATTTACATAATACAACTTCTTTTATTCTAGCCACTACACAAGTTTGACATGACCTGTTCAACTAACTCAAACATTTGTGGGTAATCCTTTAAAAGGCTCTGCAGTAAAGCTGACATTTCCTGATGTTATGATTGGTTGCTTAATATAAATTAATTATGTTTCTCCCTCTATTTTTCCATTTTTGCAGGTCTTTGTAATAAATAAACTAAAACAAATAAAAAGAAGAGAAATTGAATATCATATTCATGAAAATAGATTTTGGGTGGGCAGATGATTGCATAAATTCATTTTTCATGACTTCGTTTTTGTGTTTGTTTTCTGTGCATGAATCTAATGTTATATTTGGTTCTTATTTGCTCAACCAATGATAGCTTTTGACTATATATATATATATATATATATATGTGCAGCCGCCTCCTCCAGTCAATGATACCAACCCATACAATGTCTTTAGGCCAAGGGAGAAGGCTCACAGACTCCACACAAGAAGGGTAGGTGTTTGAGATGGTTAATTTTGCACATCATCAGGTGAAAGCTTTCTTTTTTGAAGAAGAAAATGGCTTGGGAAGATTACATAAAAGAGTCATCATTTTGCAAACTTTAAGGTACTAAGTTACTGAATTGACAAATATCCTAATGCTAGTCACTCTTTCGTTCAGATGCAAAGGAGGGAGAATAATGTTCAATCATTTGAAAAGCTTCGCCAGGTTTGCACTACTTTAATATGCTATTTTATTGAGTGGTTATGTCTTGTGATGACTTTCTGTAATTAAGAACAATCTGAAATGTTATAGAAAGTTGTTATCATGAGCTTGATATTTTTTATTCTGTTTTAGGATCCTGACTGGTTTTCTGCTATAATTCTTGTCTGGCATTCTCATGAAAGCTTTACAAAAGTTTGAGACGAATATTATTAGGTTATTTAATTTCAAATCTGTGACTTGTTGAAATTATATGCTGTATGATTTTCCTTTTTCCTTCTTGGTGTCATAGTTTATGATTTCAAATTTATTTCTGACTATATGACATTTGCTGTTTTTTTATCTGAAATTTGTGTATGCTTTTGGCATAATATATTGGTGCTTATATTGATGAACAGAACAGTCTCTTTCAGTTCTGTGCTCTTGAATTGTTGTCATTATGTTGCTAAATAAACAAAAACTTGTTCCTTTAATCAAATGTCTATCTTCCTTTTCTTTTTTTTTTCAATTTCTTTTTGTTACATTAAATTTTTGGTAGTTTCATTTAAAATTAAGATATTCTCTTTTGGATTTACTCTTCACAGGTCAGACGCAACCTTGACCAAGCGAAGACTATACTTGAGACTTTGATAAAGGTGTTATTCCTTGATTTGTATTTATCTGGTAATGGCAATTTTGTATTGAGTGATGCTGTTGTCACCTCTTCAAAATCTCTTTTCTTTATTTATCCTATTAAAATATTAAAACAATTAAAAAATTCTTATAACACCTTATTAATTCTAAGAATAACCCTCATTATCTCATTCCGTTGCAAATTCAGTGTTTTCAATTTTTTTGACTAAAAACGATTAATTAATTTTTTTCTTTGAATACGTTCTTATTTTGTAATAGACAAATTGTCGACCAATTTCAATTTTTTTTTTTTGTGATTAATTCTCTCTTCATGATTGTTTTTTAAATCAATTTAAAACTTATGAATTTTTTGAAGAATAAAAGATTTATTTATTTAATTCAGAGTTTGAAAAAGAAAAAATGGTTAATGATAAGTATAAGGTAGTAAAAATACTAATAAATTATATATATTATTGGGTGTAAAGAGTACTTGCCGTAGACTAAAATATGGAGTTTAATTAGATATTTCTTTTTTATCTAATTTTATTTAAGGTTAAAATTGGAAACAAAGGAAGTAGGGTTTTATGAGGATTTTGAAGGGGTGATAGTAACATTGCTCTTGTGTATTTTACTTGGAGCGCTTATACATCATAATGTGTTAATCTCTGCAGAGAGAAGAAAAAAAGAGAGATGTCATGGAGAGTGAAGTTAACCTGCAAAGGATCCAAATGAAGTACAAGGTATGTTTTGGTTTCGTATAGCATCATCTTTTGTCATTGGAAATGCTGTCAATAGCTTTCTATTTTTGTGAAGTCATAGGCAGTTGTGTAGTAACTTTTCTGTACTAACAATAAAGGATTGGAGAGATTTTAACAATTAGCCGTGGTGGAAAAATCTGGTTATTTTCTTTATGGTGAATAGGCTGGGAGAAAATTGTATAAAACATGAAAAGAATTACTTTTTCATGTTTTTCTGGTAGATAATTTTAATACCTATTTTGTTCCCTTCTAATCATTTGGTTTCTGCTCTTGGACCATGTTGCATATACAATCTATTAATTTTAAGTGAGATAGATTTTTTTTTTCTTTTGAATTTCTTTTCCTTTCTTTGTGAGGTTTAAATTTGGTGGCTGTTCTTTTCTAAATTCATTTTGGCCTCTGTTGTTTTGTTTGCAAAATGAATTTTCAGTATGAAATTGAGCTTCTAGAAGATAGCTTGGCAATTCCTGCATTTCCACCCATCTCTTGCAAGTTTGGTTCAAGTGAGGATGAATTTATGGACTCAGACGACCTTGCAAATAGCCGTCCACGAACACGACCTCCTGCAATTCAGAATCAGCCTTTCACAGAAGCCAACCTAGCTACAGCAAGTATTAAGCAAGACTTCAGGCGGCGTCATACTCCTAATGGCTGGCTTCATAAATTGGTACATTTAGCTATTGCACCTAATCAGATTATCTGGCTACTTGTACCCACATTTGTAAACCGAATTATTGCTTGTGGAATTTGTTGCTGTCATAGTTGTTACATATTGGCTCAATGACCTATACCTATGGTTGAAAAAAAATATGTAGACTTTCAATTATGCTTTATCTCGTTCTTCTCTGGAATCAGTTTTGCCTCATTTTGAACATGAACTATGTGGTTGCAGGATCCTCTTGAGCCAGTTTTGTTGTTCACAAAACCTCTTGTTCCGGAAAAGTTGGCCACTGCAGGCATTCTTCCGCCATCCGATCCTTCTACAAAGAATGGCACATTGGCACCAACTTACAAGTTTCAAGGAAGGGTTGGCCGAGGGGGAAGGATAGTATTTGATAGATGGAATCCTCTTATGCATACTCCCATTGATTGTGGAACGACTTATTACATGCCCCCAAAACCCCGCTCATCCATGTACAGTTAAATCAAATACTTGCATTGTCCGAGTTCCAGCTGTTAGTGGGGAACTTGTAATGAGTTCTAGTTGATTTTGATGTTAAATCGAACAGTAGGCAAGAGAAATGGTTGATTAAATGTTTTGTTAGGATTGGTCTGGGTATTTCATGCCATGCTAGGAAGATACGTGTTAGCCCCGTGTATGTATGTCATTCTTTTCTTCATGTTCGTTGAAAATACTGCCTAAGCCCTAACATTGTTCCCTCTCTCACAGACGAGCGCACAATTGTTACGGGAGCCGTGTAGTGTACTATTACTTCTGAAAATATGAATTTAATAATCTTATGCTTTATAATCTTAGGATGTGTCTGGTTGCACTTAGTTTTGAAAGCGAAGTGGGAAAAAGTATTTAGGAAAAATATTTGGTAATGCTAGCTTTTTTGTGAGAGTTTATTTTATAATAGTCGTATTTTAAAGTTACAGGTTTTCAAATTTAAACATATTTTTAAAGAAATGGTACAATCCTCTTGTTTAAAGAATTATGATTTTAATATGTAATTGTAAAATAGAATCAAGTGCAGAGGAGCGGGTGATTTTGTGAAAATTACAGAATAAACTCAAGTGAATGTGTAAGCTTCATAGTATTTTAGTAATTTAATTTTAAGGAAATTGTGATATACCCCAAATTTTTGGGAAAACACCAATATTTTCCCAAAAAAAAATAGAAAGATGTGTTGTATGTGGATTTCTGTCGCTTTGACTCGTAAGGATAAGGATATTATTGCTCTAATTCCTAAACTTAAGGGAAATAATAAAATATGATATAATTTTGTTATAATTAACAATTTAGTCTTATTATTTTTTACACTGACTAATTTTCCAAATGTTAATAGAAATTTATTTAAATCAAAATAATACTAATATAAATTTGGACATACTTATCTTCTAAAATACTCCTAATCCTTTTTTATATTATTTTTTAGTAATAATTTAACATGAAATGATTATAAGAATTTTTTATATTTAAAAATTATATTACTTTTCATTATATTTTCTTTAAAAATTATTAAACACATAATTAATATAAATCAAATTCACATAAGCTAAGTCAAGGATATCTTCCTATTTTCTCAAAGAAAGATTGATAGCATTTCGTAGAGTATAGAAAAATAATAGATGCCTCTAAAATTTTAAAAACAATAAGTACCTCAAGTTTGGAGAAATGATATATACCCGTAGGATTACTATGTCATTAATCTTTTATTGGCTTTACAGGGGCAATTTAGTAATTTTAATTGTTCTCTTCCATTTCTCCTTCCACTCTTTTTTTGTCTTTCTTCCTAAAAAGAGAGAAGAAGAAGGGAAAAAGAAGAAGAAGAAGAAAGAGAGAAAGAGAGAAAGAGAGAAGGAAAAGGAAGAAGGGAGAAAGAGGAGTTGGATGGTGAAATTACTAAATTATTTTCAAAAAACTAATAGTAAATTAACGACACACTAACCGCGAGAAAATATTTGTTGTTCCTCCAAACTTGATAAAATACTTGTTATTTCTAAGACTCAAGGGTATATCTATCAATTTCCTGTAATCAAAATTCACGAATATTTAACATACTCCAAAATTTAGAAAATTTTTACTATTTTCTTAAAAGAAGAATATATCACAATATCTTGTCTTCACATAAGCATTTTTACTTTATAGGTGTTTTGTAATTTAATTTTAATATAGGGTATTTTATATTTATGTTATATTTATATTTATATTTTTTCTTTCATATCAAAATATCAAAATAGAGGAATTCTAATTTATGTTGATAAATAATTTTAAAAAAAATTGTCCTATACCCCTTTCAAGTTTAGTTTAATTGTCTAATATCTCTCGAAGTTTTAAAAATATCTCGTTACATTCTACCATCAATTGAGTTAACGAAAAAAAATATTTTTTTACGGGTAAAATTATCTTTTGATATTATAAATAAATATTAAAAAATTATATAGTCTTTTTTTTATGGGATTTTAACACGTGTCTTCTCTTATGTTTGAGACTTTAACATTTAGATGTAAGGTTTGAAGAAAGACACACTTACTTCCCCTCGATTATTAGTTGACCATAAATTTATACTTAAATGACTATAATACCCTTAATTACTTTAACTTTAAAATTTAAAAAATTCATTTTTTAATTTATATAATGTTTAAAGATTAAAATAATTAAAATTTAATTAACAATTTTAATTTATATTTATTTGAATTTTACTTAATAATATTTTAATTTAACCACTTTAGTTTATATTTATTTATTATTTGTTAAAAATAAGAATTTAATTAATAATAATATAATTTGAAAATTTTAATTTATATTTATTTAAATTAGAAATTTAATTAATAATAATTTAATTTTTATTCATATATCATATTTATTCAAATTCTAAACCCTAATGTGTAAAACGGTCTTTTTTTTAATTTGACAATTTCAATTTTTAATTATGTATCATATTTAATAGTTATTCAAAATTAAATTTCTAAATATTAAATAAATTTAAATTATTGTTAATTAAATTTTTAATTATTTTAATCTTCAAACATTATATAAATTAAAATTAAATTTTTTAAATTTTAACTTTAAAGTAATTAAGGGTATTATAGTCATTTAAGTATAAATAGATGGTCAACTAAAGGTCCAAAAGAAGTAAGTGTGTTTTTCTTCAAATATTATATTTAAGTGTTAAAATCTCAAACCTCGGAGGAGGTATGTGTTAAAACCTTTTTTTTTTTTATTTATCCATTTCTCTCATCGCCGCACTTCATTGTCAAACTCCCGCCTTTCACCGTCGTAAAACCCATCGTTCCTTCGTCCTCTTTAACCCCTGTTCCTTTTCTTCCCTTAAACCACTTCACCGTGCGTGTTGACGATAGGGATGCTAATAGCAGTGACAACTATGAAAAGGGTGAGAGAAGTGGATGACCTCAACAAAAAGAAGGATTATGACGAATCAATGAAGCCATTAATTGGTTTGTCATGAGAATGATGGGTGGGGTCCTGAAAGCCGTTAACCGAATTCACAAGTTGATTTAGATAGTGTTTTGTTAGTGAATTGACGAATTGATTCGGAAAGTATTCTCTGGTGAGAAAGTAAAATTAGATTTAGATTTTTCGTAAAAAATTTCAAGTCTCTTTTGCCTCACTTCTGATTTTAATGTTGTGTAGTATCAATTAGCAGTTATTCTATGAAAAAAAAAAATTGAGGTTAATTTTGGGGTTAAATTGTAGAAATTTTGTAGGGTTAATTTTGTAGGAAGTCCTATAGCTATTTTTTTTTTATTTTTTATATTCGTGTATAAAATGCAACTGGGAGTAGTTGGATTGGCTATGTTGCTTTAGGTGTTTGTCCTCTTAGTACGACTGGTTTGGTGGTTATGTATAAAATGCAGCTTTTCTTTTCAGTTTCCTTCACAAAGATTCTTGCAAAATAAGGATGTTGTTGGATATGGTAGTATAATAAGAGTTGCAGTTGTCAAGAGGTGCTGGGAATGGCACAATTGAAGTGTATCCATCTTTTAATTTTGTTTAACTAATTTGTTATTTAATTTTTTTTGTTTTAAGAATTTATCCTTTTTTTGAGATTTTTTTTTGTTTGGTGATTTCAAATTATTTTAAGATTGATAGAATTCAATTTTTGTAAAGATAATTTATGAGATTTGGAAGTAAATTTTGATTGTTGGAAGAACAGAGTAAATTTTTATTAGTTTATTAAGTAGTTACTTTTTAAAATTTATCAAGTATTTATCTTTTTTTTTAATATTATTTTATTTATAGGTACAATTAAGTAAAATAATAAAATATCCAGAAAAAATGAATTGAATCGTAGATAATTTTGTTATTTCTAATTTTTATTAATATATTTTAAAGAATAGTTTATGAGACTCACATCATATTTGTGGGGCCTATTATATGTAAGAATGGCAATGAAATTCTATCTTGATATATAAAATATGAATATTATAAATACGATATAGTAACTAAATATAATATTCGTATAAGATACGAATATTTTAAAATATTCTACAGATTTCTGTATAGGATATTTGCTTTACTATTTTTTAATTAAATTATTAAAATAACGTCATTTTAAACTTAATATAAAATATCAATTATAAACAAATATAAATATTTCTCTTTGTAATTAATAAGTATGATATTTTTTTATAATATACTTATTAATTTAATTGATTTTATATATATTGTTAGAGATATATAATACTTTAAAATTAAAAATTTTGATATATATATTCTAACGTTCAGATGAATATAATAATCAATATAGACCATCACCATTTAATTATTTTAATATTATTTTGTTATGATATATTAGTGTCTTATGCAATTAATAATTGGAGATTATATATTAAAAAAGTAATTATGATCTATTAATTATGCAATAAGTTTTTTACATATTATTTATTTGAAATATTATGTAAATTTTTAACCTAATTAGGTGAATATGTTTTTATGAAAATGTTTGTAGTTTCACAAGAAGAAAAATGTATACACATTTTAGAAGAAATTTATAACTTGTCTAAAGTCAAAAACACATTACTACTTTTAAAAATATCTTAGCATATTTTTTGTTATTTTAGTTATTTAATTATAAATGAAAAGATAGTAATTATTATTATTATATTTATATGACTAGTTTAATATTTTATCATAAAACAATGATAAAATAATTATAGGTACGAATTAGATAATAAAATTATTTTTATTTTAATTTAATTTATTAATATGGTATATTAATTTTAGGAATATTGTATTTTACCACCCTAACTTTTAGAGAAAGGTGATATACCCTCCTGAATATTTGAGAAAGACAATATACCCCTTAAATTTTGGAGAAAGTCTAACATACCCCTCTAGGATGACTATTTAATTTTAGTTTGATTATTTTATCTCTCTGCTATTAAAATTATCTAAAATAATTATATTATCTCTATTTTTTTACTTTATAATAATCAATATAATCTTATTGTAATATTTAAATTTAAAAATTATAATAATATTTTAATCCTTAATTATTTATTTTCTTTAAAATTCATACTCAAATATTTATAATATCTAATTATATATAATTTCTAAAATAGATCATATTATATTTAAAAAATTATGTATAATTAATATATAATTCTTTTTATAACAGAAAATTTATTGTCAAAACTTTTTAAATTTTTACATAATTATAATAATTTGAACAATATTAATTATACTTAATTTTTAAAATAAATTATTTTAATAATATAATATTTTTAGAAAATATATAATTTAAATATGATATAAATTTGATAATAAATTTTAAAAAATAAATAATTAAAAATTAAAATATTATTATAATTTTTAAATTTAAATGTGAGAATAATGTTATATTAGTTATTACAAAATAAAGATAATATAATTATTTAAATATTTTTAATAGTATAAAAGTAAAATAGTCAAATTAAGATGCAAGTAGTAACTCTAAGAAGGTATCTTAAATTTTTTTCAAAAGCTAAGGGAGTATGTTGTCTTTCACAAACATTTAAGGAGGTAAATCATATTTCCTAAAAAATTAGGGGGTTAAAGCACAATATCTTTTAATTTTAAAACATTAAAAATTTAATTATAATTTTTTTTTAAAATTTACTATTTTTTATTAATATATCGATATATC
Organism: Melia azedarach; assembly: GCA_028052125.1. Lineage (NCBI taxonomy): Eukaryota > Viridiplantae > Streptophyta > Magnoliopsida > Sapindales > Meliaceae > Melia > Melia azedarach. The sequence continues at coordinate 15,492,362 of CM051401.1, read as the reverse complement.
TTTTTGTTAGGATATAAATTTTGATAAATATTTGTTTAAAAGGATATGAATATTAAATAAAATATTTATAAAGAATTTAAATAGGATAGGAATATAAAATCTTTTATAAGATAGGAATATGAATATTGAGATATCCATACCATATCCTATTTGTTGCTATTTTTAACTTTGTCTCATGAGTTCATTTGTTATTATTTTAATAAAAACACTCAAAAATTAAAATTCTGTCGTCGATTGACTGTAGGACGTAACAAAATATGTTTAAAACTTCTGATAGGAATTAGATAATTAAACTAAACCTGAGGGTGTATAAGCCAATTTTCTAATAAATAATATCCGAAAGTTGAAAATAGAATTACGATAAATAAGATAAAATGAAGTTTTATCATATTTCTAGACCAGAGAAAAGGAATATGGGCGTTTGGGTCGGACGGGCTCCATCTCCGCCGCTCCCATTTAGTAATGGAATAGGTGTATTGAGTGCTAAGAGTTTGCAATTCCAGCAACAGAGTAAGAATAAGAAGAAAATTCTCAATGCTATTATCAGTTATGCTAACACAAACAGTGGCAGCGGAGGTGTATTGAAGGTTGAAGAGATAAAAGAGAGGAGCAAAAAGTGGCAATGGAAGGACCAATACTCCATTAATTACTTGGTTTCTTCTAATCCAAATTCAAATTCACAATCGAATACTCCACTGCTTCTTGTTCATGGCTTCGGTGCTTCCATTCCTCACTGGCGCAGGTTATGTTATCAAACTCTATAACATTAACAGCCACACAGAGTCACTATCCCATCATCCCATCCTCTTTGGATACAAAGATAGTATTGCGTATTAGATTCCAAGAATTTTTTTCCTTCATGGTGAAATTATGTGGGAATTGATTAGTGGGTAAATCAATGAGAACATATGTTCTCATTTTAAATTGTATTTATATATAATTAAAACAAGATATTGACTTCCGGGATGTCGCTGTTATATGCTAACATTGCTAGAATGGAGTTATGTTGCCCAATTATTAGCAATGGCGGCATGGAATTTTGTTTTAATAATTAAAAAAAATCATACATTTTGGTGAGAGCAAGAAATTTTGTTACTTGAACTATACTTATTGCTAGGTGGCAGTGGTGTTAATCCCTGCTGCTGCTGGCAATGCAGCATGTCGACGGCAAACGTTGAATTTCAGGGATCCGTTTCTTGTTACCATTTTATTGCTATAACCTTAAGTCTTGTTATTTAGTGCTCTGTAGATGAGGAAAAGGAGGATGTATATGTTCATTCCTACTTTATATTACATCATACAAGCAATTGACATTTTTTCGTCAAATATGAGAAATTTCAGGAATATTGGTACACTGGCAAAGAGCCACACTGTTTATGCCATCGACCTCATTGGCTTTGGTGCTTCCGATAAGCCAGCTGGTTTTTCGTATACCATGGAGGCATGGGCTCAGGTATACCTGTTCCCAACCTAGAAGTTGGGTCTTTTCCTAGCATAAGGCATCAATTTCTCAGCGTTGGAAATTTCCCTGCTAACCCAACTCTCTGATACAGTTAATATTGGATTTCTTGGAGGAAGTTGTTCAGCACCCAGCTGTGCTAATAGGTAATTCTGTTGGAAGTCTTGCCTGTATAATTGCAGCCTCAGGTATATTTTAACTTCTTGGGCTGAAGATATTCTGTCTTGCTTGCAAAGAAAACAGTTGGACTAATTAGCCTTTTTGGTACCCGTGGTTTGTGCTACATCTGCTATACTTTCTACATCAAGAATCTACTCAAAATCTTGTTCGAGGACTTGTGCTTTTAAATTGTGCGGGTGGTATGAACAACAAGGCGATTGTTAATGATTGGAGAATCAAGCTGTTGTTACCTTTGCTTTGGTTCATTGATTTTTTGTTGAAGCAAAGGGAAATTGCTTCAGCAATCTTTAAGCGTGTAAAACAAAGGTATTCTATTTAACCCGGATGATCATTATCCTAAAATACTGGAGTAAATGAAACAATTAATCTTCATATATAAATACTGCAGAGATACTCTAAGAAACATTTTATTGTCCGTCTATGGAAATGAGGAATCTGTGGATGAAACACTGGTAGAGGTATTATTTTCCCCTGCGCTTTGCCATTTTGATCTCCTACAAAACGGTTACTTAGGATTCACATATTGACCTGAAAGTTGCAGATCATAAGAGAACCAGCAAATGATGAAGGCGCACTTGATGCATTTGTTTCCATTGTGACGGGCCCGCCTGGGCCGAATCCAATGCAGTTGATGCCATCAATCTCTTCACCGGTTCTAGTTTTATGGGGTGATCAGGATCCATTCACCCCGCTTGATGGACCAGTTGGTAAATACTTCTCATCTCTGCCTTCTCAACTATCAAATGTGGAGCTATTTGTATTGGCAGGAGTAGGACACTGTCCCCATGACGACAGACCTGAGTTGGTCCATGAAAAGCTGCTTCCATGGTTGGCTCATCATCTTCCTGCTTCATCCGAGACATCTTATCACTAAGGAATGCATTTTTGTATCAACTATTTATAATGCATTATTGTTATTTTACAAACAACCCTTTTCTATTTGTACGCGTCTTTGCCAAAATTAATATAAAAGAAATGATTTCTACTTTGCGTTTACATGTTATAGGATATTTATTCAGTCTATCAATAATAATTGAATGGTGATGGTTAATTAAGCATAATTGGACCAAAGCCCGACTGTGCTGGGCTTGCCTGGGCTGGGCTTATATCTGAGATGGGATGGGCTGGCTATAACAACGATCATTAGTATGCGGCTCTGCTTCATCGTATTTTTGGTCACGTAAGGCGCCGGAGACTCAAAATTGATGGCGTTGGTCGCTCAATTCCTGCTTAATTTTGCCAAATTCGGAAGAAGTGTAAGCCATCATAATAATCGTTCTTCATTATTCTTCTCTTGTAATTACAGTAACAATAATAGTTGTTCTTGGTCAAAGAAAAATTTCGTAGAATTAACGGACGAAGAACTGATTCGACAATGCGAAATGGGCACATTCAAAGCATCGGGTCCCGGCGGTCAGCACCGTAACAAGCGTGAATCGGCTGTCCGTCTCAAGCACATTCCGACTGGTATTATAGCTCAGGCTGTTGAAGATAGATCGCAGCACAAGAATCGTGCGTCAGCCTTAGCACGCCTTCGCACTCTTTTAGCTCTTAAAGTCAGGAATAATGTAAATCTTGATACATATTCACCTCCTCCCGAGCTTCTTCAAATTCTTCCGCCGAAGTCTACAATTAGAAGTTCTGATGTTGGTCCGCAAATTGGACCAAATAATCCTAAATTCATTTTGGTATACGTTACTTCTTTTCTTCATTTTCTTAGTTTTTGTTTAATCGAATAAAAAATAAATTATTATATCAAGAATTATGTGTAATGATATTATTTGTTTGTTTATAGGGAATGCAAGCCCTACTCGATCTAATTTTTGCAGTTGAGGGATCTGTATCGGAAGCAGCAAAGTTACTTGGGTACAAAATAATTCTACTTTGTGCCCTTCAATTACAGCTATAAACTCTCTATTTTCTCTGAAATTGCTAGGATTCAATGTGTTTTGATGGCTGACTTTGTTAATTCTAAAAGTTCTGTTCTTCATTAAATATGGCAGGTTAAGCACGGGAGCATTATCACGGTTGATACTATCAGATGATTCTCTTCGAATGGTGGTCAATGAGTTGAGGACTTCTAAGGTACAGAAGATTCATGGCTATTATTAGAGCAATTCCAATGGTTTGCCATACTACTGTTTTAGCAATGAGCTAATAGCATGTAGTATAATTTATCAAACGTGTCTAATTTAAAATCAAGGAAGCATAGTCAAGTTTGGCTCCTTAAATGGACAGAGCCTAGGTATCTAGGATTAGCGAGAACGTCCATATTCTTCAACCTATAACTTTATAAAAATAAAAAGAAAATATAAAAGCTGGTGTTGTAGACAGTTTTGTTCTTTGCAAAGTTCACTTAATTAAAAAATTTGGTAATGCTTGTTATCAGGTTATAGTTCTATTTTCTTTCACTTTCTTTTATATGCATACTGTATGTACAATTTTACAAATAATTTTCTTTAGGGACCCTAAATTTTAAAACTTTTGGACTTGTGCAGGGTATTAAGCCACTTAAGTAGGACTTCCCAGGTGCTACTTATGTGTTGGGCAAATAGTTTCTTTAATTTTGGTCACTGTAATGGGGGTAATAGTGCAAAATACATACTAATCTCTCTGGATTGGAAATGGCTTCTCCATTGAACCCCAGACATCCATCACACACTTGTTGTGGAGCTGCCCACCATTGGAATGAAGAGGGTAATAGCTGCTTTAGAAAATATTTTCTGAAGAAAATTCTGAAAGGTGGAAAATTCAACAGGTATATCAGCAGAAGAAAAGCTGACCATTCAATCAATGACTGAAAGTGGCATAGTGATCTTTAGATAGTTACATTATGTTCCTTTTGACACTTTTCTTTTCATTTTTTTAAGGTTTCCTTTGTTTGTAGATTTGCCGGTGCCCTAAAACGTACAAGTGCACAGATTCTCTGGAAACCAAGTCATTATGATATGACTCTGTAGGTTTTGTTGTTTATTTTGGTCCATTTTTTGAACAACATTGAATGGGAAAATGAATGCTGTAGTTTAGTGAAGCTTCAGTGGTCTTCCTTTGGCATGATCAACCACCAAATTTAATGAAACATTTTGAATTCTGTTGATCAAGCCTTTGTTTTAGTACAATATATAATCTATATAGTAAGTGACATTGTAGTTCCATATGAGTGCAAAAGCCTATGAATGTGGCTTCAGGTAATTCTAACTTCAGTATTGTTTCCCAGGCTACAAATAACATCCTGACACGCTGATTTTTCTAATGGTTTACTATTTCACTTGTGGGCAGAAGAGAGTGAAAAAGAGGCCGTGTGACCAACCTTTGTGGCTCTTTTGATACTGATATGGTGATTCATTGAGAACAGAGTCATCATATCGGCATATACTGTTAGCATTTTTACTAACTGTTTTTATTGGAGTGGCATCTGACATATGACATCTTGGTCATTAAATTATTTGATTATCCTTTCATCTGTCTTCAACTCAGTTCTATTTTACTCCTAATTACTATTTTTGGGAGAAGATTTTACACGTCAGTTGATTCTGTTGCCAAAATCATATTTTCAGACTGATAATTGACTGTTATCTGTGAGACAGCACATGATACTTTGTCGTACTTGCTTGGAATTAGTTTCAAAAATCCATCAACTAGGGTAAGCTTTGCAGCAAGTTGGAATCTGAATAAAGGTATAACCCAAGTTGAGTAGAATATCCACTGCAACATTCATCTCATCTGTAAATTAAAGCAGTCATGTCAACCAGCATTTGAGAATCCTTTACCACATGATGTGATAGTTGATGTTACGGAAGTTTTTCATTTGACATGTGAAATTAGTGATGTACAATTTTTTAACTCCTCTTCTCATGCTTTTTAACAGTGAAGGTATCATCAAAGTATGCTTTTCTTTTCATCAACCAATGCCAAAGAAATTGCCAAGATAAAAATGAGGCATAAATTTATTGCTCACTTGAGTTGCGTCGACATAATATGATTGTTTCTATTAGTAGTATTTGTCATGGCGTAAGTGTCATAAATTATTACTCGCGGAGAATGTAACACACTTCTTGCTCTCTTTGCCAGTGGAGTGAGGCTTAACTACTTCAAAAGGAAAGAGAAAGTTGAGCCTTCAGTTGTGAAAAGAAGAATTTGCAAGTCAAAAATGCATGTATTGTGATATTGCCAATAGGAAGAGAGTTTGATGCACGGGAATCCTATTCTGGAAGAATCAGGTTCTCTCCACTACAAAAACTTTTTGCCTCGTTGACTCTTTAACGTGTTATTTATTCATTCATATCCGACCCAAAAAGCTTTAGAGCCTTCTAAAGCACTCATTGTTGTTTGGGTTTTTATATTCGTAAATAAGTGATTGACCATCTAAAGTAGGAATGATGATGACCATTATTTTAATGATTTTAATCTTTGGAAAGAGAATCAAAGGATTATAATGGTATGACCAATGGCCACATATCTCTAAGCTTCTTTATCTGTCCGATTTTCAACTGGCTAGGGCCACATATATACCCCCATTGAGTACTGAGAAACAAAAGTTCTATTAAAGGTTATTTGTACTTCAATGTGTCTTGCATTGCATTTCATCAACCAATTAGAAATTGTAGAATTAAGCAGTTCCCGTTTTAAGAGTTCTTGTAGATCCTAAAGTCCAAGATTGTCAATTCATCACCAACACTTCATGTAAAATGCTAAGCGAAATTTTAGTCTGAGATGAATTGCATGTCAACTATTTTGTACGGCAAGCAAGGCCAACTACAGGAAACTATAATTCAACACAAAACATTCTGACATTCTTTATAATCTTTTGAAGAGTGAGGGTACTTTAATTGACATGTTTTAAAATGTAGATTTGATTCCTCAATGCTTCTTAATTATCGGCTTATCTTTCCTCCTATATATATATATCTGTGTGTGTGTATTCCTGCTGAAGCTTATCTGCACCGGTTGCCTCCATAGGAAGACAAGAAATGGGGGTGGACATACAAGGCAAGCTCCGGCTAGCTTTTGGCTCAGTTAAGGATCATGCCACCATTGGCAAGGCCATGATATACAATCATGATGGAAAAGGCTTTTCTGATATTGAAATTGCAGTTGTGAGAGCAACTGGCCATGATTATGGTCCCATAGATGACAAATACATGCAAGAGATCCTCTTCCTGGTCTCAAACTCCCCAGGATCCATTGCTTTTCTTGCAGAAAGAATTTCTCGTCGTCTTGGAAAGACGAGAGATCAACTGGTTGCCCTCAAGACCCTTTTGCTAATTCATCGTCTCTTACGAGGAGGCAATCGTGACTTTGAGCGACAGCTGCGTAATGCATACATCTCTGGCCATCTTCAATTGAGTTCCTGCTGGTTTCTGAGGAATTCAAATCCTTCAATTTGTTTTCTACACAAGTATGCAGCATATCTCGAAGAAAGAATGGGATGGGTCATCAACCAAGCTGGAAAGCTTGAACCTGTTATGTCCCGTGGGTTGGAGTTTCAATGCTATGAAGAGAAATCAATAAATATGGTATTTCGCAAACTACCAAAATGTCAAGGTTTCATAGATAAGGTCTTACAAAGTTCACCATTTGATATTTTTCCTTCTAATAATTTGGTTCAAGCAGCCATGATCAATACCTTGAAAGAAAGCTTCCAGGTGTACACAACATTTTGTGAAGGTGTGGCTGCTCTTGTCAACATGTTCTTTGATTTGGCAAGGCCAGCAAGAGCTTTAGCCTGTGATATACTTAAGAGGGCTTCGCAGCAGAGCCAAGCACTTCATGATTTATATGAGACCTGCAAGCGAACTATTGACAACAAAAACTTGGAATACCCATCAGTCCAAATCATCACTATGGAACATGTTATGGCACTAGAACAATGCTTAGGCTGTACACCAGTGAGGTCATACGGGCGCCCTATGTTAAGCACCAGCGGCTCTTCTCCCTCAATTTTGAATTGTCTGGCAAAATCGGCAGAGTTGCAAGCAGCAATCACAGGCAACAAAGGTGAAGTGGAAAAACAAAATGAAGTTAGTAAGTCATCGAGTCTTTTCTCATGCACACTAGAGACCAAAATAAGCAAGGTATGGGTAGTGTTTGATGACGATGACTTCAACAAATCAGGTTCGCCAGTTGCAGGACTCTTCAGCAACATTCCTGTCCATCAAACAACTTCTGGGATAGTTGTGAATAATAGAGAGACTGGACACAGTAAGCCTTGTAGTTACTTGAACCCATTTTTGACTTGAGTGGATATGCACGCATGGTCTTCACGCTATGTTGGATCAGAAATCTTCAGCTAGTGTACACACATCATTAAAAGTTTTGTGTATTTTACTTGGTCTATTTCATGTTTGTTCTTAGAAGAATAGAAGCTAATGAGTTTGATGTGTTTGTTTTTAAGCTATGCAAATTGTGATATGGGTAAAGCCGATGATGCAAAATCATGTCCTCAGTTTTATATACAAGGTTACTCAACAATAATAATTTGGTTCAACTAGATTTAATATGCTTATTCAGTTCCGTCAATTTAAGAATTATTCAAACGAACTTATTTGGTTCAGTTTCAGTTTGAGCCCAATTGAACCAAACCAAATCGAAAGTTGCCAGCCACAAATAAAATGCAATACTAATATTTTGCTACTTTTATAGTTTAATCTTCATAGTAACCGCGATTTGATCTATATTTTCTACTCATATTTTCATTTTAATCTTAGATGTCTCACATTCATATATACAAAAACAAAATGAAATCAAGGAAAAGAACAAAATTTAGAACCACATTAACAGATCTTGGTCAAATAACTTTTGTCTTGCAATAACCATTCCTAATACCATTTTAATTTTTGTTTGTGTGATAAGCTGAAAGAAGTTACTTAGCCTATTGCTTTACAGTTCTTACCAAATAGTTCTTAACTGGTATTCTTCTTAATTTGCTTATTTTGCAATAGTGCTTGCTTCTTAGCAATCATTACCCTGTAAGACTCCAACAAAGAATGAAAAATAGGGGGGCTAACTCGTAAGAGTAGAGGGAAACCATTAGTAGTTGCAATGCCAAGAAACCCCAACAAAAGAAAAAACAGCAAGTGCAACCAAGAGCACCTTACATCTAGATGTCTTGAGTCAATCAGAGAGTAGCAGCCTCTGACTTGGGTTCATTTTCTTTCAGTCTTCCTTCTCATTGTAGTTTCCAGTACTTCCAGTTATCTCCACCGTTGCTTTGAACTGACATAGGATGCAACCAATAACTGTATAACAGAAACACATGATCTAATGAAAGAATTTTGGGTTTGTCTTCAACGCCAAAGCCATATCAATAGCGTTCTATGTCATTGTAGTTACCATCATTGGTTACAAAACAAAATTTGCATTCAATGCTGAAACTCTTTTTATCTTGATAGTCCTCAAATGCAACAACGCACACTGCAAACCCAAGAACTTAATGTTACACCATTGACGAGGCAGCTCAGTTGTTACTGAAGATCCCTCATTGTTAGAATATGCCTTGAATTAGTTAGTCCCTGTTCAGACGGGATTCTGGGCTAGGGTTATCTGTTTGAGCCTATTTTTTCTGGGCTTTTCCGCATCTGTCTAGGGAGTACTATATAAACTCTCTAGGTCATAACCTAGCCGCAATCTGTAATTTTTACTCCTCAAGATCAATAAAACTTTTCTCTCCTCTGCCTGTGGACGTAGCTAACACATCGTTAGTGAACCACGTTAAATCTCTGTGTTCTTTATTTACGTTCTTAATTATCTTTCTTGCTTTCGTTATAACAAACTGGTATCAGAGCCAGGTCTGTCTAGGGTTTGAAATTCGGTGAGAAAGATGTCTGGTATGAACGTGAAGATCAACAAATTCACGGGGAGGAATAGTTTCAGTTTATGGCAGATCAAGATGCGAGCCTTGTTGAAACAACAAGGGCTGTGGGCGCCGCTTGCGAGGAAGCCGGCGGATCCAATCACCGCTGAGATGGCCGTTCTGGAGGAGAAGGCACACTCGACGATTATGCTGTGTCTTGCAGACGATATCATTACCGAGGTCGCGGAGGAGGAAACCGCGCAAGGTCTGTGGGTTAAGCTCGAGGGTCTCTATATGACAAAGTCCTTAACCAATAAGTTGCTTCTAAAGCAACGTCTGTTCAGTCTGCGAATGCAGGAAGGTATGCCTCTTCGAGATCACTTAGATCAGTTAAACACAATTTTATTAGAATTGCGTAATATTAATGTTAAAGTTGAAGATGAGGATGCTGCTTTAATTTTGTTAGTATCTTTACCATTGTCGTATGAGAATTTTGTGCAATCGTTTATTGTTGGGAAAGATACTGTGTCTCTGGAGGAGGTTAGATCGTCCCTCCATACTAGAGAGCTGCGCCACAAGGCGACTGGTACAGGTGCAGATAATCAGGCTGCTGGGTTAGTAGCCAGTGGGAGTTATGGACATGGAAATTCGGGGAAGAAGAAATTCAAGAAGCCAGTTTCTAAGGGTCCAAAACTCAATGATGTCTGTAACTACTGTAAAGAGAAGGGACATTGGAAATCCGATTGTCCCAAGAAGAAGAGGCAGCAGGATAAACCGACAGGTACTGCTGCTGTAGCAGATACCAATTCTGAAGAAGATATTGCTCTAGTTGCTGATGAGCACACGGATCACAATGATGTGTGGATTCTGGATTCTGGAGCGTCTTACCATATATGTCCGCGCAGGGAGTGGTTTATAACCTATGAGCAGGTAGATGGAGGCAATATTTCTATGGCTAACAGTTCTGTTTGTAAGGCGGTTGGAATAGGCTCGATTAAAATACGAACACATGATGGTAAATTCTGCATATTGAATGATGTTAGGCATGTTCCATTTATGACAAAGAATCTGATATCTTTGAGTATGTTAGACAATAAGGGTTTCAGTTTTCAAGGTGAAGGTGGAGTTTTACATGTCTGCAAGGGTTCAAATGTGGTTCTGAAAGGTGTAAAGCGTGGTACCTTATATTTTCTTCAAGGTTCTACGCTGTCAAGTTCTGTTGCTGTTGCATCCTCGGAGATTGATAAGGACAACATGACCAAGTTATGGCATATGAGGCTTGGTCACATGAGTGCAAGAGGGATGCAAATTCTGTCAAAATGGGATCTTCTTTGTGGCCACAAGGTCAAGGATCTTGAATTCTGTGAACATTGTATTTTCGGGAAGTTACATCGCAGCAAGTTTCCTAAAGCAATACATAGAACAAAAGGCACACTTGATTACATCCATTCTGATTGTTGAGGTCCTTCTCGGGTGGAGTCTTTAGGGGGTCACAGATATTTTGTGTCAATGATTGACGATTTCTCAAGGATGACTTGGGTGTTCATTATGAAGCATAAAATTGAAGCCTTTAAGAACTTCAGGCAGTGGAAGGCATTAGTGGAGAATCAAACAGGGAAGAAGATCAAAAGGCTGCGAACTGATAATGGTCTGGAATTTTGCTGGTCTGAGTTTGATGAGTTCTGTAAGAATGAAGGGATTGCTAGGCATCATACAGTCAGGGATACACCACAGTAGAATGGTGTAGCAGAACGTATGAATCAGACACTTCTGGAGAGAGCTAGGTGCATGCTTTCTAATGCTGAACTAACTAGAAGGTTCTGGGCAGAAGTGGTTAGTACAGCGTGTTATCTGATAAATCGTGGACCTCACACAGGTATAAATCTCAAAACTCCTTTTGAGGTGTGGTCTGGTAAGCCTGCTGATTACTCTAATTTAAGAGCTTTTGGTTGTACTGTTTATTATCATGTAAATGAGGGTAAATTAGAGCCACGAGCTAAAAAGAGAGTATTTGTAGGTTATGGGGATGGGGTTAAAGGGTATAGAATCTGGTCCCCGTCTGAAAAGAGGGTTATACTTAGTAGAAATGTAGTTTTTGATGAAAATTCTATGTTTAACCCTACTGTAAAGTCTATTGTTGTGTCAGAAAATGGTAGTGTTGAGAAACAGGTGGAGCAGCAAGTCACTCTAGATGAGAGTGAACCACAACATAAAGATCAACACCCACAGTTAGAATCAGAACCATCAGGTTATTCATTACCAGTAGCAAGTCAGCACAGTTTGGCTCTTAATCGATCAAAGAGAGCTAACTATGGGATACCTCCCAAGAGATACGGTTTTGAAGATATGGTGGCCTATGCACTACAGGTTGCTGAAGAAGTAGATACTGACTCTAATGAGCCGTCCACCTATAAAGAAGCGGTTACATGTACTGAGTCTACCCAATGGCTTGCTGCAATGGAAGATGAGATGGAGTCACTTCATAAGAATCAGACTTGGGAATTAACCAAGCGACCTCGAGACAGAAAGATCATCACGTGTAAATGGGTCTATAAGAAGAAGGAAGGAGAAACATCTGTTGAGGGTATTAAGTATAAAGCTCGAGTAGTAGCTAGAGGATTCACTCAGAGAGAGGGAGTAGACTACAATGAGATTTTTTCGCCAGTGGTCAGACACACTTCCATCAGGGTGCTACTAGCAATAGTTGCACATCAGGATTTGGAGCTTGAACAACTAGATGTGAAGACAGCTTTTCTACATGGAGAGTTGGAAGAGGAGATATACATGACTCAGCCAGATGGATTTCAGGTTCCTAGTAAGGAAGACTATGTTTGCAAGTTGAAGAAGTCCTTGTATGGATTAAAGCAGTCTCCGAGGCAGTGGTATAAGAGATTCGACAGCTATATGATAGAGATTGGCTACACCAGGAGTCCGTATGATTGTTGTGTTTATTACAGCAAGGCAACAAATGGTTCTTTGATTTATCTGGTCCTGTATGTAGATGATATGTTGATAGCTGCAGAGAACAAGTCTGATGTTCAGAAGTTGAAGGATCTTCTTAGTATTGAGTTTGAGATGAAAGATTTGGGTGCAGCTCGAAAAATTCTGGGAATGGAGATTTATAGGGATAGAAGCAAAAAGAAGCTCTTCTTGTCACAGAAGAGATATATTCAGAAGATTTTGTCAAGATTTGGCATGTCTACCGCAAAGCCCATAGATACTCCTAGTGCTGCAAATGCACATCTGTCCGTTGCTTTTGCACCTAAATCTGTTGAGGAGAAGGAGTACATGTCTCGAGTTCCCTATACTAGTGCAGTAGGAAGCTTGATGTATGCGATGGTTTGCACCAGACCTGATCTTGCACAGTCTGTTAGTGTTGTTAGTAGGTTTATGGGTGAACCTGGTAAGGAGCATTGGCAAGCTGTGAAGAGAATTTTTCGGTATCTCAAAGGTACATTTGATGTTGGTCTCATTTATAGAGGTGATACACAGTGTTTGGTGACAGGGTTTTCAGACTCTGATTATGCTGGAGATGTTGACAGTAGAAGATCTATGACTGGTTATGTTTTCACTCTTGGTAGTTCAGTTGTCAGTTGGAAAGCTACTTTGCAGCCTACAGTGACTTTGTCTACTACAGAAGCAGAGTACATGGCATTGATAGAAGCAGCCAAAGAGGGAATCTGGTTGAAAGGATTGGTCAGTGATTTGGGTCTATATCATGATCAGGCTATAGTGTATTGTGACAGTCTCAGTGCAATTTGTTTAGCTAAGGACCAAGTTCATCATGAGAGGACTAAGCACATTGATGTAAGGTATCATTTTCTAAGAAGTGAGAAGAGAATTAAGGTGAACAAAGTGGGTACTGCTGATAACCCAGCTGATATGTTCACCAAGCCGGTTCCGCATAGCAAGTTCCAACATTGTTTGGACTTGCTAAATGTTAGGAGTTGTTGATTGCCCTTTAGAGGGCAAAATCTGAGGTAGAGGAGATTTTTTTTCTTTTGGGTACATCTGGCATTGTGTATGGTGCATTTGGTACATCTGTTATTTGTGAGAGGATTCAAGTTAAGGTGGAGATTTGTTAGAATATGCCTTGAATTAGTTAGTCCCTATTCAGACGGGATTCTGGGCTAGGGTTATCTGTTTGGGCCTATTTTTTCTGGGCTTTTCCGCATCTGTCTAGGGAGTACTATATAAACTCTCTAGGTCATAACCTAGCCGCAATCTGTAATTTTTACTCCTCAAGATCAATAAAACTTTTCTCTCCTCTGCCTGTGGACGTAACTAACACATCGTTAGTGAACCACGTTAAATCTCTGTGTTCCTTATTTACGTTCTTAATTATCTTTCTTGCTTTCGTTATAACACTCATTTTTATGACTCACTGTGAAATCTCATTTCCTGCGAAACAAATAATAACTGAAGGTCCTGGAAAACCCCACTGTACCACAAAAGTCATTGCTCTTTCCTTACATTTTAAGTAGGAGATAAAGGGGTGAGAGAAAGAGAGAGATACCTCTATTTAGTCTTCTTTGTGCATCACCCAGAATGCTTCCGTAGCATTCTCATTCAATTTCCAGCAATTAGAAAATATGAAAAATTGTGCAGAAGTCTAATGCCTGTGAACACTACATCTGCTCAAGTTGGCAATACTTCTAGTGATATACAGCTGTGTGCTTGTAATCTTGTCAGGTGCAGTGGGGATGGACACTCTTATATGGATCCAAAGAGAAGAAAATGGTTTGAGGCATAGGCTTTCAAAATTGTTTCCATTTAGATATAGCATGTTAGATATAAAATTAGCAACTTTTGTAAAATAGGAAAGTTTAATATTAGGCTACCTGGTGTAGTTATTAATTTCTATTTCCATTCTCTATGTTCTCCTATAAGTAGAATCTATGTAAATCATCTGATTAAGAGAATCAAAATACAGAAAATTCCTCTATAATTTTCTCTTCCAAGTTCATATGGTATCAAAGCAGGAACTCTGGCTTGTCTCTAAAAAAATAGTTCAATCACCAAGTTAGATATTTCATACGAGTCTACCCTTCTTTCCATTATTCAGCCAAAAACCACCGAAACCCTTGTACTGAATTATGAATTGCATTTTGTTCAAATCACCACTATTCGCCTGAATGGTGATAACTTTCTGCACTGCACGAGGAAAAATCGGCTACATGACTGGGGATTCAAAGGCGCTAGACCTAAATAGTCCTATGTATGTAATTTGGGATGTAGAAAATTCGATGGTCATGACTTGGCTTGTAAATTCTATGGAAGAGGATATCAGTGCCAACTATTTGTGCTACTCAACTGCTAGGGACTTTAGGACAATGTTAATCAGATGTATTTTGATTTGGGAAATCAGTCTCAGGTTTATGAATTGATACTGAAAATTGGTGAGATGTAACAAGGAGAAGATAGTGTCACCAAGTACTTCAATTCCCTAAAACAGCTGAGGCAAGATACTAAGTAGAAAACCTTTTCCTTTAATTGGCAAAGTATTCTCTGAAGTTAGAAGAGAAGAGAGTTAGAAGAGAAGAGAGTCGTAGGAATGTTATGATTGGAAAGAGGAACTCCATTGGGTCCATTGAGAACTCAGTACTAGTTGCTTCTGATGCAAATACTAGTAGAGCCATCACAAATCAAAGGAAGACCCATGAAAGACCCCTTGTGTGGTGTGATTACTACAACAAACCTCGCCATACACAGGAACCATGCTAGAAAATTCATGGTAAACCAGCAAATTAGAGAAGTCACAAAACAAGTGACAAATCCAATCATGTATTTCCATCAGCAAATGAAGCCGAGACAAGTCCCTTTAGCAAAGAACAGATGGATCACCTTTTTAAACTGCTAAAATCCAATTCCTCATCTAGTATTCCTAGTGGTTCTCTTGCTCAAAAAGGTAGTGATTCTAATGCTTTATCCAGTTGTTTAAAATCTGCTCTTTGGATCATAGATTCTAGAGCTGCTGATCACATGACTAGTTTTTCTACCCTATTTAGCACTTGTTTCCTTTGTTCTGGAAATGAAAACATTAAAAATTGCCGATAGAAGTATTTCAACTATTGCAGGAAAAGGTTTGGTAAACTATTCGAGAATATAGATCTTAAGTCTATTCTTTATGTTCTTAAACTAACCTATAATCTCTTGTGTATGAGTAAATTATTCAAAGACTCTAATTGTCGTGTGACTTTCTTTGACTCCCACCGTGAATTTCAAGACTAAGGCTCAGGGAGAATTTCAAGACTAAGGCTCAGGGAGAATGATTGGCAGTGCTAAGATGATAGATAGTCTTTACTATTTTGATGACAACTTCTCCAGTAATAAAAAAGCTTAAGGCTTCAGTAATATTAGTTCTACCCCTACTTGTGAACAAATAAAACTTTGGCATCTTAGATTAGGACATCCTAATTTTCCTTATCCTAGCCATTTATTTTCTTCTTTATTTAAAGGTTTGGATTGTTCATCTTTTCAATGTGAAAGTTGTTATTTATCAAAAAGTCATCGTACTACTTATTTATCAATATTTTATCATACGTCAAAATTTTATCGTACTACTTATGTGATGTGTGGGGCCTTCTAAGTGAAAAATAGTTTGTGACTTTTACAGATGACCATACTCGTTTGTGTTGGGTATATTTGTTAAGTGAAAAATCTAAAGTGAAAAACTTGTTCAAAGAATTTTATAAGATGGTGGAAAATAAATTTTTGACAAAATTAGTATTCTTCGTACTGATAATGGTACAAAGTATTTTAATATGGATTTAGGAAATTTTTTTAGAGAAAAGGCATTCAACATCAATCTTCAAGCATT
This sequence comes from Melia azedarach, assembly GCA_028052125.1. Taxonomy (NCBI): domain Eukaryota; kingdom Viridiplantae; phylum Streptophyta; class Magnoliopsida; order Sapindales; family Meliaceae; genus Melia; species Melia azedarach. The sequence continues at coordinate 15,476,111 of CM051401.1, read as the reverse complement.
GATACCCCTCAACAAAATGGTATTGCTGAGAGAAAAAAACTTGAAGTAGCTCGTGCTATAATGCTTTTAATGCATGTTCCAAATTATCTTTGGGGAGACGCTGTTTTAAAATCTTATTTTATTAATAGAATGCCAACACGTGTTTTGAAATATAGCACAGCCTTAGAGTGTTTCAAAAAAATTTTCCAGAATCAAGAATACACTCTGATTTGCCTTTAAAGCTCTTTAGTTGCACTGTCTTTGTTCATATACCTAGCAAATTTTGAACTAAACTTGATCTTAAAGCTGAAAAATGTGTTTTATAGGTTATGCTCTAAATAAAAAGGGGTACAAATACTATAACCCTAAAACTAAAAAAATACATGTTAGTATAGATGTCTCTTTTTGGGAAAATCAATTCTACTTTCACAAAAATTCTCTTCCAAGGGAGAAAATGAAAGAAGAAATTTTTTTAGACTTATCCACTTTCACTTTACCAGCCTCAATTATTTCTAATTCTACTTCTCTTATTTCTTCCCCTAATATTATTAGTTTATAAATTAAGCAAAAAAGTGTTCAAGAAAATAAAAATGATGGAAATTCTTGTCATCTGTTGTCAAATTTAGATGTATCACAAATAGGAGGAGAAATATTATATGAGAATAGAAGTAATCTAAATTCAGAATTTCTGATTTATACTAGAAAAAAACCTCATCAAAATGGTAAAGATTCGCTTATTGCTCTTGGGCAATTTCAATCAGAATCTCTAGAAGATTATCCTTTGAATATTCCAGGTAATATTATTCCTATTTCATCTCCTCTTACTTCAAATAAAGTTCCCAGCAAAAAACTCTTAGATCTTGATATTCCTATAGTAATTAGGAAAGCAACCTCAACTTTTACTAATCATCCTATTGTTAAATATTTATCCTATGAAAGACTTTCTCATAACCATAGGGCATTTACCTCTAAAATCTCTAACTTGTTTATTCCAATAAACATTCAGGAAGCATTTGATAATTCAAATTAGGAATTAGCAGTAATGGAAGAGATGAATGCTCTTAAAAAAATGGTATTTGGGAGATAGTTGACTTGCCAAGGGAAAAAAAGGTAGTTGGGTGCAAATGGGTATTTATTGTGAAGTGCAAGGCTGATAGAAGCATAGAAAGGTACAAGGTGAGGCTAGTAGCAAAAGATTTTACATAAACCTATGGGATTAACTACCAGGAAACATTTGCACCAATAGCAAAGATAAACTCAATCCATGTTCTATTATCCTTGACTGTAAATTTCAGTTGGTCTTTACATCAATTGGATATAAAGAATGCATTCCTAAATGGAGATTTAGAAGAAGAAGTCTTTATGAGCTTACCACTTGACTTCGAGGATAGATTGGAAAAAAATAAAGTGTGCAAATTAAAAAAATCTTTGTACGATATTAAAAAGTCTCCTAGAGCATGGTTTGAACATTTTGGAAAGGCTATAAAAGGCTATGGTTATTGTCAAAGTCAAGAAAACGATACTATGTTTTATAAGCATTATAGTGAGGCAAAAGTGCTATTTTGATTGTTTATATAGATGACATAATTTTGACAAGAGATGACAGTGATGAATTAGAAAGATTGAAAAAGAGACTTGCTGAAGATTTTGAGATCAAGGAATTTGGCACGTTGAAATATTTTCTTGAAATATAATTCACCAGGTCTAAAGAAGGCATATTTGTAAATCAATGTAAATATGTTCTTGATTTGCTTGATGAAACAGGATTACTTGGTTGCAAAACAGTTGAAACTCCAATTAATCCAAATTCGAAGGTACAAAATGCCAAACCTTAAGATGTGGTAAACAAAGAGCAGTATCAAAGACTTGTAGGAAGACTAATTTATTTGTCACATACACGTCAAGATATAGCCTTTGCAGTGAGCATGGTGAGTCAATTTATGCATTCTCGTGGACTAGAACACTTTGATGCAGTCTATAGAATCTTGAGGTACTTGAAAGGGACTTCAGGAAGAGGTTTGTTGTTAAAAAAAACATAGCCATACAAATATTGAAATTTATAATGATGTAGATTGGGCTAGGAATGTAACTGATAGAAGATCAACTTCTGACTATTGTACCTTTATTGGAGGTAATCTTGTTACTTGACGAAGGAAGAAACAATATGGTGGCTAGGAGTAGTGCTGAAGCTGAATTTAGATCTGTTGCTCATGGAATTTATGAAATAATGTGGATTGAAAAGTTGTTAGAAGATTTGAAGATTTCTGACTGCTCACCTATGAAAGTATATTGTGACAACAAAGCAGCTATCTCAATTGCCCACAATTCAATTCTTTATGACAGAACAAAGCATGTGGAGATAAGCACTTTATTAAAGAAAAACTTGATAATAGACTAATTTGTATGCCACATATTCCAACTACCAAGCAAGTTACTAATATACTTACAAAAGGACTACACAAGAAGCAGTTTGACAGTTTGATTAACAAGCTGGCAATAGAAGATATCTTCAAACCAGCTTGAGGGGAAGTGTTGGAAAGTAAAAGATTTGATTTGAGATACTACCTAATTCTAGGGGATTTGATTTGTATGTATATATAAAATTACCAACTTTTGTAAAATAGGAAAGTTTAATATTAGGCTAGCTCGGTAGTTATTAATTTCTATTTCTATTCTCTGTGTTCTCGTATAAGTAGAATCTATATAAATCATCTGATTAAAAGAATCAATACATAGAAAATTCCTCTCTATTTTTCAACTCCAAGGAAGATAGGCAACTGAGAGCACTAGGCAATTCTAGCAGGTTGTGGCAAGTTCTCAAACGATGGGTCAACTCTAAACCAACCATATAGAACAAGACTCGAAAGAGATGTCAAATGAAAGAAGCTATTGGGAAGACTCGCAATGTTTTTGCAGTTCCCCAAAGACAATAGTGAAAGCTGACATAGATGATCAATTGACGAGGGTAACTCCTTTATGGGCGTTCCTTCTAGATGAAGTGTCTCTAACTTTTCCATATTCTCCAAGATTTCTGTTGAACCATCCAGTTTTGAGCAGCCGGATAGATAAAAAATTTCAAGGAATTTAAATGTCAAAACACTGCTTGAAACACTTTTTAGCCTTGTGCAGTTCATAAGACTTATGGTGTTAAGCTTATTAAGACATTCAACTAAAGATGGCAATTCTTTTATTGCAGTCTCATTTAGATGCAAATATTTTATATCCCCTAATAACTCTGGGAACTTGGTGATATTTTGACAGCCATGGAGATTAAGTTCTATGAGGGAAGTCAAGTTACCAATGCTGCTCGGAAGATTCCCAAACCTCTTTCAGTTTTCTAGTTTCAATGCAACAAACTTATTTAGACAATTGCTGGGGGAACTTCTTCTATTGCTGTCTCGCATAAATTTAACCCCTTTATACTCTAGGAAACTTTGGGAAACTTGGTAAGATTATAGCAGCCACTGAGAACCATAATGTCAAGATTTTGGGCTAATCAGAGATTTGGAGTCTTAATTAGATGCTGGGAGTAACTGAGGTCAATCTGTCTTAGGTTCACAGCATGCCTAACCTCAAAAGAGATAAGGCTTGAACAAATAAGCATTAATAAACTCCCAAATATACTTGGAACAAGAAATATATGAATATTAAATGCACCTTGGTTTCCTTCCAAAGGTTTTCAATATTGCTATGATGAATATCAAGTTCAACAAGGTTCTTAGGGTTCAGATTGGATAGCAATGATTTCAAAGGGTATCTATGCCAACAACGATATATCAGCTCATTTGCTAAAAGCGCACCTTATCACCTTCTATGCAGCCTTCACAGTAGTAGGAACTAAAGAATTTGAGAAGTCTAAGTTGATGCATCCTCCTCAAGGCATCAGAACTTAAGTGTAGCTCACTTACTTTTGACGAATCAAGGGTATGCTTTCAACTGCTTCAGTCCCCTAATTACAAAAGACAACATAAGTTAGTATAGGCTATCTAAGAATGGAACTACAAAAAGTAGTCAATGGAAATGAGATTGTATATGTTGACGTTTATTAAAAGGCTCGGATATAATTGAGAGATTTAGTGCATTTTACTCTTACTGAATTTTTCTTGAATAAGTTACGGACATCCTGAGGATCCCTCAGCCTGCTGTATTTGCTAGGCTCTTTGATGGATTTTTCGTGAACAATACCCCCAACCATTCTTTGCTTCAGATCATGCATCAGTAACCTGTTGCCTGTCATAGTTATGAGACATTTATCAATAAGATCACATATTCCAATTTCTGTAGAGAAACCACAACCATCCAGTATAATTGTTACATGATCTCTATCTTCCTCTTTAAAGACACATGCAATATCAAGAAAAATTTCCTTCTCTTCATCAGCCAGTCCATCATAGCTTATTCTCAACACATTCTGAATGTCCATGTTATGGTACTTTCCGAATTTGTTCAATGCACTTTCCAGTCTTGATTGCTCCTGCTCAACAGAAAGCAACCCAAAACTTTAAGAGCTAACGGAATGCCTTTAGCATAGCACACAACCTGTTTTGACAACTCTATATAAGCTTCTGCAGGATGATTCTGTTTAAAGGCATTTAAAATAAAAAGTTGAAGAGCTTCACGGTAATTTAATTCCTCAACTTTCATAAATCTCATCGACATCAGTCTTAAGCACTTGTTTATCTCTAAATGTTATTATGATTTTACTTCCAAGACCAAACCAACCATGATCTCCAGCTAAACGTTTTACTTCTTGTGAATTATTTATATCATCAAGAACAATAAAAAGCTTTTTGCGGCAAAGTCTTCTGTTCATGAAAGCGAGTCCTGAACTAGAAGCACTTAGTTTAAGATCTTCATTGTCTAATACCTTGAAAACAAGCTCCTGTAATAAAGGATATACTCCACATTTAGATAGTTATTCCCGAATATTTTGAAGAAAGCAACAACCTTCGAATTGATTGGCAATGTGGTCAAATATAGCTCTTGCAATTGTGGTCTTTCCTATACCACCCATACCTCAAATTCCAACAATACGAACATCTGCCAATCCAATGAATAATAATGTTTCAACTTTTTCTATATGTGATTTCATTGCAATCAGACCATCCAAATCACAGGAGAATATATAATTCAGTTTCTTCACAATATCATTGACTATTTCCTCAACAAGTTCAGTCTCTGACCTGCCAAATATGAAGAAGAATTTGTAGGTTCATGGCAACAATTAGCATGATTTACACTTCATATGCTCAGACAGAAACAAGCTACGTGTTCACTAATGATCATGCAGTTTACAGACCATTCTAACCACAAAATCCAAATAGAAAGAACGAAAACTCAGACATGCTGAGAAAACATGCTAGTCAACATTGGAAATTTAGCGGTAGACATTCCTAAATTATGCAATTCAGCTTATAGATACAATCAAATTCACCCCAACTATAGAATACTCTAAAAAAATCACAGATTTGAACTTAATTACCCATGATATTGTTGGTTAAAATGCCAGTCGGCTAGATTAGCCGCTTCTGTCAAAGGATCCCTCCACTTTCCAAGCTTTTCTTTTGTCTTCTTGAACTGCTTTTCCTGTTTGGCAAAAGCTTCCCCAAAACTCCCAGTTTGTTTCCGGACGTCAGAGGGAAATTCATGGTAGAAAACAGCTAAAACTATCTGTCCCATTGTATTCTTGCGTTTGAGAATCTTCAAAAGTTAATCCAAGCACCAGGAAGATGACGCATATAGTTCTGGGAGAAAATGATGATCGAAATATTCCTCGTGTCTTCACCTCTGAAGCAAAGGAAGACATTGTACTGCCATTGACGACTGCTTCCGTAACAACTCGAAGAAGAAGAAGCCATGCATTATCTTTCTATGGCAGAAAATTTATTGCTTGTTCTTAAAAATTACATGGATTGATCACAATGAATTATGGTCTTTGTTTCTTTGGCAGGAAAAGAACAGGATACTGTTAAAGGCGGCGATGAACAAATGAAAAATAAAAATGAAATTAAAGGACCGAAAAGAGAACTACCTTAATTAAAAGAAAACTTTTAAAATCGTCTGGATTTGTCACCAACATAGTTAATAATTTTTTAAATAAATTACACATAAAATAAGATTTTAATAAATTATTACATAAACCTCATAGAAGGAAAATACACTAAACGCTCTCCTATTGATAAAAAAAATCAATGTATTCCACAACTGGCTTTAGGTGCATATGGCTATCAAAAGGTTTATATAGGATGATTTTGACAAAATTATTAAATGAAATCATGTTACGCTATGATATGATTATCTCGTGACTTTTTGTATTAGCAACTATATTTACGAACACATAATCACGAAGCTATTTAGGATGCAGCGTTACTTCCCAATTTCATACGAGTCGATTTTTGTAGAGAAAATGTCTGGAAACTCTCACGTTAAGTTCCGGAAAAGTTAAATAACAAAGGGTAGAGGAACTTTTTCCATTTGTGCTCCTAAGCAAAACTAGTAATAAATGATGTAACCTGATGAGCCCTTGAAAAGTGCTCATTAAAAAGATTCAGTACTTACATGAGCTACATACTGGAATGGATAAGATGGGTTGAGTCTTGGTTTCGAACTAATTGATACCCAAGCGATAGAAATTTGCTGGACTTTCTCCAAGCCAAAGAACTTGCCTGACAATTTATATCTGAAAGTCATGTTAATACATCAGAATCTATAGAACTTTGAATTGGCTAGTTAATCCTTGATGACTCCATATCTGAGAATTCATAGTAGTTGAAATCATTAGTGCCAAGGATGTCATCCAACTGCCATGATGAGGCTGCTGTTGCCAAATTCGGAGCAGAGCCTGAGCAGCTGCCTGACGTCGCCGTTTCTGTGAAATTAGCCCCAACATCTATGTTACTTATTGCTTGCCTGCTTTCCTCTCCTGTCGCCGTGGCTGTGCTGAAACCTCCTGGCATACAAGTACTTTCAATGTTGTTGGTTGAGGATTCCAGGGAAACTTTGATGCCTCCAATGAGAAACCGCTGATGGGATGACAAAAATGGGTTCCCCCTGTGAATCGACATGTCACACTGCCTGCAGAGTATTGCCCTGTCCTCCAAGCAGAAGAAATAACCATTTCTCTCCTGTATTAATGTTCATGGAGAGAAAACGGATCATTTGAGGTCATTGAAGTTTTAGGATACTGAATTATGATATAACGAGTTATACCTGGCAGATATCACATAGGGGAAGCTGAGAGGAGGTGGGAGATGAGGAAGAGGATGCAGTATTTTGTTTGAGGAGGGAAACGCGCTGATGCTTTTGGGATAGCTTATTAGCTGCATGGATTTTATCATCACATTTACTACATAATACTGCCTCGTCTACACAGCATAGTACTACTGCCTCTGCCTTCTCACAAACTTCACATTGTATCTTCATCTTAATTTTCTTCTTTTCCTGGCACTTTGCTTCAGCTACATGAATGTAAGAACCTAAAAACTACAGCATTGAGTTAATTATATACCTCTAGGTACATCTAAGTTGCTTTCTAGACCATCGGTTCAAACATGCTTCAGGAATATTCTGTCTATAATTACATGTTGAAGAAGAATTATGTAGAACAAAAAGAAGTACCTATCAAGATCAAAAGAATATCACAAGAAGATCACATCGTCTCCTCCTCCTAGCCAGTATGAAAGTGCATTTGACGGAATTTTGTTAGATTGTTGTATTAATGATGTTGTACAAGAGCGAGGAAACTTGTTTTTCTTTCAAAGCAAATGTGCTAAACTTGTCATAGTTGGTGTATTGCTAGCACGCTCTTTCTTTCTAGTCTGGCTCTCCCTGGTTTTGAGAAGCAAAATCTAAGTCCTATATATCTCCATGAGAGTAAATTAATATAAAGAGAGAAGAGTGTAGGAAAGTTTGCATGTGTACTAACTAAGAATTTGGACCATAGATAGTATAATCTCGACCTGGTTTTCATATCATTAGTATCAATAGAAGAAGTTACCAATAACCGACAAATATACATATTCATATGTATACAGTACAAACGAATTAACTTCATGATTCTCGATCACTTGGCAACCAGCATAGAGTGGTGTATCTGGTGATAGATTTTTTTTGTTCTGGGACCCAAACCAAGCACAAGTGAAGCGAACATAGGAAATCACATCGCATCTTGTCCATATTTTGGGATTGAGTCCTGATTCTGTTAATATCAGAAGATCAATTTATAACTAGACACAGGCAAGCAAACTTCCAACAAGACAATCAGGAATGCATGCCACCGGGCCCCTATTGCTTACAGCTTCAAAACAGGCTGTCCATAATCATGTCACTGATCATTGTTGCTCATGAGCCAAGTGAACTTGCATGAATTTATCTCAAAATTTAAGAAAGGTCATGTACTGCAGTCTTTCTGGAGGATTGTTGATGTTTTTCATAGAAAAGAAGCATTAATGATCTTCTGATGAGCAGTAACTACAATGGCAACTTGCACTGAAATTTCTGATTATAGGACCACAAAACAAATCAAGCAGAGTAGATAATTTGTGAGCAGTAGCTAACAGCTTTCGCGTTGTAAAGTCAAAACCAAAATCAACCCATAACATCTAAGGTTCTCACTGGTTCCTTTTGTCAGTGACATGGAAATTATATATAGAGATAGCCAAAACCTGCCCATCCCCAAAGCCATCTTCTTACATTGGATGATGCATCAACTGCCAAAATATGACATATTTTATGTTTAACATTAATGTTAGCTATAGGATATTGTGTATCTCTCAGTCTCAAGGGATTCAAGTCAAGTAGGCCGTCAGTTTCATTGTTCAAAACTGACATTTGAAGTAGTTGAGGGTTCACTAGATTCGTTTCTCCCGCTTGCGATGGAGCTGTTTTCTTCTGGAAATAAAAATTGATCAATTTATATGCAAATTTTCGGATGATCCTTGTCTAATTTTGACAAACATTTTCGAAAGCTGCTTTATCAGTAAGGTTTCCGAGCGTACTTTACTAATACACATATAATATTTTGGTACACTCCTGACTATCATGTTAGAATCGTATACTATATGTTGACTGCAATTCGAAGCATTATGAATACAATTTCGAACTAGTTATTAATCTACCACGAATGGTACTTACCGTAGAAGTCCTGCCGCATTGCAGGCCGAAATTGAGGTTCGTTCTTCATTGGCTCAAAAGTAAGCCCTTTACATTATTGGACCTTTTTATCAAATACAGTAGATAACTGGGCCGATGTCAGGTGACTTTAGTTCCTGAAATCCTAAAATGAATGAAATCTTTATGTTCAGAATCATAATGCTAATACAGAAAAATCGACAGATAAATATTTTCCGATATTTGAGAAAAAATAAATACCCCTCAAATATGATTAAATAGATAGATATCTCTTAAATTATTATGTTGTTATAAAATTGACTATTTTACGATTATACATTTAGAAAGTATATTAATAGAATAATTTTGATTGGCTACTTAACGTTAGATTGTATATTATTGTAATACAATAAGTATTCTGATGCTACACTGCAGTCCAAAACAATAGCAAATATCTATAAATTTATAACGTTCATTTAAAAAAATTTAACGGTGAAAGCTAAATGACTATTATGTCATTAATCTTGTCATATAACACAAAATTATAAAAATATCCTTAATATACTTTGTCATATAACTCGTTGAGATATTTGTTATCTTTAAAAAGTATAGTGTAGCGTTATGATAGTTGTTATATTACAATGAGATATCGTCAAAAGCTGAACAATTATATGAAATTATCCCCAAAAAAATTATAATTTTGAAATAAATTAAAATTCGTAACCTTAATTTTTCGCTCTTTCATGATTATATTAATCTCACTACTAGTACCAATTGCCCTCTATGCCACAAATATTGTTAGTCGTTGGTGATTTCTGAGTGGTGAAGAAGATTTGGCCAGAGCAGTAAAGGAAATAACATTGGTTAGCAGTAAGTTCGGTGATAATTTTGAAAAAGTACGAGCAGTTAAGCGGTGGATGATTTAGAATTCAAGAGAAGGAGAAAAAGAGAAGAGGAAGAGAATACCCTATAAAGGAGAATGAAGAAAGAGAAAATAGTTGATTTTTTTTTCTATATACATGGAGAAAGAAAAGTAGATGAAAGTGTTTCCGAAGTGTGATAATGAATAAACTTTAAGATAGACTCAAGTTTTGGTTAAACTGGAATAATAACATTTTTGTCTCTAAAATTTTTAATTTGAGTCTATAAACTTTTTTTAAAAAAAGTAAAAAATAACGTTTTTTAATTTTATCGAAAAGATAATTTTACCCTCTCATTATTAAATTTTTCTAGATAGATTTTTTATATATATCTTGTTGAGATATTTCTCATTTTTATAGACTGTAGTGTACGTGCGAATATTTGGTATATCACAATAAAATCACTTAAAGTTAAGTAGCTAAATGAAATTATTTCTTTTTATTTATCAAAAATACGATTTTTTTTTTCATTGTTAATTTTTTTTGGATAAATATTACGAATCTGTAAACCATTTAGATATTTACCATCTTTTTAGACTGCAGCATTAGAAAATTTATTGTATCACAATAAAATATAGCCTAAAGTTGAGTAGCCAGTCAAAAATATCTCCATATTAATTTATCATTTAACCTAATTATTGATACATAATAACCAATATATTCTTATGATATATTTTTTTATAATTACGTATTCAAATATTTTTTATAATTAGTCTCTAAATTATTATTAGTATTTTAAATAATTTTATTATATTATTTTAATTTATAATACAATAAACTAAAATAAATCTTAAATAATATTTAGATGATATGAATTATATTATTTATATTTTGAGAATATTTTTGATAAATAAATGTCATATTGAATATTTGAAATTTATTTAAAAAAAATATTATAAATAAAATATTCATAAAATTCAAATATTAATTTGAATTTATTTTAAATGTTTGCATAATTTATAATTTTGAGAATAATTATATAATTTATACATAATTATATTAATTTATAAATAAAATAACTTAAACAATTTATAACCAAATACTCTTAATTTATAACACAATCAATTAAAATAGAATCTAAATAATATTTATATTATATTAATATATTATTTATAATTTTGAGAATATTTATGTAATTTATATATAAATCTATTAATTTATAAAATAATTTGAATAATGTATAACTTACAATTAAATATTTAAAAAATATTAAATATTATTAATATAATTTAAATAAAATTATTTAAAATACTAATAATTTAAAATTAATTATAAAAAAAGAGGGAAAGAGAGAAGGAGCAAAAAAATATTAAGAGTATATTAATTATTATGTATTAATAATTAAGTTAAAATATTAATTAATATATTTTTTAAATATATAAAATAAAATAATTATTTTTTATAATAATATAATAATTCAAAAATATTTATTTATTTGATAAAAGTTGAGGCGTATTTATTTTTTTTAGAGATCACATAATGTCTATGTATTATGGGTATCCCTCAATTTTCTAAAGTATATAACATTAACATGAGGGACATGACTACCCCACCTTTAGCTTTCAAAAACAATGATTTTTTCCCCTAATACATGCTTTTGACAAAGTAATCCTTGAAGCCTCTGGAACAGAAAGGAAGAGTCTTCCAGCCTCTCGCCTCACCAAAGGTAAAACTGGAAACTTCCCCATTCATCTACACAACTCCCAACATAAGAATTTTCATGAACCATGCCCATATCACCATGTTCCTTCACATCTATAAATACCATGTTTTCCAAATTTCATATACAGATGATACGAAGAAACTTGTGAGTTAATATCTTTCTCCAATCTTTCATTGGTAAAGGGGGGAAAAATCTCTTCAAAAGTTCGAAGAACAAGCACCCATACATATAGTTCAAGAAAAGATCTACAGAGAAATGAAACAGCATGAAAATTCCATTTTGCTCAGCTGCTTGCCATTGCTGATAGTAACACTGGCTTGTCTTGTTGGCACATCCGATGAGTCTTTGCTGCCTTTCACTGATAGTCCAGGAAGTCTGTTATCTGATCTCTGGGTAGACCGGTTTCCTGACCCCTTCCGGGTGCTAGAACAAATCCCGTTTGAGCTCGACAGGGATGAAAGCATGGTGCTCTCTCCAGCCAGAGTAGACTGGAAAGAAACACCGGAAGGGCATGTTATAATGCTGGATGTGCCGGGGTTGAAGAGGGACGAGCTGAAGATCGAAGTAGAGGAGAATCGTGTGCTGAGAGTGAGCGGAGAGAGGAAGAGAGAGGAAGAGAAGAAGGGTGATCACTGGCACAGAGTGGAGAGATCGTATGGCAAATTTTGGAGACAGTTTAAATTGCCAGACAATGTAGATTTGGATTCTGTGCAGGCTAAACTTGAAAACGGTGTTCTCACCTTGTCGTTGGCGAAGTTGTCCCCTGACAAGATCAAAGGTCCAAGAGTTGTCAGCATTGCTGGTGGAGAGGATGAAGCAGCAGCCAAGCTGAAGAACGACGTCAAGCAAGAGCTGTAGAAGATTTTCCATTTAGTTTGTCAGCGTGGCGCTTGTTATATGTACAATAATGGGTTTACTGCATGTTGAGCTTTGTTCTTTTGTGGCGTTTGTTGCAAAATCTACCGTCTTGTAATAAAGTTTTTTAGTGTAATACATTTTCTCGTCAATATTGTGCACCCTGGACTAATTTACAAGAAATAAAAGTTATCGATTGATAATAAACTTGCATTTCCTAAAGAAGTTGAAAAACGAAATAAAAAAAAAAAAAAGACATACGAATTACTGTTCCGATATAAATTTAATACAAAGGCAAACGGAGCGCTTTTCGCCAGCTGAACAATTGAAATAAAGTCGGTTGTGATTAACCTATTTTTTCCTTTTGCTCCTTAATGATCTAAAGACATGCATAAACATACTCAGGTATAATAAGATAATAAATAAATCCAACAGTATATGGAAATGGTACGAGGACAAGAGATGCGTAGGATATGATGAGAAGATATGAATCAGGAAAAGAGCAATATATTGATTAGAAGGCACTGAGATTAAATAAGCTCACTTGACTGAAGCATTGATGTACCGAGATTTCCACTCTTGAGAAGGCTTCAAATGGATATTTACACTGCAAATTACAGCATCGGTTCATTAGACGACCATGAATTTTTCATTGGAAGTGGTGAATTTCACCTGTGGCTATCCAGTGCCAAACTGTCTCCTCTATTTTCTGGCTGAATTAATTTAGAGCTCGTACATGTAAATATCTGCTGCCCATAAACAAAGAAAAAGAAGAGTATTAGGATACAAGGCGTCGTAATGCTCTTCAGTAGTTCAAAACCAAAATGAAATCAGCCGAAAAAAAAAATACCATAATGCGTACGGTCCCAATAGACCAAATCAATTAATTTAAACCGATATGACACAGGACCCGCTGTTAAAAACACATGGACGAGTAAATGCAAAACCAGAAGAAAAATCCCAGATTCTGAGAACCATTGGCGCTCTTAGCTAATACAAAGCAACCAGACTTTCCAAGGTATCATATATTTCCTCGGTTCTGGGATGTGTTTTGTCAACGGAATAAAACTGATGAACTTGCTTGTCAACCTCAATCCAACTGCACCCTGGTGTTTTATAAGCATTCCGATCTTTTAACATCTTCCTCACCTTACGGACCTCATCCCATTTCCCTAACTCCCCATATATATTTGCCAACATTATACCATAACCACCATTGTCTGGATCAATTTCAATCAGTTTTTTTACTGCAAATTCTGCTAAATCTGTACGGCCATAAATTTTACATCCATTCAGCAGAGAACCCCAGACAACCTCGTCAGGTTCAATCCTCATTCCCATGACAACTTCCAAGGCTTCTTCAAATCTTCCTGCTCGACCAAGAAGATCTATTAAGCATCCATAATGCTCAATTCGAGGCTCAATGCCATAATTTCTTGTCATCAAATCAAAATAAGCGCGACCCTTTTCGACCAATCCTACATGTGTACAAGCACCCAACAAGCTGATAAATGTAACCCCATCTGGTCTTACATCATAGTCTCTAAACTGCAGCAGCTCCTCAAATACAGTAATTGCCTTCTCACTGTTTCCATGAAGAGCCAAGGAATTGATCATGGAATTCCATGAAGTCAAACTTTTCTTCGAGCTCCTATCAAAAACCTTTGTTGCCTCTTTCAAGTTGCCACATTTTCCGTACATATCTATCAAAGCATTTGAAATAAATGAACCAGGAACAAGCCCATTTCTATAAACATAACCATGAATCAATGTACCAAGCTGCAACATTCCCGTGTGACCACAAGCTGAAAGGGCGCACACAATCGTGACCTGATTAGGCCAAATACATTTACTCCGCCCCACCAACATCCTCCCAAAGAACGAAATAGCCTCAGAAAACAATCCATTCTGCGTGCAACCAGCAATAACAGAATTCCAAGAAGGAACATCTCTATCAGGCATTGCCTCAAAAAGGGAAACGGCATTCGTAATATCACCAACCCTAGCATATCCAGAAATCATAGCAGTCCAAGAGACAACATTTCTCTCAGACATTTCATCAAACATTTGTCTAGCTATACCAATGTCATCACTCGACCTCGAGTAAGAATCAAGAAGAGCAGTTTGCACAACTGGATATTTTTCAAAACCCGATTTAACTATCTGGACATGCACCATTTTAGTCCCACGAAACTCCAAAACCTCAGGACAAGACTTCAAAACATGCGGGTATATGAAGTGGTTAGGCTGTGGTTGGCGTCGACGAACCATGTCACGGAACAAAGAAAGAGCCGATGATGAATAAACCGGCTGAGAGGCGTAAGCAGTGATCATGGCAGTGTAAAGGTAGATATTTGGAGAGAAAAGATTATCGAAAATGAAGCGAGCGTAACTGAAGTTTGAGATTTTGAGAGTGCAGAAACGAACGAGCTTGAAGGCGTAGAATTGGGTTTGGCTGTGGCCGATAGTCACGAGAAAGGATTGCAGTTGTTTGAGATGGTTTAGGTGATTGCATCTTTCGAGAATCGCTAAAACTTGTTGGTTTAGAGTTTTATCTAATTGGTTTGTAACAGAGAACATTGTTAGCTGTTAGCTTTGGCTGGCCCCAATAACTGATTTATGGATGATTTATGAAGCGGTCTTTAGAAACTCTTTAATTTTGCAACATGGGCTTTGAAACAAAATACTTAGTGGATGCCCTTAGAGTGACGGAACAGAATAGCTAAGGTGGTTCCGGTCGTAGTCGCAACGGAAGTGGGCTACTGGTGGCGGTAATGGTGGTTTGGGTGTGTCAGATTTTCGGAAAGGATTTGCGAGGGCATTTACGTAAGTTTATAATTTGTTGAGAAAAAACTGAAAAGGTTATTTTTACGGTTATAAAAGCAAGGAATTACATGTATAACCGTTGTTAATCAAGAGAAGGTTTTGCGGATGATGAATAATTTAAGGAAATCACTCATCAACAGTGTTTCTCTTTATAACTAACGACAGTATATTTTCTGTTCCTTCTCATCTGATGTAAAAAATCATTACTGCCAACTCTCAACGCAATGAGAACACAGTTTGCTGGATTTGGAGCAAATTTATCCTTTTTTGTATACGGGAATCTAGCGGTACATTGTCTGGGAAATGAGTACTGCACTGAATCAATATGGTTTCATTTGGCTTAAGGATAATTACCTCATGTGCTGATAAAAGTCTTTTAACTGACTGCACAAAAATAGGTCCAGAGTTTTGGTAGTGGTTATTTTACGCAAATTCAGGACCTTGTCAAAAACATTTTCCTTTCCACGACCATGCTTATGCAGTAGCCCAGCAGTCAGTAATAACCTTATTGTCATATTATCATTAATTCTGAATGATAAAAATTCGTCTCCTGAAACCGCTTACTGTTTCAAATGCTTGTCTTTTTCCAATGTACTTGAGATGGATTTTATGGATTCTTTTGTCAATATGCTCTTTGTTTCATGGAAATAAGCGGCCAAAACTGTGAAACTAGTATCATTGACATTTTGAAATCTAAATGGCTAGACCTTTCTAATGCATTTACTTGTTGGGTTAATCTTTGCCTGGCAGGTCCTCGCAGAACCAAAAAAATGCTCTCGCTAAGCAGTATAAAATGTTGTTCAGCATTAACAAATGTGAATAACTTGCCTGTGCATGCTATTTGTCACTGTTTCTCTTGCTTTTTGTTCAATTAAGCTTGATTCGCAATCTCTTGTGATCATGTAACCTCTTAGATAATATCAGGCAAAGTTACTCTTTACTGAGAAAGCACCAAGACAGATTGCCCAAAAAGCTATGGCTAAGAAATTTGTATCTTAGTGTTTATCTAGCTCCAATCTTACATCAGAAAAGAAAAGAAAAATCAAAATCTCCTCGAAAGCCTCTCAACGAACAACTAAATATCCATACAGTAAGAAAGGTCTGGAGAGTGAGATGACATCACAATCCAATTTGTGTTGCCACTGCTACTACTGGCACTGACTTGTCTTCTTGGATCATCCAATGTACCTTTGATGTCCTTCAATGATCATCCAGGAAGTCTGTTATCTGATCTCTGGCAGATGGCTTTCCCTATCCTTTCCAGATGCTACAATAAATCGAATTAGAGCTCAATAGGGACGAAAGCATGTCACTCTCCAGCAAGCGCAGATTAGAAAGAAACACCAGAAGGAGGATCATGTGCTGAGGGTGGAAGAGAGGAAGAGAAGAAAGGTGATCACTGGAACAGAGTAGAGACGAGAGATGCTATGGCAAATTTTGGAGACAGTTAAATTGCTGGACAATTTGGATTGTGATTCTGTGCAGGCTAAAGCTTGAATTGTTCTCACTTTTTCACTGATGAATTGCCTCCAGATAAAATCAATGGTCCAAGGGTTGTCAGCATTCCTGGCAGAGTGGATGAAGCAGCAGCTAAGCTGAAGATCAGGCCAAGCAAGAGCTAAGGTTCTGTCAATTAATTTAGAATAATGCTAGGGATACAACTACTGAATACAAACTGGTGTGTTGTAATATTATTGGTTGGATGGAAATACAAAAATCTATGTAATGAATGGGAAAACATAGTGTGGGACACATGGCAATCATTCAATAGCATCACATCAATTTGTATCTAAAAGATTGAATAATTTGAACCCCTAGCACTATTTAGTTTATGTCATTGTGCCGCATGTTTTGTGGAAGATAACAATGGTTTTACTATATTTTCAGCTTTGTTCATGTGGTGTTCATGCAAAATCGACTGTTCTGTAGTAAACGTTTATAGTATGATATATTTTCTCTAGTCAATCTTTCTGCACTGTTGATTTCTAAAACCTAGTAAGTTTTTATCAAGTTGATACTAAGCTCACATTAATTTCCCAAAGGGATGGCATGTAAATACATAAATGAGTTAAAAGAAAAAAAAAATCAAATGGGTACGATGCAGTGTCTGACCAAAATCTAATGTAACATCAAGCAGAGCACTTTCCTCTAAAACTCGGCTAAACAGCTAAACTTAAGTTGTCATTTATCTTAGTTTCTCTTTTACCCTTCGATAATCTAAAAGACATGCAGAAGATACAGTGGTATAAAAAAAATAAAGTAAAATAAAACCAATACTATAGAAATGGCTTGACAAGAGATTAGCAGAGTGAATCATGAAATAAACAATATGTTATTATTTAACTCTCAAATTTTTAGTGCATTGAAGGAGAATAAATAAACTCACTTGACTGAAGCACTGATGCATCTAAATTTCGAATGTTAAGAAGGCCCCAAATGTACACTTCTGCAGTTACAGCATTTGTCCAGTGACCTCAGTAGCTGATACGAATTAAAAGTCTCTTAAGTGCTAACTTTCACAGCAACCATCCAGTTTCATACTCTTTCCTTGATTTTGTGGATGAAAATTAAATTAGAAGATCACATACATGCAAATATCTATGACCCATAAACAATGAAAAAGAAGAAAATTAACCTACAGGTAATAGCATAAAGTTCTTCAATATTTCAAAATTGAACAGAATCATGCAACAAAAAATATCGTTATGCTTACACTGCTAACATTAAGCAAAATGCATGCTGCCAAGGTCTATGTTAAAAACCTGTGGAAGTAGATGGAAAAACGTAAGAAAAATTCTGCATTGTGCAGAAACTCTCTGAACTCTTAGCTAATGCAAAGCAACCAGAGTTTCCAAGGTATCATAAATGTCCTCTGCTCTGGGATGCATTTTGTCAATAGAATAAAACTGATGAACTTGCTTGTCAACCTCAATCCAACTGCAACCTGGGATTTTATAAGCATTCCTATCTTTTAACATCTTCCTCACTTTATCAACCTCATCCCATTTCCCTAACTTCCCATATATATTTGCCAACATGACAACATAACCAGCATTGTTTTGATCGATTTCAATCAGTTTTTTTACTGCAAATTCAGCCAAATCTGTACGACTGTAAATTTTACATCCATTGAGCAAAGAACCCCACACAACCTCACCAGGTTCAATCTTCATTTCCTTCACAACTTCCAAGGCTTCTTCAAACCTTCCAGCTCGACCAAAAAGATCTACTAAGCATCCATAATGCTCAATCCGAGGCTCAATTCCATAATTCCTAGTCATCAACTGAAAATAAGTACGACCCTTTTCAACCAATCCTCTGTGCATACAAGCATTCAACAAGTTGATAAAGGTAACCCCATCTGGTCTTACATCATAGTCTCCACACTGTATCATCTGCTCAAACACACCAATTGCCTTCTCACTTTGGCCATGAAGTGCATAGGAATTGATCATGGAATTCCATGTACTCAAACTTTTCTTTGAGCTCCGATCAAAAACCCTCCTTGCCTCTTTCAAGTTGCCACATTTTCCATACATATCTACTAAAGCATTCCAGATAAATGAATTAGGAGCAAGCCCATTTCTATACACATAACCATGAATCAATTTACCAAGCTCCAGCATTCCAGTGTGACCACAGGCTGAAAGGGCGCACACAACTGTGACCTGATTAGGCCTATTATCTTCACTCTGTGCCATCACCATTCTCCTAAAGAATGAAATAGCCTCTGGAAACAACCCATTCTGTGTGCAACCAGCAATAACTGAGTTCCAAGAAGGAACATCTCTGTCAGGCATCGCTTCAAAAAGTGAAACAGCCTTCTCAATGTCACCAACCCTAGTATACCCGGAAATCATAGCAGTCCAAGAAACAATATTTCTGTCAGACATTTCATCAAACAATTTTCTTGCTATACCAATGTCATCAAGCGATCTCGAGTAAGCATCAACAAGAGATGTTTGCACAGCTGGATATTGTTCAAATCCTGATTTAACTATCTGGGAATGCACCATTTTGGCCCCACAAGACTCCAAAACTTCAGCACAAGACTTCAAAACATGTGGGTATATAAAATGATTAGGCTGCGGTTGTCCCCGACGAATCATGTCACAGTACAAAGTAAAGGCTGACAGAGGCTGAGAGGAATAAGCAGTGATCATGGCATTATAAAGGTAGATATTTGGAGAGACGAGATGATCAAAAATGAATCGAGCATAACTGAAGTTTGAGAGCTTTACAGTACAGAAACGAACGAGCTTGAAGGCGTAGAATTGGTCTTGGCTGTGGCCAACGGTTATGAGAAAGGAGTGGAGTTGTTTGAGATGGTTTATGTGATTGCATCTTTCAAGAATTGCTAAAACTGGCTGGTTTAGATTATGATTCAATTGGTTTGAACGGGAGAACATTATTTGCTGTCAGCTTTGTCTCCCGCCCCCTGTAACGGACATAACTGATTTATGGAAACCCGGAAGATAAGCCCTTAGAAAATAGAAGCCCAAATATCTTTGGATCAACCTACGGGCCTGGGCTTTTGCTCAGCCCAGGGGACTTTAATTAAAGTATAAATTATTGAACTTCAAAACTTCACATAGAAATTAACGCAACAAAAACGATAAGATAGAAATTAGAAACGTGAGATTGGTAACATGGACCGAATAAGGCACGATGGATTTAGTGGCGTGCGGAACACGTGACGTAATGCCTAACTTCAAAATAAGGGAGGTTGCCATTACCAGCAGTTAAAAGTGAGAAGGATAACGCTGTTGAATATGAATGTTAGGATTTGACGAAATAGGAAATTATTATTAACCTCCCCTCAAGTTTTGTAAAAGTTTCATATTAATATTTATTAATTTTTCTATAATATTAACTTTCATTTGAACCAATTTACGATATCTATCTTTTGTTTAAATATACACTATGAGATGAATTTTAAATAATGTTATATTAACTTTTATAGCAACAATTTAAATGAAAATATTGTATATATTATGGAAAAAGAATACTATTATGTTTTTAATAATGATGTATACGTATGATTTGTGACCCCTTATAAAATCATATTATATATATGTTGTTTATATAAAATAATTGATATTATTCATTGAACTATTTTTTATTGATTTTGAATTTGATTAAACAAAATTTATTAAAAAATTTTACACTCAAAATTAAAAATATATTTTTCAAATATAAATGTGATATAATAGTTATAAGTTGAATGTATATTATTTTAATTCAACGTTATTAAAGTGGTCTTGATATTGTCGTCCAAAGTCTAAACGGCAGTTAGCATAGGGAAATTCTGTGTATCTATAGAAAGTGTTTTCAATTCTATGATATTTTTATAATTCTTAGGGGTTTATATATAATAGTTCTCCATCAGGAAATATACGGTAACTAACGAGCTGAGGATATACAGTCAAACTGTCAAATATAGGAAACACAGAGACAGAACTCAACTCTCTTCTCATTCATTTCTTCCATATCTTTTGCTACAATCACTCCCAACTATAATCTCCTCCCGCTATAAATAAATTAAAATTTTTATTACATTGCATAATTCGTAATTCATAATTCTATCATCCTATCTCCTTGTCAATTCAATCATTTGAGTTCTGTAACCATATCATTTAATTCATATGTCTGGAATCTGGCGATGGAAGAAGCTCAGAGACATAGCTTCTGTGGTGACGTCACGAACCAGGTTCACTCCTCTTGTGGTGGGACCGGTTTCCCACCTCAATTATCTGAACATCGGACGCCGGCAGTCTTTCATCGGAATACAGGAGCGGTACAAATGGGATCAGGGCAGTGATAGTTATCGGAAAATTAGGGCGGAAGCTAATTGTCCGAGATGTTCGAAGCATATGGATCTCTTATTCTCATCGTCATCGTCATCGTCGTCCAATCTTTCTCCTCCGGTTCCTACAGTTGATAGTGGCGGTTATCAGGCAGTTAATATCTGTCCCAATTGTAAATCCGCATATTACTTTCGACCCCACCGGACAGCTCCTCTTCAGGGCAGCTTTGTAGAAATCAGCATCAACACTGGTAATAGTAGTAATAGCCATAAGAGGTTAAAGAAAATCTCCGGTGGTGGAGAAAAAGTTTCATTTTGGGATACTTTGAGGTCCTATGGAGGGGAATTACCACCACCTGGTAATGGGAACGGGAATCGTTTGCCTGTGTCCACGCCGCCGGGGCCACCATTTGCACCTGGAGTCGATGTGGTTAGGGCGATGGGACCCAATAACGGAGGTGGGTCAAGTGGTGGTAATGGTAGCGGAAGTGGGGTTAGTGGTGTTAGTAATGATGGTGGTAGTTGGGGCGGGTCTAATTTGGGAAAGGATTTGCCAACGCCAAAGGAGATTTGCAAGGGTCTTGATAAGTTTGTTATTGGTCAAGAAAAAGCCAAAAAGGTTTCAATTTCAGTCTTATAGCAATGTATGACTAACGTTAATCAGACTCCTGTGGCTGAAAGTTTGAAACTTATTAATCAAGAGATTGTTTTGTTTTTGTGGCTAATTTGCAGGTGCTTTCTGTGGCTGTTTATAACCACTATAAGAGGATTTACCATGCCTCCTTGCAAAAAGGGTTAGTTTCTGAATGCCTGTTATGATATTGTTCTTTTTATTTGCCTCAAATCACTATAATTTATAAGCTTAAAACTGAAGGTGTGGAATTTTATTACTAGGTCAGGAGCAGAACCAGAAATTACCGAGGCAGTAGACGGTGAAGATAATGTGGAGTTAGAAAAGAGCAATGTGCTTATGATGGGTGCAACTGGATCAGGTATGCCTCAGCATTATGTGCATTTTTTGTTCTGCGACATGCTGTGAGAATTGGTGGCTAATTTGCTTGTTAAACAATAGGGAAGACATTACTTGCAAAAACATTGGCTCGGTTTGTCAATGTGCCATTTGTCATTGCTGATGCAACAACCTTAACGCAGGCAAGTCTATTTTTTTATTGTTATAGTTATATTATGCAATAATGATTCATTGGGAAACTGCAAATGCAATTAAATGTATTGGTTAGATTGGGAGTGTTTTAGGTTCCATTTATTAAATTGATCGTACTATTAATGTTCCACTGTGCTAGTTTGGAGTCTAATAGTTGATCATTGTTTTGCTACTATTTTGCAGGCTGGTTATGTTGGCGAAGATGTTGAATCAATATTGTATAAACTTCTCGCGGTATTCGTCCTCAAACGGACATTACATTGATATTTCTTACTTTTGCTATAGTATAACTACAATGCTTTGTAGAGATCTTATGATTGCTTAAAAAGAATCACTTGTATACTTGCCTGTAGATTAGTGTGTGCCTGTATGCACTTCTAGTTGGCTTTTATGAATAATTTTACTTTTGAATGCTGGTAGTTTTTCTTTGGATAATATATTCTATGAAGTTGATGAAAAGATAAGGTGGTCCAATTATAATGTCTCTTTTGGAAAAGAAAAATTCCATGAATAATTGCTTATATGAAATATAACGGTCTCTTCTACTTAGACCTGGATGAGCTGAGTTTGTGTCCATTGCTGCTTAGTGGATCTCTCCTAACACGTGAATGAAATTTGAAAATTAGCCCTAGAACAAGCGAAGGTTCTTCAAAACAATTTGTAGGAAGGGATTAAAATCATTATTTTCCGAGTCCAAACTCCTTAGTTCTCAACACACATCTGTTGTCTTTGAATGCAAAGAAAGGTTTACTTGGTGCGCTGATTTATGATCTTGTTTTCTCCTAATTCCATATTTAGTAAGAAAATTACATGAATTAGGGGGAAAAAATTGCAATCTCTGAATGTCATTGGTAGTCTTCGATTCTCTCCGAATTCTTTTAACACTCACATCATCCTTTTCAATTTTCTAGAAATGGTTTATGGATGAGTCTTTTATTAGGAAAGCATTCTTCAATAGTGTTTACATAAGTATATACAGTGTCATTTTTGTCTCCCCCTTTGAATTTTGCAAGAGTGAAAATTATTATTCTTTCTTATACAGGAATTAGCAGTACATCTTCTAAGAAATGAATACGGTATTCAGTTCATATGGTTTTACTCATATTTTCTTTCAAGGGTTTATCATTGTATTCATCTGTATAGCCAAATTTCAAGTTTATGCAGGTTCCATTCTTTTTGCTTCTTTATATCTTCTCAGTAATCATTGAACTCACGTGCATGTGATTTTAATTTGTCATATAGGCAGCTGAATTCAATGTACAAGCAGCTCAACAAGGGATTGTTTATATTGATGAAGTTGATAAGATAACTAAAAAGGTCCTTTACATCTTAGTTGACTGATACATGATTTAGTATCTAGGTGTCGGTTTCACCCTATGTTTTCTTAAATGTTGGAAGTCATTTTGCAGGCTGAGAGCTTAAACATTAGTAGAGATGTTTCTGGTGAGGGTGTACAACAGGCATTATTGAAGATGCTAGAAGGAACAGTGAGTCTATTTATTCTATTCTTCTCTCCAATTCATTTTGTTTTTTTTTTTAATTAAATGTTTCTCAATGAATTTGTAAGAATGCTACTTATGTTTGAACACCATATTTCTTCTAAATGATGGTATGCTTCATTTTAACAGTCGTCAAGCTTACTGCCCTAGGTTTCTCAAGCTATTTAAACATCATTTGAGCTTCTTTCTTATGGTTGATGATAATTCTTTTCATGTAATTATCTATGTTGTGAATGTAGGGTTGGTGTGAAAAAATATTGCACGATCTTTGCGACAAAACCTGTAGTGGGGATGCTGATTATTTTCAAGTCACTAGCCTATAGCTATAGAACAAGAGGAAATGACAAACTGATTAAGACTTTTGCTTTAATTTGAAAGTCTGGAGGGATAATCTTTACCTAAAGACTAGTAGGTTGGACAATGAAACTTCTACAGAAAAAACTTTCTTGATAAAAGTGTAACCTGAATTTTTGGGCTAATGGAACTATCTTTTACAATTTGGGTGTGCCAAAACCCTTCATGACAGTCAGTATCAACCAGTTGCTCCCACTAATAAATACCAAATGATTATATAAAATCGATATAGAGATCTATACAACCTCTGTGCATGATAAATTGAAACTTTTCATTGGCTTACTTTCACATTAATTGTTTTGTTTCAAGAATATTCATTTATATTATGGTTTTTTGTTCTTGTTTCAAAATCTTTGTTTTTTCTTGGCCTGTTGCAGAGGAAGTATTTTCTCAAACATATATACACACACAGCCTTACACATGCACACAATTATGATTAGAATCTTGCAATTGTTGGCAATTTAATCCTAGTAGCTGAAATCAGAATTTTCCTCTTGTCCAGATAGTGAATGTTCCTGAGAAGGGAGCAAGGAAACATCCTCGGGGTGATAACATACAGGTATATACTGGGCCTGAAGGTGTTTTTTATTTTATTGAATTATTACCTCATTTGCACATATATATTTTTTTTTTTATCTTATATGTAGTACCAATCTTCTGCTGATTTTTTTTCTTAAACAATGGCAATTATATTGAAGCTATCAGTAATTCACCATTGTCCTTACTTCTCAAGTATTAGATGTTCATCATTGATTAAACTGAAAAGAATTCAAAGATTTTCATAAATAGTAGGTTTTCAATATGGTTCCAGCTGATTTTTTGCTGTGGGACTCGTTACCTATATCAAGGTGATCCATATAACTAGAGCATGGTCCCTATAGTAGCTGCTAGGAGTGTTAGGTTCAATTTGCCAAAATGTTCAAATGATTTGTACATTAAGTCTTCATTTGGATGTAAAGCATAAGATGACAGGAATGTGCTCACCATTCTGTATGGGGTCCTAAATATGTTAAACACTTGCAGCAGAAAGAATGAAACAAGATTTGCAAACATGGATATCAATATAGTATTAAATTCTTGTGGAGAAAGAACAAGCACTTCTAAGACTTGTATTCTGCCAAAACAAAATAAACTAACAAAATAGCAGGCTTCTTACATATGGAAGCAATTTAGAAAGGACAAAATGCTTGATTTATTCACATCCTTAATGAATTGATTAGCTCCCTGTATGCGTTCTGTTTTTGCCATTCTTTGCCTGGCATCATCTCCTTTGGAAAATGGCATCATCTCCTTCCTTTTCCTTTCCTTCCTTTGAATACTCTGAAATTATTTAATTACCAGACCCTTTGTTTGGTTCTTGATATGAACGAGTGATGAGGAATATAAATTTTCCAATATGGATTGCTTGCTTAAGCATATCTTTTCATTTGCCTCAAGGTTTCCAAGAAGTGTAGCAAGAGATAAGACAATCACAGATACACACACGTATTTAATTCTTACAAAAGCACCATCATTTCACTGTTGCTTTGCTAATATCATTTCAAATACATCTTAATGCTTTGCAGATTGATACAAAAGATATCCTTTTCATATGTGGTGGAGCATTTGTTGACCTTGAGAAAACCATTTCCGAGAGGTTAGTCCTTGCTAGTAGATCTTTCTTGCTAAATTCCTCCCGAATATCTGTTTGTTTCTTCTTGAGGTCAATTTAAACTTATAAAACTGAAAATATGTACAAGACGGCAAGATTCCTCAATTGGTTTTGGAGCACCTGTACGTGCCAACATGAGGGCTGGCGGAGTAACCAATGCTGTAGTGACATCATCTTTGCTTGAATCGGTGAGCATGATAAACAAATTTATATTTTGTTTATTAAGCGGCTGTCTCAACATTCCTTTCCGAACAATTCAGAAGATATTTCTAGCCAAATTCCTTCCCACATGAGCCTCAAGTTTCCCATTTCATTTTCAGGTTGAAAGTTCTGATCTCATTGCATATGGTCTCATACCAGAATTTATTGGGCGCTTTCCAATATTAGTTAGCTTGTCAGCTCTAACTGAGGACCAACTTGTTAAGGTAAACAGTTTATTATAATTTGGCTTCCTGGGTGTTAGTGTGTTTTTGTTGTTCTAAACCCCGTGGAAGCATGCGCGGCACTTATGTTGCAGAGCATAATTATTCTGTTCATATTATTCTTGTTCTTCACTTATGGAAAGACAACAGAAGGAAACCAATTTAGCAGTGAAAATTATAAGCATGTTAGTTATTAGAAGAGAAATGCAAGTCATAATGACTTTGTTATATTTTGGGTTCACAAATGATTTGAGTGTGATCTTTTCTATCTGAACATAATCCGTATGCTAATAGCTCAATGGAGTATATTGGATATGCATGCATCAATGCAAAATCATGCTTGTAATCTTATATCATTTTATTAATTAATTGAAATTTTTTCTCTATTCCTTCAATTTACTGAGTTTATTGAAATTACTGTAAAATGAAAAAATAATTTCAAAGTTAGTGCTTGTGGCAAAAAGTTCATGACCTTTTCTAAATTGTTTGATGCCAGCGCATGTTTTCCTTTTGCATAGAAATGTACTACTTGATCAAAATAAAAAAAAATACTTTGTGAGGCTTCCTGTCACTCCAGTAATTAAGTCACAAAATGGTAAAAGTCTTTCACTAACAAGAGTAGGTCCAGAATCTTGGCAGTGGTTACTTTACACAAATTCCTTAAAAACAGGACCTTATCAAAAACACTTTTGCTTCCATGACCATGCTTCTGCAGTAACAGTATTCAGTATTGGCCTTGTTGGCTTATTATCATATTTAAATATTTAATAATAAGAATTATTTTCCTGAAACCCGATTGCTATTTCAAATCCTTGTCTTTACCAGTGTACTTCTGATGGTTTTGTTTTGGCTTTTTGGTAATTCAATGTGCTTTCTGTTTCATGCAAATAAGCAGCCAAATTTCAAAACTAGTGTTATAGACTTTTGGAAATCTGGATGGTTAGTCCTTTCTAATGCTTGTGCTTGTTGGGTTTACCTTTGCTTCAGGTCCTCACCGAACCAAAAAATGCTCTGGGTAAGCAGTACAAGAAGTTGTTCAGCATGAACAATGTGAGTAACTTGCCTTTGCATGCTATTTCTCTCTCTCTCTCTCTCTCTCTCTCTCTCCCTCTCTCTTATCTTTATTATTCGAATAAACTTTATTAGCAATCTCTTGAGTGATTATATAACCTTTTATATAATTTCAGGTGAAATTACATTTTACTGAGAAAGCACTAAGACTAATTGCCCAAAAAGCCATGACTAAGAATACTGGTGCAAGAGGTTTGAGAGCCATACTCGAAAGCATTTTAACTGAAGCCATGTATGAGGTGAGGGTCCAACGAATATTTAGATGAAATGCATTGCCTTGAATTATCTTATGCTAGATAGTAGATAGTGCTAAAAGACAATTTTCTTGCTTATTAAATCATTTCATTGGCTGCATGCTTCAGATTCCAGATGCTAAGACAGGGAGTGATAGAATAGATGCTGTTGTAGTAGATGAAGAGTCGGTGGGTCCGGTAAGTGCCCCTGGATATGGAGGGAAAATTCTACGTGGAGAAGGTGCATTGGAGTGTTACCTAGCTGAAGCCAAATTGAAAGATTCAGTGGTATGGTTCATATATAATTTCTGAAGGTTTCGCATATAATTTTGTTGGTAGAGATTCATTTTGTTTATGATTTCCAATATTAGCATAAGGAAAATAACATTTTCGTAATCTCGCTTGGCTTAGTTTATTAGATGTTGGTAAATATTTGACCATTGCTTTTACATATACGCAGGAAAATGTGGAGGCGGCTGACAGGGATTTGCAGGAAAGTGAATCAGAAGTTGCATCAAGAGCCATGAGCATGTAAAATTACAAAGAAGGAACTCACAAATAATTGTTACAAGTTGTACAATTTCTATCTTATTTGTAAAAATCACATTGATTAGTTGGTGTAATTATAATCCCCTTGTAAAACAGCATAGCTTCGCTTCTGCTGGTTCATAAAATTAGAAAAGTAAGGAAATTATAGAAGCACAATTGTAGCTTTCAAATCAAAGATCGCAGCGCGATGTATAAACTTTATGTTGCATTTAAAGGGGTTTCTGCGACTCGCACTCTCCCATTACTATTTACTTTTTCCTTCCTACATTTTTTCTTTTTTTTTTTCCCCTTCTGTGCACTAATTATGTAGTCAGCTCTGCTTAACCAGAGGTTATCACTAAAAAGGTAAAAGTTCAAATATGCAACCTGTCTGCGGTTAAGAACTTGACCGAAATGGGTTTTCCTAACACAAATTGGATTATGCTACTTATTATCTACAATTCAATCAAACTGAAATTAGATTATTAGTTAAATTAAACTGTTTAACAAGTTGCTAAATGAATGGTCCGGGTATGTCACAAAATAGGCATATTGTATTAATAATAGGCATTAGGCTTGCATGAGATCGGGAGAGTTTAGTTCCACTTGAAGAAAATTTAAAGAGTACTTATTAGAAAAAATATAACGAAACTGAGCAAACCAAAACCCAAAAGAAAGAAAGAAATTAAGAAAAGAACAATCTATTTGGCATGCGACTTGATGAGCTCCTGAGCAGCAGCAGGTGTTGGAAGTGCTGGAATTGCTCCTTTCTGAGTTGTGCATAGAGCTCCACATGCATTCGAAAATTTCAAAGCCTCCTTGAGTTTCTCCTCATCATTAAAAAGATTGGGATCTTTTCCCACAGATACCAGAAATGATCCTACAAATGAATCTCCAGCTCCAGTTGTATCAATAGTTTTCACTGAAAAGCCAGGAATTCTTCCTTTAAACTTTTTATTGAAATATCCACTACCCTTTTCTCCGTAAGTAACAAGCAGCAACTTCAGATTGTCATGCCACAAAGACATCACAACCTCATCCTTTTCAGGATCTCCTCCATTTGTCAGAAATCTCACTTCTTCATCACTTACCTTGATAAAATCAGCAAAATTCCAAATGCTCTTGATCCCATCTCTGGCAGCATCCGCAGATGGCCACAGAGGCAAACGAAGATTCGGATCATATGACAGTAATATCCCAGCTTCCTTCGCTGCTTTCATTGCTGCCAAATGAGCCGACCTGCACGGCTCAGATATCAAACTTATGGATCCATAGTGGAATATTTTAGCCTGTTTGATCAAACCCATATTCAGCTCTGAATCCTTCAACAACATGTCTGCACTTGGGTTTCGGTAAAACATGAATTCCCTCTCTCCATTGTGCTTCAACGTCACAAAAGCTAATGCTGTTCTTGCATGTTGATCAAAGCATACTCCTTCACTTTTGACACCATTCTTTTTCAAGATGTCCACCAACATGTGTCCAAACTCGTCGTCTCCAAACTGCATGCATGTCACAAGATAAATCAAACAAATATGTAAACATTTGCAATAAATCAGTATTTTGAAAAATGAGGACTTGATAATTCATAATTCCTAAATATGGAGGTATAAAATTGTATGAAAAAGTGGGTGAACCTTGCCGACAAAAGCAGAGTTGCCGCCAAGTTTGGTGATGGCACAAGCGACGTTGGCAGGTGCACCGCCGGGAGCTTTGAGGAAACCGGTAGATTCAGCCAGGGAAACACCAGCGACATCAGGGACAAAATCAATGAGCATCTCACCAAAACAAACTATCAGTGGGCTAGATGTATTACTCATCTTTCTCCTCGTTGATCTCTCTCAGTAACACAATAAAAAGATAATCTTTAATCAATCAAAGACAAAGGTATTTGCTGATAAACCCACATCAGAGATAGCCTATATATAAGCTAAGAATCAGGGTATACATGAAAAAATATCTCTATGTATCTTCAATATTCATTTTGGATTTTATTTTAACCATTAATAGTTTGTAATTATCTCAAAGATAACTAGGATATATTTGAGTATGATTCGTTGCGTATAATGTATGTGGGGGTTCTATGCATGTACATGTCCCTTCAGCCATTGAGAATTTGCCATGTATGCATAAGCGTATATTTTTGGATTAATTCACAGTATCACCAATTAGATACACAACAGGGAAACTTTGTTTCATTTTTCTTTAAGTAAAAATAAATGAATTATTATTTTCATTTTTTGACTTTCAAAGTTGGTATGTTACTATAAAAGTGCTAGTTGTGATTCTTCAGCAATTTCTCAGGATTAAGATAAGCAAAAGACAGATGTGAAGAAAACAGAGCCGTGACTCTGGTATCAGAACATTTGTCATCCCCATGAAAATTCAGAAGCTTTGACACTTTCTAATCAATCCTGGGAGATTTTAGTTACCGTATTATTTTACACAACCTCCGATATATTCTAACTTTCTCGTCCGTTGAAAAAATCAATACCAAGAAATAAAAATCTTTGGCATGAAACTCGAAACAAAATGCACAGATAATAATATTAGAACATTCATAATCTAGCATATTGAATTCTTCAGTTTACAAGTTTAGGCGCAGTCTATTAATATGAATCCTACCAAATGATCAGTTATTAATAAACAACATTCTTCTATCAAGGCAGATTTAAGCTTTATTTACATCACTTTTCCAGGCTATAGTGCTTGTTTACAGCTTCGATAACATCCCAAGTAATCTTCATTCCTTTAGGAAAAACAACCAAATCGCCAGCCCCAATCTCAAATGATCCTTCAGACCCATCAACATAAACCTTCACTTTCCCCTCCAGCAGATACATGGTCTCTGTGGCAGTGAAAGTCCAAGGAAATTTGCTTGGCGGGCATCCCCACCTATTCATAGCATGTCGAAGAAGTTTTGCCATTAATAATAGTCCATGGATTTTTAACATAATATAAAGTACTCGTATAACAGTTGTTCGAGAACAAGAAACATAAACTGCTGCGAGTCATAACGGTGGTCTGTTGGCAAATTTAATTTAAGCTATTCTTTGATTTATAATCTTATCAGGCATTTGGATCCGTATTCCAATATGGGGAAAATGAAGAAACTCCGTTCAAATCAAGTTGGTTTGGAACTACTTGAGAAATTAAGACTGATAGATCAGAATAATAAATTTGTAAAGGAGCATGCTAACGGAAACATAGCAGAGGCAGACATCAAGGAAAAATTATTTAGGAAGAATTGGAAAGTTTACTTCTAATTTACACCCTAATGAAGGATTAGAACTACAAGACACAAGCCCCCTTTCATTTCTTCTTTATGTCTATGGTCGTTAGATTCCAAATATTTTAAGTCAATTTGGGTTTTACTTAGTGTAGTATTACCTACATACTAAGTCAAGAACAATTTGCCTAAATCCTTCAATTTGTTTCACCAAAGGTATATGCTAAAATTGCAACAAGTTCATGCAAAATTAAATAATAAAAGGCAGGTCAAGTATATTTAGCAGCGCATTCATACTTGTAATAAAAGGATCAAGGTAATGTGATACTAATGGTGTTGCCAAGTCAAAGTATCAAACCACAATCACTTATATTTTTTTTATCTTCATCTTCTACAGAATTGAGCAATCACATCAAATGATACTCAAGAGACTGACATATAGCTATAAAGCAGCTAATGCAAATTACTATGATGACCACATACATAGTATTGTTGGCTATTCTTTAAAACTAGATGGGTAAAGTTATTTTGACAAAAAAGCTGGCAATCATATATTAAAGATTAAATCAGTTTTTGGTCCATAGATTACAATCCATAAGTTTATTTTGACCAGGATACTTTGATCTTTTCACGATTTTTTCAGACTCCAAAGTATAGGAAATTGCATTTTCTCTGCTGTGGTAAATGATGGAAATATGATGTTTTGGCAATCTCCTTGCACTTGAAAAAAAAAACGGGTATTTGACACTAAACAGCCGACTTAATGGTGAATATTATAAATATCCACATCCATGCTTCTGAAAATACAGAAAGCCCCATCTATTTCGACTGGCTTTCAGCAAAAACTGAGTAAGATCGTGTTAATGAACCGAGCAATTGCATCACCGGAAAAAAAAACATTCAACTCAATAATCGACAGGTTTGCCAGCGCAAGAATAAAGATAATTAATTTATTACAAATTAATTAACATAATATATCAACTGTTTATTTTGTTAAAAACCCGTCACATTTATTTAGCAGGCAGCTGATAAAATTAGTCAGAACCTACTCCCTTTTCTTAATCTAAAAGCCAAAAACCCAGAAGCACTACTCTAAATCCATGAAATTGAAGCAACATAACAAACCACAAAAAGGAGGTAAGAGTAGAAACAACAAGGACAAGAAAAGGGCAAAAAGAAAAAGAGATGAAAAGCCATACTTGGGCCATGAAGTAACTCCAAGTTCAGAAATTTTGGATTGAGGAGGATTTTTTTCAATCTTCACACCAAATATCTCAGTAGTGGTAGTTGTGACAGCCATTTTCAAAGACTTATCCTTGGATTCTCTTGAGTTTGGCTTGGATTTGGGTGCTGTGATCATCAATGGTACAAGAAGAGAGACGAGCAATACCAGTAATAAAGAGAGCATTAAAGTGTGATTTAATGCAAAATTAGCCATGATTTCTTCTGCTTTTCTTGAACTGCTTACTGCAACGGAGAGTGTTCCATATTTCAAGGAAACAACTGAACTTCGGAACATTTATGTTCTTGCCCTGTCCTGTCATGTCTGTGTCTGGGCAAAGAACATATCATAGGCCCTTTGTACATATTGAGCGCAGCATATAAAGCCCACTCCTGACCCATCCATTTTTTTTATTGGGCCGAAGCCTAAAACTCGTAACCAATTTTAAGTTATTTATAAAATAATTTAACGTATATCTTTCCGAAGTTTGAGAATTTTATAATTAGATAATGTTAAAAAAAATTCATACTTATCTCTCTTAAATTATTAAACCAACTAATTTTATAAAAAAATAAATTATTTAAATTATTTTCTATTTAATTATTTTTAAATATTCTTAAATATTTTTTTATTTACTATCAGATGATGATTTTAGTAATCGACCAACATTACAATATAATAATACTATTAAACCAAAGCCAAAAATTCATAATAAATTTTAAATAATTTATAAAAAAAATTAACACATACTTTCTTTAAAATTTGATAAACTACATATTTAAGTAGTAGGTTTAAAAAAATTCATACTTATCTCTTTTAAATTGTTAGTTGATCATCTAATTTTTATGAAAAAATTAAAATACCCAAATTATTCTTCACTTAGTTGTCCTTAAGTATCCCTAAATATTTTCTTACTTACTATGAGGTGATGATTTTAATAGTCGACCAACGTTACAATATGATAATATTATTTTACATAGCATAAATTAATTTTACTTTTTATAATTTTCAATAAATTTTAAATTTATTATTGATATTGAGAATTTTTAGAAAAAAAAAATCTGATACTCATTCAATAAAATTATATTATTTTATTATTTTTATTAATTGAGTACACATATATATAAAACAAGTATGATTTTAAATTTATTATTAACTTAAAAATATTTACGATTGTGATAACTAATAATATTAAACATGTAAATTTTACTATATAAATTAATGTAATAGTATTATTTTGTTGAAATATATATATTTTTACTTCTAATAGAATTTATTTGGAAATCTTAATCTCGTAACTTAAAATCTTGAACTATCAATGAATAATAATATAAATTTTTATAGGTATTAATTATAAAATAAGTGAAAAATAGCTAAGTTAGTGAAATGTCTAAAAATACTTTTAATCCAAACGGTTCTTTGACGGTTTATGAAAAATAAATATAAATTTTTTTAAATTTATTATTTAAGTGTGAGTTTTTCAAATTTTAAAAAAGGCATGTGTTAATTTCTCTTATTTATAATATATAGTTGTCAAATTAACATTATAATTCTATTCCCTTATTATCATAAATTAGTTATATGATTAATGGTTGCTTGACGAGAACTCATGTTTGTTAATTCTTTTTTGAACTAACATTTCCATATCCCATTTGATATTTTCAGCAAAACACTTTTTGCTTTACATAAAGGATTCTCTTAGTTGTCAAACACATCATAATTCTCATTAGCTAGTGTCTCTTATGTAATTCCATAATAATTGATGAAAGATTATGATTGTCTACATATTTAAACTCTTATCCTGCCTGAAATAAAATTATACCTTAGTTATTGATGAAAAAAAATAAAAATAAACATACTCATTTGTATAAAAATTTATACATATTATTTTTTATAAAACAAAGCACTAGATACAAACTCCTAAAAAATTTTAACTATGCAAATTGGTATGTGATAATAATGCTCTCAGAATCTCCGATAAATAAGTAATGTGAAACTGTTAATAACAATAATAAATTATTGCTATATAGTAGTTGTATCAGTCTATTTATAATATTTGAAATTGTCTCAATCAATACATTAATTTATCTTTAAAAGAGTTAGATGAAAGGGCATCTTCACATGATGGACCCTGAAACCGCCCCATATTTTTCTTGATTTATAATATACATCCGGCGTTTAATTTGGTAAATTTTCAAATACAAAACACGAACTAGTTGGTGGAGAATTTCATTTTTCACATTCTAATAATAATACAACAAAACAAAAGACATGTCACGAGTCATTACAAGACAAAAGCCAATCCTTACTGTTCTGCCTCCCTCATAGACTTCAGTACTTTTCTGAAACTCGTCTTCTCTTCTTTCTCCACTCTTTTCCCTGTAATTCAGAGTTTTAAGCAAAACCAAGCATCATTTTTTCAGTTCTTAATTAGTTCTAACAATGGACAATAAGTTATCCCTTTTTCTCTTCTATTTTTTCTTCGTTTTCCTCAGCTTTTATTCTGTTTCCATCCATGCCCTTAACATCGGTGTTCAAGCTGCAGATTCTACCATCTCTGTGGTTGGTTATTCCTTCACTTTTAGTTTCTTTTATTTTTCCTCCTGATTCTCTAAAAATAATTGAATGTTTTCCATGTTTGCAGAGCAAAGAGTGCAGCAGAAAATGCGAATCTGACTTCTGTTCAGGTGGCGACATGTTTCCCACTTTACAATGATTTTATGAATTCAACTTTGTATTTTTGTTTCTGATAAATGTTCTTGCAATGGCAGTGCCTCCATTTTTAAGATATGGAAAGTACTGCGGACTTTTATACAGCGGATGTCCTGGAGAAAAACCTTGTGATGGACTTGATGCTTGCTGTATGAAGCATGATGCCTGCGTTCAAGCTAAGAATAGTAAGTTTTATTTACAATTTCAGAGCCGAATATTCCCCACTTTTTAGAATGTGGATGTGTAGTGAATTATGATAACTTGATATTATGAAATTATATGTTACATGCAGTTTCAAAGTCCTTATCCATCCAATAAAATCTGTCGCTTTTTTTAAAAGTAAATGAGAAACGAAAATTCTGAGTACATGTTTCAGAAGTTGGAAGGAATACTATTTAAAAGGAAGATATTATCGTTCAATCTTACTGTTCAAATTTTCATTTTATTTATCTCTGTCCAATATAGAATGATGTAGTATTCCGGTTCAGGATGCTCGTTTTTTCCTCAATTCAATTTCTTTGAAAATACAAATACACCCTTCGTTTGTTGACTTATCGACTCTCATATTTTTAACAATTTATTGGTGATAATGACCTTTATGGCTGTACTAGTTTAGATTAGAGATTCTCTGTTGCGTGGTATGTTAGTCTTTAAAACTTTCTTGATAAACTGATCATTCGAGTAAAAGTACAACAACATAACAGGGACTTATAGAAATCATCATCGATATTATTAATAAGCTGTATCGGTGATGCAGTTCATACGAATCTATATATATATATATATATATATATATATATATATATATATATATATATATATATATATAGGCGTTAATTATGTAACATCTTTCACGTTACAAGACAACAAGACAATGTTGAGTCGTGTAAGGAGAAAGAGATATTGTTTGTTTACTGGGAAAAGTTACTGAATATTTTTGTGGGTGCAGATGATTATCTGAGTCAAGAGTGCAGCCAAAACTTCATAAATTGCATGGAAAATTTCAAGAAAGAAGGAAGACAAACGTTTAAGGGAAACACATGCCAAGTTGATGAAGTTATTGATGTAATCCATGTTGTTATGGAAGCTGCTTTGCTTGCTGGAAGAGTTTTTCATAAACCATGAAAAACTCGCGAAGGAGAGGAAGAAAATTGAAAAACCTAAAAAAAAGTCTCTTCATTCTGCTATCACCTAAAATTCGGCAACTAATTGTGTTTGATTGTTGCCCATTTGTTTTTATTTCTAATTTTCCTATAGGAATTTGTCATTTTCTTTTGCAGAGAACATGTTTCGATGGTGAATGCATGCACCTGAATATTCTGTAACAACAAATGCTGAATTCAATTGGTTTTCTACTCTAAACGTCATGCGACATCAACTATATTATTACCTTTCAAATATGAAGCACGAAAATGCATTATTTATCATATTGCTGTCTCTGAGAAACCAAGTAAATACTAAATAACTAGCAAGATCATCAAATCTGAAAAGAATTGCCTCAAGGAAAAATTGTCAGATGGTTTGGATTATGAAAAGCTCAAAAATTGAACCACGCATTTCACAATGTCATGACCATGTTGAAGTTCAGACATAAAACAGATGCTAGAGTAGGCTACAGACTGCATGCTTTTATTTATAATGGAAAAGAAAGACAAATGAGTTTATTACTCAAAGTTATAGTGCTTGTCAACACCAACTGAAACATCCCAAGTGCAACTCATTCCTTTCGGGAACACAACTAAGTCACCGGCACCAATCTCAACAAACTCATTTGAACCATCAGGATAAACCTTCACTTTGCCCTCCAGCAGATAGCATGTCTCTTTTGCAGAGTATGTCCAAGGAAATTTGCTTGGAGGACAACCCCATCTGCTCATTCACAATACACAAAATTCCCATCAGCAGCTACCAGTAGCAGAAATATGAATAATATGCTCATTAAACACAACTTATGTATGCCAAACACAAATGCAGTATTGGTTCTAACCACTAAATACATTGCTGTAT
Organism: Melia azedarach; assembly: GCA_028052125.1. Lineage (NCBI taxonomy): Eukaryota > Viridiplantae > Streptophyta > Magnoliopsida > Sapindales > Meliaceae > Melia > Melia azedarach. The sequence goes on along the minus strand of CM051401.1, from coordinate 15,438,864 downwards.
ACATTCTCGATATCATATTTTAGGTATCTGTCATTTGTTAGAAACACGGTCATGTTTCACATCTTTAGACAAAAAATGGCAAAACTCTCTGATCACTTTAATTGTTGCTTTTTTCTTCTTCCTTACAACCTGCACAAGGAATCCATCAATTGGTCAGGATCAAGAAATTGCAGTTTGAAAATATCAGCGACTCCCTTTTACTTTTGCCTAATGTACAGACTCCACAGATTTACAGTTAAAACCATCTATAGTCAGCGAGATAGTGGATGGATCTTGGCTTGAAGCCATATACTCCTCATCCGCTAGTGGTTTGTATCATTTTCATAAGGAGTTTTTTCAACAAATCTTCAAGAACTAGTGCCTAGAATGTTAGTTACACGCTATCAAAAATCTCCTACAAAGCAGCAACACAAACAGTCTTTTCCAAGTGCAGCTGACATTTTTCCCAGAAACATGTGAGAAAATGGAGAGCATTTGGTTTAAACTCGCGGGTTTCGTTTCTTACTATTGGTGGCATAGTGAATTGACGATGGATTTGAAAGCTTCAACTTTTATATCTCCATTATTCTTAGCTCTCAGGAAGGCAAACTTACAGGACAAATTAGGCCACAGCAAAATTATCAAAATTTTACAGATCCAATCTCAACTCAAGGTAGACTAGAATTATATAACAACAAAAGAATAGGAGATTGAGTATTATATCCAAAATTTTATTTTTCTATTCCGTTCACCGTTTTTCAGCATCAAAACACATCGATAAAACCAAGCACCTCTAAATCTTTAGCCAAAACCCATGAAAATTTACAAGAAAATAAAAGATAAAAACTTGTTTAAACAAAAGGAAAGATTTTAATTACAGTAATATAAATGAAAGAAAAAGGAAAGATATAGAAAAGTCAGTTACTTTGGCCATTGTCTAACTGCAAGCTCAGTTAGTTTGGACTCGGGAGGATTTCTCTCTATCTTAACACCCAACTTCTCTATAGTAGTTGACATGGTTTCTGCTCTCACCACAGAAACTCTTCTCCTAATTGAAAAACACTGAGTCGCCGATAGATTTATGGAGAGTTTGGTTTCTCTGGGGCTAAGAGTGGACTGCTTTGACAATAATAAACTGCTGCTACTCGCACTAATACATGCCATTGCAATACTTTGCCGGCTTTGGAAAAGCCCAGTAACGGAATTTTTTTCTCTTTCCCTGTTATTATTATCAGTATTTAGTGTTTAGAGGAATTGGATTCTTCCATTCCGGACTATTATGATCCAATTTTGAGTTATAAAATTAAGAATAAATATGAGCCATTCATGCCTCATCTTTTATCATTGTCTCTCCTCTCTTTTGGGCTCTATTTTTCATGTGGTTTTAAATTTTTATTGATTTTTCAGGTGGAATTGAAAATGAATGCTTCTATTTACACCCCCTATTTGGGTATGAGAACTGGTGTTGTAGATGATGAAAAAGAGTTGCATGCTATGCTTGAAACGTGGATGGATCCAAACTAAAAATAAAATGGGACCGATCTTTATTGTATCTTAGGGTCAAGCCCATTTATAAATTTTGAGGTTACAATCCTCATCTTTATTTATTTATTTATTTTTTAAATCAACTCCAAACTCCAAACTTCATCTTAATCATAATCTTGATTAATCTTATGAAGACTCACTTTCACTGTAATTAATTGTGTTTTTTTTTTGTAAGAAAGCCTTGAATACTTTTGGTACATTGCATTCTTTTTATTAAACTGATTTTTTTATAATTTGCTGAAAGGTACAAATGACAATGAATTAGTAAAAAAGGTTCAATATATTATATGTTGGCCAAATATTTTACTTTTCTTTTAATCAAAATACTGTCTTCTAATTACAAGCTAACTTTCTTAATAGATACACGATTAGATTCTTAGTATTAGAGTCTTAGTGTCCTCCCATTGCTTCATGAAAGTGGTGAATAAAACAAAAGTATACACCCCACTGCAAATGTGTTCAAATTTTAGAGAGAAGAAAACAAGATCTCCCTTCAGATTCACCTATGATTCTAGCATGGCTGTATGATAGCTACCACATAATTTCCTTGCAAGCTAGTTTTATTCATTCATCTCTCACTCCGAACTTTTCGCCTTTGAAAACCGCCAAGGACATTGGAGGAATTCCCTGTTGATTACTGAAAATGTTGCTCGGATCAATCAGAGTCTTGGCTTGAACCAACCTATCATAATTTTTCAAGAAGTATTTTTCCCCCCAAACCCTAGCAACTTCAACAGCATCCCCAGATTCAGATGGAATGCTAGTGTTAACCAGCTCCATCTCGCCCAAATCAATGTCCATGTAATTAACGTAAGCAGCTCTTGGACTCCAGGAAACAAATGGTGTCATTGCTTTGTAGAATTCTCTTATCCATTCAATGTATTCCTTGCTTTTGTCATTGTCTTGATCAGACCAAGCCACCACGTACTGAATTGTAAATAAATTGCCTCTTCTGTGAGGAAATGCAATTGATTCACTGCTTATTTCATGCATCATTCCACCATATGGGTCTAAAATTACATACCCTTTTGGCTCTTTGTCAAGAATTTCCAGGGCAGTTCTTATTCCTGTGATTGGAATTGGATTTCTGACGTAGTCTGATTTTCCCTTGAAATAGTTCTTGTCTTGCAAATACCTATTTCTCAAGTCAGATATGGAACTTCCATTACTTAGCCCGGAAAAAAACAAGATTGATTCAATCCAAGTCATTTCATTGCATTCTTTTTCAGAAACACCCAACTCTACAAAAACCTGGTTTAGAATAGATATAGCTTCATGTTTTGGGCCAAGATAAAACCCTTTAAATGTTGCTGATAATCCAATGGTTTTAGTTTCAGGCAGACCAGCACCAACGAAACATGATAAGTAGAAATCATCTGTCAAATGTGGTGCAGCATGTTGCCATTTATTTACAAGCTTCGCAACGTCATGTTTTCTTCCAGGCCTGGAAACAATGAAACCTGTTACAATTCTGGGTACTTTCAACAACTGTATTTTCCAGGCGTATACAATTCCCCAAACTCCTCCACCACCTCCTCTAATTGCCCAAAACACATCTTCCCCCATTGCCTTCCTGTCTAATAATCTCCCATTTGCATCAATAAGAAGGGCATCCACAACATTATCAGCTGCAAGGCCATATTTTCTCGACAACAACCCAAATCCTCCGCCGCCAATGTGGCCGCCGACTCCGACCGTTGGACAGGACCCGGCTGAGAACCCATGAATGGTGCTTGACTCAGCAATGGCATAATAAGTTTCCCCAAGTGTTGCACCTCCTTCCACCCAAGCCGTTTCAGATTCCAAGTCTACCAAAACCTGGTTAACATTTATCATGTCAATGATCACAAACGAAGCTCCATCACTTGCAAATGATGAAGTTCCTTCATAGCTGTGTCCACCACACCTTACTCTAATTTCCACTGATTCCTTTCTGCAACAGAACACAGAACTTTTTAGCTCTTCTACATTTACTGGCAGGATAATTGCCACAGGTTTAGGAACTGAGGAATCTGTAAACCGAAGGTTCTGAATGGAGAAATTGAGAAGCTTGTAGTAGTAAGTTGCACTGGAATCATTTTCTATGTAGGGAAAACTGGTAAAGTTCTTTATATTATAGTCAGCTAAACAAGATATAATTCTGTCTGTTGGTGCACAATGAGAAGGAACTATTACAGAAGATAAGAAGAAAATGAACAGAAATGGATTTTTGAGAGGGTTAACCATGGCTTTTTCTGGGATTGGGAAGCTGAATTTGCAGAGAATAGTGGTGGGGTTTTAATAAAAAAGTGGAGAATCAAATGCAACGTTGAGGACAAACGGAAGAATACATGAAAGGAGGAAGTGGAATACTGAAACGTAGCCGGCCTTTGTTATTATATTGAAAGTTATAACAAAGAGGAACTCTCTTTCTTCATATTTAATGTCTTGAAACGATCATGACTGAAAAATGACAAAAAAAGTTTGCATGCGAGTAAAGAGGTTAGGTTTGGAGAGAAAGTGAAAAAGCTGAAGAGGGACTTGTGTGTGTATATATATATATATATATATTTGTATGTATAGATATACATGCCGGCCAGGCAGAAAGTCCAGGCCTGCTTCTATGCTCATGTTTGGACGTGTGTATATGTTCATATTCAGTGGTAGCGTATGTCTCTATCCATGCATAGATTTATAATGCTTTGCTTCATTTTCTTAATGGAGAAACTCTTGAGTAACTTAAGAGAGCGTTTTTTACGTGGAAAATTAGAATTCTCTAATATAAACTTTTCTAACCAAGTTCTTGATGTCTTAAAATGATGTAAAATCTCTTAAACTTTCGACCTTTGCCTGGATTGGAATTCTTAAGAACTCAAAATCTAGATGATCAAGGAAAAATTGTCAGCAACCTTCTTAATTTATATTTTATAGGAGTTTTATCTTGATGGAATTGATATAATTAGTATTGTCTTTTTGCGTCTTATTGGTCATCCAGTCTCTTTCCCAATTCAGTTCCTCAACCCATCTTTAATTTTATAAAATTGTTTTACTTATTCTAAATAGTAACATTTTTGTGCCTCTTTTTGTATTGTATTAAAAGTTGAAAGAGAGTTCATGACTTACATTACGTATGGGATTGCCAATGCAAAATTTATTTGATTGTTATATGGACCATAGGAAATTAGGAAGAAATTCTTTGAGTTGTCTTTCATTTTTTGTATATAGTAGACACCTCAACATTTAAATTTACAGAGATGAGTCAATTCACTCAATAGACTAGTTCTTACAGATAAATATTTTAGTTTTAATGGTGATATCAAAAAATAAATCAGTGATTATCGAGCAAAGAGTTATTTAAAAGAGTTGAACACAAGTTTATAGGACCAATAAAGAGATGATCAAGGAATTTATAAATACAAGTTATACAACGAGTTGTTTCTCTCGATAAACTAATCTTTGCTACTAGAGATATTCTCCAAAGAGGGATTTTTGAGTTGTCAAGAATTCTTTCATACTTGTTGCTGTAGCAAGAGTTTTTGAAGGCTATATATATTGCCATTCAGTATGATAATATGTCAGTTGTTACCTCAACTACATATCATAAATCAGATTTCATGTCTATCATAGGTCTTCCATCTTTCTATCACAACATTGAATTGATCATCCCTTTTCCTCACCTGCAAAACCCGGAATCAACAAAATAATGCTCCAAAGCACTTATGTTTTTCAATATGGAAATATATTACATAGTTCTGATAGAAAAGAAAGCTCAACAAATGACTATGTTCTTATCTAGAAATGCTTCTATCAAAATTCCTGGATTTTGAAACATATGGGTTCCGAAAGAAAAAGTTCTGAATACCTCAACCATTGGGTTTTGTCCACGAAGCAACATATCCACGCTCTTCTCTGACTGCAGAATAAGATCCAAAAGTATCACTTGAAAAGAAAAAGTTTTGACACTATGTTGTATTCATATTTACCATTTAACACTGAGGAAAGTACTGAATAGACAACTTATTGTCTATTCAGACTTTCCAACCTAGACATGACAATTTCTAGCTAATATATCAAAAGGGAAATCTGGTTGTCAATGTTTTAAACCAATACAACATTCCATTAATCCTTACTACAAAGTGTGGTTAGGAAATACTATCTACTTTCATAACTACTAATAAGAAAGAAGTTGATATGCATACCTTATGCGTAACCCAGTAATGCCTTTCTCTCATCTCAATCAAGAAATAAAATGTTGCAGGGGATTTTCTTTCAAGAATGCTTTTTTGACACCTTCTAGCTCTGGCTTCCTCATCTCCTAAAGTAACAGTTTCAACTCCCCCAATCTGAAATCCACAAAAAAATTTATTTTTTATATCAACATTGAGGACAAAACATATTATCTTTCTGATCCATTCACTTGAAAGATGGAAAGCTATTATAGAAAGTTGCAAATGAAGGGACATAAAAAAGATTAGAGAATTGCTCCATGGAAAACAGAACATACCAGGTCAGCAAGTGTGGGATTCTTTATTATATTTTCAAGCCACTCTCCATGAGCCGTACCAATAAGCATGACACCTCTCTCGGCAATGGATCGACAAGCAATAGCTTCAGCTTCAGTGCCAATCTCGTCGACAATTATCACCTCAGGCATGTGGTTTTCTACTGCCTCAATCATGACTCTATGTTGTAAGGATGGCTCAGGAACCTGCATTCTTCTTGCATTTCCTATTGCTGCATGAGGAATATCCCCATCCCCCCCTATTTCATTGCTTGTGTCAATGATAACCTGCATTAGATTTTAATTTCTGCAAGCATTGGTCAAATGCAGGCTAATAATACTAAAAGAAATATAAGTGCCACAAGCAAGAGAGAGCGTGCCCACCACTCTCTTGTGAAATTCATCTGACAAGACACGCGCAATTTCCCGCATAACAGTAGTCTTTCCAACACCAGGCCTAATCAAATAAAGTGCATGATGAAATTCTCAACTTGAAATAAATGAGTGAAAAGTTTGTAGTCTTGCAGATCAAACAGAGAAGTTTGTGACATTCAACACTTTTCTTCTATATTTTAACAAATCAAAAATCTTTTAGAGGAACCATTAGTGTCCACTAGTTCTTCCATAACAGTAGTCTTTCCAACACCAGGCCTAATCAAATAAAGGGCACGATGGAAATTCTCAACATGAAATAAACAAGTGAAAAGTCTGTATTCTTGCAGATCAAACAGAGAAGTTTGCGACATTCAACACTTTTCTTCTCCTATATTCTAACAAATCACAGATCTTATAGAGGAACCATTAGTGGCGCTATTTCTTCCATTCCTGATCATTATGGTATACACAACACACCCATTTTCAATCCCTTACAAGAAGAATCAGATTTTTTTCTAAATATACATGACACAGTAGAAAAACTACAGTTGTACAGAATTTTCAGATCAAATTTTCCTAATTTTAGACTGCCCGACATGGTTACCCAGTTAGAAACATTTTTATGATATTGAGGCGTTAAATAGCATAAAGTTTAGTATTCACTTACCTTCCAACAAACAAGATGCTCTTTCCAAAATGAAGCAAATCATAAACCATGCCAATATGACCACTGACTGATCTGCCAACTCGGCAAGTTAAACCAACGATTGCCCCTTTCCTACTCCTAATTGCAGATATTCTGTGCAATGTTCCCTCAATGCCAGCTCTGTTGTCCCCGCCAAATTCCCCAACAGCATTTTGAGCATACTCCAACTCTTCCTTCGATACCTAGCTAATAAGCATCTAATATATGTAACTAAAACCAACTAAAGAAATGAATTTGACTAATAGATGCAAATAAAAATTGAAAAGACTCCAAATCATGAATTTACCTCAGTACTCCTTAAATACTTCCCACCAAATTCACCTTGATAGCGTGCTTCCGGTAACCGACCCAGGTCTAGTATAACCTACACCAAAGATAGCAATGCATAACCATCATCTTACACAAAAGCAGGATTTTCCCATATAAATCCCTTACAAGGAATTAAGTCAAAATCCATTCTTCATATATATAAGGTGTCAGCTTAATGAGTATAATGGTAGCAACAAATTTTATTCAAAAAGGAAGAGAAAAAGAAATTTAAGTGTTGAGATTAGTCACCTCTAATAGTTGGCCTCTCTTGGAATCGTTTACAAGTCTATTCCGCAAATCAAATGGAAGAATCTGCGAAAAGCACAAAAAACATTCATCTTAATCGAATTCACGTCATTAAACTAATAAATGCAAGCAACCACATATATCATAAGAAGCAATGCAAAAGCCCAAAACCAAAATCAGCCAATAGAAAGGAGATTGAGAGAGAAAAGATACTCGCAAGAAAGCGTGGAGATCATCCTCCACGATCAAATGGGTACCGTCTGATGAAGATGATACATGCAGTGAGACTGAGCTCCTTTTTGGGATACACTGGTTCGTTTTTGAGGAGAATAAGTTGAGTATGCTGGATTTTATAATCAAAGAAGTTGAAGTTTTAGCTGAACGAGTTGAGGGAAAAGCTGAAATGCTTGCATTTGCATTCATGTCTTTCTGACTTTCTGTGTTTCTACTGGAATCTGCCGTTGGAAAATACAGTCGAGGGGTTGGAGATAAGGCTGTTTTTATGGGTGACCCGACCCGTGAATTGATTGGCCCGTCGCTCAGAACTGTTCGTAGGTTCTCGTTTTAGCGGGAAACTTTCACAAACCTCCCCTAATAATTTCAATAATTCTAGTTGGAGATAATAACTTTATTAAAATATCATATTTTTTAAAAATATTACACTTAAATATAAAATCTACTAATATATGAAAATACATCTAATTCTTTTAAATATTAGAAACACAAATATAATCTATTAATAGCCCTATTATAAAAGTCTGTAACTAATTTATACGAAATTTATCCCTTTTATATTAAATAGACAATTACTACTAGTCTAAATGACAAGTCAGTCTTTTTAAAAAAATAAAAAATAAAATAACAGGCTAAGTACTATCTCAATAATTTAAAACTTCAATAATGTTTGCAAGATATTACATATTCTCATTACGTATATTATTATAATTATGAAATAATAATGTTGTTACTAAAATTTACACTTTATACAAATTATTATATACAAATTATTAAAATATTGATTATGTACAACTAATAAGAATAAATAATATAAACTATGTGATATTATACAATTTTATTATATCAATTTGTATTCTATACTTTATATTAAAATTTTACACTTTTGAATGTTGCTTTTATAACTTAAAAATGTGGAGCATTCTTATTTAACGTTCTATGTAATGATTTTATACTGAAACAATATTATAATAAAAAAAATATATTTTGTAGGGATTAATTGGTTTAATTAATAAAATAAATTCTTGTATTTGAATTTTACACGCGACGTGGTTGAGTGCAATTTATTTATATTAAAAAAATAAAATCTAACTTTTCATAAATATCTAATGGCGGATACGGGTACAGTGATCACCGGAGAGAAAAGGACTCCTTTGATTGAAATTGAAATACAGAGTAAAAGCGGCAGACTACGAAAAAAATCCCATCTTTTGTCTCCGACTAAAGTTGTGAACAAGTAAACGACAGATAGTGAAAGAGATGAACGGTAACGGAAGAGCAGATGGCGACGAGAGGGGTTTGATCTGGAAGCTTCCAGAAGTCAAACTGAAGGACTTGGGCAGGATGGGTCCCGCCTTCGGCGCTGGCATTGGCTGCGGCGTCGGCGTCGGCGTTGGTGTTGTCGGAGGTAAAATTAACACATAAGTTTGGTTCCGTTTCATAAGTTTTGTTTATATTATAATTGATAACACATTATGCGAGAGAATTTCCTTGACACTTTTTTTATCCAGTGCTTGCTTTAGTGGCCAAGTGAAGAAATTTTGTTGAGATTTAATTGCTTTCACGTCAAAGAGTTATTTTCTTCCCAAAAAATAAATGAAAGGAGGAAAAAGTTGTGAGCTTTGATTATTTGAATTTTGAAAATTGGATGAGCTGCAAAGATAGGTGAAGAAAACAATTTTGCGGAGTTTTGCGAAAGAGTTGTATAACTCCAGGTCAACAGAACTTTCTTTTTTTTAAAAAAAAAGAAGATTGTTGTATACTCAATTATCAAAGTTTCTTGCAAATTGCAGAGTTTTCTAAAAGGATTGTATAAATCCAGGTCAAGAAATTTTATTTTTTCGAAAAAGAAGAAATTCGTGTCTGGTAAATCCTTATTGCAGTATGTTTATGTATGCTCAGTTATGAAATTTCTTGCAAATGTGAATTGAGAACGGAAACATTAAGGACTTTTGTCAAGTTTTTAAATGCGAAGCTACATGGGAATTGGACATGTGAAAGAAAATTTAATCTTCATATGTACATGTTGCGGATAGTCTTACTAATATGTCATTAAGATTTTGAAGTTGGCTTTGTGTTTCTCTCCTATGTCCATGTGTTGAAATTCTGAGGTTGAAAGAATTTTGGTCCTTGACAGAGTTTTGATGCTAGAATTTAGCTAAAATATGAGTGGTTAGGTCCAGAAATTAGGAGATTCTGTTAACTGTGGAATGATGTGGATAAATTTTTGCTTAAGGAGGAGGGGACTTTCAATGAAATAGAAATAATGAAGTTTTAACTACATTCAAGATTCAAATCAATTTCAATTATCTTATGCATGTATAATCAGGATTAGGGTTTGGACTAGAGTCAGTAGGCATTTACCATTCAAGGTCAATTTGGGCCAAAATCTAATTTCAAGGTTTGAAATGAGTGATTTTTGGTCCTGTAAGCCCAATTCTACTATTTTCAAATGCACAGATGGACATAATGGATCTGAGAACTTCTCAGATCCTAATGTTCAACTGTCATTTCTGTTCACTTTTGAAGAAAAAGTTTTTTGTCACTTCATGGATGTCACCAGAATAACCTTTCAACTTTTGATGTAGTGATTGGATTTAGAATTACTGCAAATGGTTTGGCTTATGTCTAATACTATTTTGTTTTATTAACATGTTTAGTGAATATTGCTTAGACTTTGAAATGTTAAATGCTTCCCTCCAGGTGTAGGCATTGGTCCTGGATTTCCTGGTTTGCAGTTCGGAGCTGGGTTTGGTGCTGGATGTGGAATTGGTGTTGGATTTGGTTATGGTCTTGGGAAAGGTGTTGCACATGATGAACACCAGAGATACTCTAATATTGGCAGGCTATTTCAGGGTCAAAGAGATCTTCTTTCTCAGTAAGCATATCTTCTGATTACTTTTTCTGTTGTCTTTCTACATTTATTGAACTAACCTTTGCTGACCACCTTTCATATTCATTTTTTACTTCCATTCGTTAATACACTCTATTAACTTTTCTCCAATGTTCACCATATAATTATATCTCTATTTTCATAATTAGTCAAGAATTTCTGATTCAACTTTGCAATTCTCAAGTGGTCGATGTATTTACAATACATGCAATCAGGGCACTTGGAGTTCTACAAATGAACCAATATTACTTTTACCAAGCATAATCAATTTGGTGATTTTGTTTGACAGAAATGAGTGTTGGGTTTGAACTACATATTCGCCTGATTCGTACTTAAATAAATCATGGCAACTGCTTTGCTGTGAACAATTCAGCTGACGAGACAACAAATTAGTTTTTTAGTTATTTTTATTCTTCTGTCAACTGTAAATTTGAGATAGTTTAAATATTTAATGCTATCCTCTTGAGTAAAATGTTGTTTTGGTTGATACATGTTCTTACCAAATCTTTTGGTTGCTGTCAGGGATATGTTTGTAGAGTTTGTTGATGAGCTTGTTCTTAATACCAAGAAGCTACTCAGGGCAACTTCAAGAGAAATAGAAAAGCGGAGAAGATGAGCCAAGTTTGATGGATTTGTTAGTGTTCTATTTGCATTAAGTAGAAACTTTGAGTTAGCTAGATCCTACATATACGCATGACTTACAGAAACTGATTATTTTGTAATGCAAATTGGGCATGTATTTATCGTATAAGTTTTTCTTAGCTTTGGATTTGTATTATTTTATGGGATTCTATCATTATGGCTACCATTTCCGGCTAAAGTGCTGCCTGTTTGAGCAAGTATCAAAGCTCCAAGATTTACCTTTTCAGTACTTGCTATTATCCACACATTCTTTGAGTTGTCGGTGGGTAGATACTTTTTCGTTTTCATTATGATCATGTTCTCCATTGTGATTTATTGAAGGCTTAACATCCAGCTGCAGGGCTTTTGTGATGTGGCTTGTTTTGCTCGCTCTAGACATGCTGCTGTTATTTTATTTTGAGATGGGACTTACTCAAATCATGCAGGAATTATTTCAACATTGTTGCTATGAGATGACGAAATTGCTCAAATCGTCTACGATTTTTCCAAGTCTATGGTATGAATTATCTAGGGATTACAGGAAGAGTTGCAACTTGGTTTGTTGGTTATATGATGACCAAGGTTTTATAATCACGCAGGTGTTATGATTATTATAGTAATAGCTTGCATGAATGGGAATTCTTTTGAGTTATGCGTAAAACTCCCATGAATGTTTAGAGAGTGATGCCTATTCAGTTCCCTGATTCAATCCTCAAGTGAAATTACTGAAAGGAACAATTTATTTTGATTTCCGTTAACGAGTCTAAATCGAAGCTATTGTAACACACAGTTGGGCGTGCGAGGATCATTAACGGTTCAACTCCTTACATTTCTTCATAAGATGTACAAATGCATTTAGATTTGAGTGCAAAAGAACAGGGGCCAGAAAACTGAAATCACAGGGTAGGAGCTCTCTCGGCGGTTCCGGCGATCACGGTAAGCAAGTTGTTGCCAAAAGGATCACTGAGATGTTTTGCAAGGTTTTCAACTGGACCTTCACCTGTGACATAAGCTTGGAAGTAGAAACCAAGCATGGCAAACATTGCGAGTCTTCCATTCTTGATCTCCTTCACCTTTAGCAATGCTGCCTGGTCAGGATCCTCTGCGAGCCCCAGTGGGTCAAATGGACCACCTGGGTGAAGCTTGTCCTCCAAATCCTGCCATGAAAACAACAGCACACATCAGAAAATTGTAAAATTTTATCTTTTCAGTAACCATCATATATGCTAATGAAGCTTGATGAGCAGAAGAATCAGAACATACCAAACCATTGATGATTCTGTAATATTCAGCACCACCAACAAGAATAATCTCAGCAATGACAGCAACAATAAGATTGATTGGAATGTTCTTTCCGAAGTAATTCAATGTGTTTCCATCAAGGAGAAGAGCTCCAGTCTGCAATCATGTAAAATCAACAAAACATAAGTCAAACGTCCAGAATTTCTAGTTTCATACTTGCAATTCACAAAGGTAAAATGCAAACCTTGAACCACACGGCTTCGGGGCCACAGTTGGCGCCAAATTTGTTGAATGCTTCAGGAATGATAAATCCAGCAGCACCAAGCATGGCCCATCTGGCATGAATCAACTCATATGCCTGGTATCTGCAGTGAAATTAAAACAAACCCACGTCATATTTCTTGGTCAGTAATTTATGCAACTCTTTGTTTTGTTAATCTCATTTACAAATAACACAAAATGTTTTGCTCAAAACTTACTTGCTGAAGTCTTCTGGCTTCTTGCTGAGCCCAAAAGGATCATAACCATAGCTGCAGGAAGATCAAAATTCAATATCAAGTTTTGAAAAACATTCAAACTAAACAATTATCTGATACCGAGGAGAAAGAACTGAAGAAAGAGAATCTTACTCTCCGGGAACTTCTCCGGTCAGGTACTCGGGGATCTCAGATCTGTCCAAGAGTCCCTCAGGCAAGAAAATTCTTCTGTCAGGACCTGAAAAACAACCATGCATGCAATATGTTAAAAAAGATTATATATAGTTATCTGAAGCGCTGATACTTTGTTAGATAAATGACTCGGCCCGAAAGATTAAGCTGTTGTATATGCACTCACCATACCACTTGGCGAGCTCTTCGTTGGCGGGGGAGACGGTGGAGGGCTTAGACTTGGGAGGAGGGGCAGGCTTCTTCTTGGAGAAGAGAGCAACAGTCTTGAAAGTTGCAGGGTTGGATGCATTTGGAGCAGGAGACCTGACAGCACTGCTGACATTGAGAGGATTTCCTAGCATTTCCTTCACACCAATGGAGGCAGCAGATGTTGATGCTGCCAAGGAAGCCATGTTAGGATGTTGTTGCTGCTGCTGCTGGATTAGAAAATGAAAATGGTGAATTGGAGGATGAAATGAAAAGAGGAAGAAAGGAGAAAACTATATGGTTGAAGAAATGGATGTGGACTTGACAGCTGGGGTTGTGATTGGTTGGTTGTGGAGGATGTGCAATCTGATGCTGAAATTTGATTGGCCAGAGTTGTTGATGTGGCAGATCACGGTGCTGATGTGGAATGCTCTTAAAACTTTGTGGATCGAGTTGGTTTGGATAACAATACTTCTATCTATCCATTCCATTTTTCTTTTGTTTATTTTCCCTTCCATCCCTTCGTTTTTATGTGGTTTCTAAGTAATTCCTTTTCGTTCCGACTTCCGAATGGGGCACAAAACACAGTAAAATTGTGAAAGATAAAATTAAATGGTTTTATCTGTCACTTCTAAGCAGCATATTATACTATATAGTATTGTCCTATTATTCATTCATGTAATTGGGCCTCGAAGGCCCACTTACATTTGAGGCAAGAAGCCCTTTTTCATGCCAGTGATAACAACAATAACAAATTAACAGTTTCAAATACTAAAAAAATTAAATTTATTACTAATTAACTCAATGTGAATTCATGAAAAAGTTACCTAAAAACTAGTTTAAAAATGCACGTTCTCTTCTCGTTCTAAGCTGTGAATCCATTTCTGCACAATTAAAACTTCTCTCCATTTTTCTCTAATACTCAATTAAATTTCGCACTAATTGGCCATGATCCTTCAACTGATTTCTTATGCTTTCCTCTTAATATTCTCAGCCCTAGTGCTGAAATCTATCTTCTCAAAACACTCACGTCGGCTGCCACCGAGCCCGCTGGCTTTTCCCATCATCGGCCACCTCCACCTACTCGGCCCGGCGATGCACCATTCGTTTCACAAGCTTTCATTAAGCTACGGCCCCTTAATTTCTCTCCGGCTTGGCTCTCACCTTTGTGTTGTTGCTTCTTCTCCTGAACTAGCCAGAGAACTTCTCAAAACTTATGAACTTACTTTCTCTTCCCGCAAGCACAACTCCGCCATTGATTACCTAACCTACAGCTCTTCTTTCGCCTTCGCGCCTTACGGCCCCTACTGGAAATTCATCAAAAAGCTGAGCACAGTTGAGCTCTTGGGCAGCAGAACAATTGGGCAGTTTCTTCCCATTCGGACGAAGGAACTGCACCATCTTGTAAAGTTTTTGCATGATAAGTCTCTCGATGGAGAAAGTGTTAACATTACAGACGAATTATTGAAGTTAACCAATAATATAATATCTCAGATGATGTTGAGCATTCGGTGTTCAGGGACTGACGGCCAGGCTGAGGAGGCTAGAACTTTAGTTCGTGAAGTGACACAGATTTTCGGAGAGTTTAATATTTCTGATATTATCTGGATTTTCAAGAACTTCGATTTGCAAGGTTTCCGGAAGAGATTCAAGGACATACATCGGCGGTATGACTCGTTGCTGGAGAAGATTATAACAAATCGCGAAAGAGTAAGGAAGGAGAAGAATCGAAGAACAGGTGATGGTGACGTTGAGGAAGTGAAAGATTTTCTTGATATTATGCTTGATGCTTTGGAGAATGAGAACTTAGAGATTCACCTAACTAGAAATCACATCAAAGCCCTAATTTTGGTACGTACAGCTCCTCTTTGTGCTTGTAATTAATTAAATTTCCATAAATTTTAAATGAGTTGATGTTGTTTTCGTACTTGATTTCTTTTCTCCATCGATCTACAGGTACTAACATAAGTAGCATATTCTCTCGCTTTATTCATTGAGTCATACATTTTCTTTCCAGCCGTAATTGTAATTAAGAAGGGAGACAAATTTATTTTAGACCCAGATTATTTTTCTAAAATTTTACGTTATTCATTTTATTACAAATATTTCATCATTTTATCAGCAGCTCACCTTAATTTGTAAAGGTAAATTTTACTAATTCATTTGAATAGGTAAAAAAGTAATTTTGATGTATAAAACATGCACATTATTTGATGTATTTTTATCTACTTTTTTTATTTATTAAAAAGATGCACATTTACGACTCTCAAAATATTAAACAAAATGATGAAACTAAACTTTGAAATTGATCATACGTCGACAAATTCTTCATAATCATTAAAATTAGAAATAAATACGTTATTCTTTTAGGGACAAATTAAAAGAATTTTTGTTCATCTCTAATTTAGTATATTTGTGAGAAGGAGATTAGAAAAGATATTTTAAAAATGAAAAATGGATAAAACTTTAGAAATATTTATAGTGCTACAATTTTATAAAATCTTACAAAACATCAGGAAACTAAACTAAAATTTTTCGTGCGAACATGTTATTTCAATGCACAATGTCATTTCCGTTTTGCTTTCTTGTTCGGTACCATTGGATTTCCATTTTGGTTTCTTGTTTGGTAATTACATTGCTTATCCGTTTTGCTTTCCCTCTTAATGAATGTTACACGTTTTAATGCAATTATTCAATAAAATTATGTCACACAATTTTTATTTTCAAAATCTCTCTTATTCATTAATTTCTTTTTTTCAATATCTTTAATTCCAGGATTTCCTTACAGCCGCAACAGATACGACCTCCATGGCAATCGAATGGGCATTAGCAGAACTCATCAACCATCCAACTGTGCTGCACAAAGCTCAGAAAGAAATTGATCAAGTTGTCGGAACAGGAAGACTGGTAGAAGAATCAGACGGTCCTCATCTTCCCTACATTCAAGCCATTGTAAAAGAAACATTTCGGCTTCATCCACCAATTCCGTTGCTTGCAAGAAAATCAACACAAGACTGTAAAGTCGAAAATTACACAATTCCTGAAGGAACTCTGTTGTTTGTTAACATTTGGTCGATGGGAAGAGACGCCAAAATTTGGGAAAATCCATTGGAGTTTCAACCAGAGAGATTCTTATTACAATCGAATGAGGGAGAGATTGACGTTAGGGGATTGCATTATCAATTGCTGCCGTTTGGAACTGGAAGAAGAGGTTGCCCTGGAATTTCTTTAGCCATGCAAGAGTTGCCAACTACTCTTGCGGCTATGATTCAGTGTTTCAACTGGCAAGTTGATGATCATATGGTTGATATGTCTGAACGGCCAGGATTAACTGCTCCAAGGGCACATGATCTCGTGTGTGCGCCAATTGCACGATGTATTCCTAGCAATCTAAAACCTTATTAGGACTAAGATTTTAATAAGACTTACTGTAACTTCATCTCAAAATTCATGTAATGAAGTACTACATACACATATAATGAAAATCAAAAATCAAATATATCTTATTAATAAGTCAAATATATTCTTATTGTTGTGGAGGTCCATCATATTTAGTGTTGGAACCACACAAAAATTAAGTATTAATAAAGAAGTAAAACAAACCATAATATACCCCAACTGGGTTTTTCTTTCACATAACACAACATTTTTACCCATAATTCAGTATAACCGTGCGTTGATGAAGAACCTTCAATTTCAATGGCTTTTTTTGAGTTCAAGATGGACAAAATATGAAACTAATTCATTTTTCTCATCTTAAAGGTATGTACACAATCACTAGCAATATATAAAACTTAGAAGGACAGGTGTTGTGCATGGCTATGTCAAGTTTTCCTAACACTTATATTTTATAGAAAATGTCTACCTAGTTACTTAGAATCTATATTTTTGTTTGCAACTTGTATTATTGCACAAGAATAGAGAACTTCAGCATTTTTTATTAAGATATATAAGATTAATTACCAATTTATATATGGTAGATGGTAGCTTTTCGTGTAATATTAATTGGAGAGACGCGTGCACCTGAATAATGATAGTGACAGAGGGCAGGCAGCTACATATTAATTTGATATTGTACAATAAATTTTTTTGTCGTTTACTAGCTACTATACGTGTATACAATAATTAATTAATATCCATTTCAGGCTGCATAAATATATAATTGATGTCAATTCAAGTAGATGAATTATGTCGTTGAAACTTAGTTATCTGTTGGGAATCTTACCCCTGAATGAGAAAAGAAGTTTGTCTGAGTTTTGAAGCAACACCAAGCTGATCTAATGCACGCCAGCCATTAGCAAGTATTGCTATTCCACTTCCAGTTTCTCTCAATCTCTCTGATCTTTCCAATACCACACTTTTTATACCCTTCCTACATTCACATGATCATTTTGATCAGAAAACGAAATAAAGAGTTTGGACGTAGAGTATATGCATAATTAATTATGGTATAAAAGATCAAAAGGAACGAAATAATATTTATAAAAGATTAAAGACACATATAACATACCTATGAAGAGCAAGAGAAGTGGAGAGACCACAAATTCCTGCGCCAGCAATTACGATGTCTATTTCTTCACCAACAACATTCATTTCTTTTAATTATTTCCTGAACTCTCTTTCTTTCTGACTTCAGTTTGCTTGAAACATATATTATGGCTACTTTCTTCTATATTTATATATGATGATGATGATGATGAAAACATTATAGTGGGTGTGTTTGTCGTCACTTCTCACGTCATTCCATTTTTCGTAAGCACCAAGAAGCAAAATATTTATTACAAAATTAATTAATTGTTGACTTGCCATCTGAGATTGTATGTATGGTCGGATTAGTAGGTACATGTATCAATCAAATGAATTTTCTTATTCTAATAGGGTCAGGTGAATTCAAGTCAATTCCGCTACTGCTGGCTTTGAAACAAATTCATTTTGTTGATATTCAACAAATCCAATATCAATACATAAAATTTTCCTTATATCTTTTTTTTTTTGGATCCAACTCTACGGTAGGATAAAGAGGATATAAATTTTTAAAATTAGATAAAAAGAAAAAGACATTTTAATTTTGCTAATCTTAAAATATTTACATAAATCCGATTCATTAAAAAGATTATAAATGTAACTATTAGTTAGCAGTTGGTTATAATGTATTTATATAGTTGTATTATGTTAGAGAAGTTGCTGTATGCTGTTAGTTATTGCTATATATGTATATATATAAACTGAATGAGAATGTGAGAGAGCTGTGAGGGATTGATTGCTAATGAGGCTAAGTTCTGTAATATTACTCTAGGGTAACTGATACACACGAGGTAGTTGATTAATTCCTCCATGGATGTAGATCAATCTTTTTAAGATCAAACAAATTTTTTGCTTTTTGTTTTTGATTGTTTGCTTATGAGAATTTCTGTCATTGCTCTAGCTATGACAAGTTCTAATTAATTGTTTGAGTGAATATTGTTTATCAATTGGGAAGACTGAAACTCTATTCTTCATCTAAGGTTGATTCAATCAGTTTTAACAATTGGTATCAAAGCTATACCTCAAGATTTGACTACTGGATTTCGCAATAAAGAAGTTTACAAGAGAGAATGATTTCAACCTCTCAAAATGAGGATGAAAGCCTGAAGAAGAGTTAAAAGTTGTCATCGATCTTTATCCATGCAGAGACCCAAAAAAAAATGAAGTTGGGGGCGATGGAATGTGCATTAGCAGAAATCATCAACCATCTAACATTGCTTCAGAAAGCTCAGAAAGAAATTGATTAAGTTGTGGGAACAAGCAGATTCTCGTCTTCCCTACATTAAAGCCATTATAAAAGAAACACTTCGATTTCATCCCCCACTTCCAGTTCCAGTGATTGTACGAAAAGCAATACAAGAGTGTAAAATCGATAAGCACATAATTCCTGAAGGAACTCGATTGTTTGTCAATCTTTGGTCTATGGGAAGAGATCCCAAAGTTTGGAGAAACCCATTGGAATTTCAACCAGAAAGATTCGTACCGCAATCCACGGGAATCGATGATAAATGATTGCATTATGAATTGCTGACATTTGGAACTGGAAGAAGAGGTTACCCGGGAATTTCTTTGGCCATACAAGAGTTATCGACTAGTCAGGGCACTGTTTTCTTGAACGTAGGGGAACTATCTTTATGCTATATAAAAATAAATAAATAAAAATTACCATAATAAAATACTATATTACTTTTTTATTTAAATAAATAAAATTAAACAATTGATAAATATGAAAGTCACCGCAGATGACACCTGGGGCCATTATCGTTGCCGCCACTGGATGGATTAGGCAGTAATTAAAGAAAACTCTGTCCAGCAACGTTTTATGGCATCTTGAAATCGACAATGATGTTAACATGGTCACATAGATGGGCCAGCAAGGATTCTGCTGATATCAGCAATTACATCAACAGCCAATTGTTATCGGTGACGAACAATTACCAACCATAATGTGGATTAAGTGCAAATTGTAAGCTGGCTTGGGAAGAACAACGAAGAACGAGCAATTCTTTCAAAACGTGCAATAATCTCTCAATAGCTGCCTGGCAAGATCAACTGCGCCACTTTTTTTGTAGATCAAGTGCAAATTGTAAGCTGCCTCTCTTCGAAGATCACAGTAACCAAATTCCTTACTTTCTGTACGCTCTGGGTTTTTATCCGACTGTTTTGGTATAGGATAATCCTTCTCTTTGGTTGCAAGCACTTTTTCATAATATGAAGCGGCCAACGACAGAAGTCCGACGTGATGATATGCTCGAGCAATGTTGTATAGAGCCTCCTGAATGAAGAATAAGGTGGTTTCAATGAACTCAGGCAACGGTTAGCAAAATAAGAGAAAAGACGGTACAAAATGAAAAGTATATGATAACAGAAGCTTGCCTGGCTATTATCGCAAAGCCTCAAATTATTGAAGAGGAATGCTAAGCCTTGAGCAAGACATTGATGCTTGTTTTGAAGTCTAAATCCAAGCGCTAAGTTAATTAAGGCAGTTCCTGCGGGGGAAAATTTTATATCTACAGTTTAATAGTTGCAGTGATTGTATAAATATGTGATTAATAAAACTAGGAGGAGAAACATACCAACGCAAAGATTAATCAATGGATTCTCAGGTGACAATTTATAAGCTTCTAGGTAATCTCTTGCAGCATCCTGATGATGGCTAGCCATGGTAAACTGGTGCCCAGAAATCATAATGGGCGGGAAGCAATCTTTATATTTGGCCCGCATGTAACGTAAAAACTTAGAATGCTTGGTTTTTCCCAATCTATAGCATCAAAGTGATCCAACCACAGGTATAAGGACAAAAGTTTCAAAAATCAAATTATTCTAATCAATTTTTGAAGATGCTGACCGAGCATAGACTATTTAAAACAACCATCACTATGAAGTAAAATTATGGATACAAAGAAGCAAGCTATTTCAGGAAAATTATCCGACTTTCAATACCTGGAGATTACTTTATAGTAGCAGTTCCAGGCAGCAAGACTGTATGGATACTGATGAACAATGTATCTTGCAGAGTCAAATCCATGCTTAGGATCACTGCTGTCATATGCCATTTCTGTCAAATCATTGAAAAAGCGGCTACTATTAACAAGGCACAAAAGTTCCTCAATTCCTTTTTTCTAATTCATATAGCAAAGAAGCAAAAATTGATCCATCTCAAAGTACTGTAAAAGAATTAAAAGGTTTTTAGATGATCCATAAATTACTAGCGCCAAGTGACCGAAGCTCCTCCTTCTTCTCGGGAGACAGTGCATTGTTGGCCAATCGCATAGACAGATTAATGATATCTGATACTTCCTCATATCTTTGCATGGAGGCTAGTGCCTTGCATAGCTATTAAACAGACAATTGTAGATTCAGAAATATAAAAGATAAATAAATAAAACATTTAAGTAGCAATAAGAAAGCTAACAAAATTGAAGCAATGATGGGAAGTACTACCATTACGTTAAGGAAGTACGTGAACACATACAAATAACTGAAGAAAGAAAGGTTAGAGTACTGACATCTACAATGAGACATTGATGTTCCTCATTTTTCAAGAGATTGGGCAGAGGAGACTCCCTGAGTACTTGCTGAAGATATCCCAAAAGGATTATCATATGTCAGTTTGTCAGGTCCTAAAGTTGCAGAAGGCATAACATGATCAATCACAGTTTACCGGAGATTCATCATCTGAATCATCACTAAGCCAATCAATTCCTGCAGCCCTTGCCAAAGCTTTCTTTTCTCCCATCAATGCTATCTTCTTTTTTGCTCTTGCAGCTTGCAACCTTATTCAAAGCAGCAACTATGAGTCAGTTGACAGTCCGTTGCAACGATACTATGTCATCTTGGCCAAAAATGGACGGTCATACTACACAGGACAACTGTCACATTTTTACTCATGACAAAATCTGGTAGAATAATCACATTTGAAGTTAAAACTAATAAGAAAAACAAATTCAAGAAATTATTTCATTCAATGATTAAATGAAGCAGCTTTTCCAACTATCTCTATAAAATCATTGAACAGATTTCTAATGAAATAAGTAAATTGCCGAATAAGCCTCATAAGAGAATGCTCTAATGAAGTTAGACTACAATGTCAGGAAAAATAACTATGAGAATTCTCTTAAGTGGGTAATATATTTAAGAAGAAAATATGGATGATTCTGAAGAAGGTAAGGGCAGAACCATTTTCATGTTAGAAAATCATCACCCTTTCAAAATTCAATCCAAAAGTTGATCACTAATATTAGCAACGACAATAATAACTTAAAGGAACTTTAGAAGTCAAAACCACCAAAATAATTGAATGCCAAGGGCAATTAAAAACAACAGAATAAAAATTATAAAAACTCACAGCTCTGATTTAGAAGCTACTGGTCTAATTCCACACAGTAGGTTATCACTTTGCAGATTATCAAATTTTTGGGCTCGTTTCTGCAGATCACTTTTTGATAGCCTCTTTTTCACCTTAACCTAAATGGAGAACCAATCATCAAAAGAAGAAAGATAATGCAAGTGTATCAAACTTGAGAATCAAAGAAAAAGTTGCGTCTGCTCAGATTAAATCAAGTGCAGCATAAACTACCTATGCTGACTTTAAAATAGCATATGAAACTTGCATGGTTCACATTAAAAGCCTAACTTACCTTTTGCCGAAGAGCTTCAACACAAAGTGCTTCACAAACCAGGGGAAAGATTGTATCAACAAAGTCCTCAGGCATCCCTTTAGCTCCATAAATGTGGCATAGCTTCATTATTATTTTTTCATCAAGCCACCATGGATTAGATTTATCAGAACTTGGATCTGTGGCCACAAGACAACATAAAAGAAAAAATCAGATGGAGATCATTTAATTCAATGCAACTGGTGAAATATATATAAGGGTACCTGAAATTTTTGGAGGTGATAGCAAAGCAATTGCTTCATCTTCTTTACCATCTTCAAGCAGGAGGGATGACAACCTTAATCTAGCATCAATCTCATCCTCAAGCTTATTCAAAGCTGAATAAGAAGCCAATCAGTGCCAGGATTCCCAACTAATCAAATAAGCATATAGTACTTGATCATGAAGGTATCACAGTTCCAGTCTGGGAAATCATGAAAATGTACTGAAATATACTCATCTGAGCGCCATGGTGAGCAGATAACAACATAAGTTATTACTGTTCAGTAAACAGCACACTGCTTCTTGAACCACAACAAATTTTTTACAAAGTGGTACCACAGCAATCATGACAGGGTACAATGCTAGAGTTATTAAAATGGTTCTAACACATCAGAAGAATACTAGTCCACACAGACCAATGACTTGTGTGAATCTTTGCTTTTTCTCCACTTCTTACTGTTTGATCAAATGAAGTGCAACAGATCAAGAAGTATTTATAAAAATTCTGAAAACAAGAGAATATAGTAGAAACCAAACAAGTTCTAAATTGATATTCCTATTTATATCTAGAACTCTTTTTTTTCCTACTTTTGAGTTCATAGGAGAACACATGGGGACCAATCATAGAGAACTTTTCACATTCTTCATTTCCAATATTCATGCATTCAAAAAGAACAACATTGTGCCATAAATAATGATAATAGTTCCATATTGTGACAGAAAAAACTCTGCATCTATAGATTTCATAGGACTTTGGATCACCAGCTGTCATTATCCTCTTGGTGGTATGGTGCTTAAATGTTTACCATATCAGCAAGTTCTGTCTTCGAGCAACTAATGAGGTGACATACACTCCTGAATTTAAATTTGAGGTATTTTGTGAGTGCTAGTTGATTCAATTAGTGAAACCAACTGAAGTGATACAAGAGGTCTGGGGTTCAAACCCCACTCAGACCAGTTTGGTGAGAGGTTTGATATATTATGGTTAAAACGAAGAAAGAAAAGAAAAAGATCACAAGGATGCACATCACCTTTGTAAAAGAACATAATTGCTTGTGCTCTTTCTTTCAAGGATGCATAACACTCAGCAAGTTTGAGATATAAATAACCCTGTTAGAGAAACAACACAACATATATCAGAAACTAACTGTTAAACCAAAGGTTATCTCAATGTATGACACACACATGCATCAGGGGAATGGACAAAGTAGAAAGCGAACCAAAACGATTAAAGGGAACCATTCTATAGCCGAGTTACAATCCCATGGATGAAATTTATAACTAACATTTAATAGAGCTTTTTGTGAACAAATATGCATTTTCAAGATTAGCATTCAATAGGTAGTCTACTCTCTATAGCTTATTACTCTAAACAATACTATTCAATTGGCAATACAATTCCAAACGATACTATTCAATAGGTAATACAATCTACTCTGAATAAAATATAACACAACAGTCTAGGCCAACAAGAGGACTTCATGATGTTGGAGCACCAGGTTGAATCATTGGATAACAAAATCTATCATAAAAGTCTGACATCAAAATTTCAAGTATTACAGATAAAACAAGAAGAAACAAATAGAAGAGAGCATATATTATCTATTGCCTTATCTTTTCATGAGTTAAGAAGAAAATTTGAATGAAGACGCTACAATTTCACCTACATTGTCAGTTCTGGAATTTGCCTCCAAGATATGATAGTACTTCAACGCTGAGTTATAATGCTCAAGAGTCATAAATGTGTCCGCAACTTCAGTAATCAGATCAGCATGATCACATGCATTCTCCAGTTGCAAAGCAGCAAAGAGAATCTAGACACCACATCAGAGAAAATTCAGTCACAAGTATAATTAATTCAAATTGAGGAGAGAAAGAACTACATTTTCAATTATGTATAGCAATGATTTAAAAGGAAAGAAAAGAAAAAGACAAGCGATATCAATAAATTGAGATCATAAAAACCAGCATTCCCTTTCCAAGGACACATGAATAGAGAAATTCCCAACAATAAATCAGAAGATATATAGACAGAAACGTCACATGAATCATCGGCAGTATGGCACACAACATGGCTTCATAAAAATAACTTTATAGGAGACAAGTCTAGTGGCATTATGTAACTATAAGCCACCAGCAATGATAGCAACATACAAGCCTTTGAAAGAGAACATGGTAAGATAAAGAGTAAGATCATACTTCTTAT
Source organism: Melia azedarach (assembly GCA_028052125.1). Classification (NCBI taxonomy): domain Eukaryota; kingdom Viridiplantae; phylum Streptophyta; class Magnoliopsida; order Sapindales; family Meliaceae; genus Melia; species Melia azedarach. The sequence continues at coordinate 15,413,770 of CM051401.1, read as the reverse complement.
GTATAGGTGAGGCACAAAGTGAGGTGACTAAATGTAGTCTTTAACATTACAATCAACACTAAATTTGCATTAATAACAGCACTTAATCTTGCAAGAGTTTGTAAACCCATATGTTACTTTGTTTTCTGGTTTTTCTCCTTCCCTCCCTCCCTTTTGAATTTTTGACGATGAAAAATATAACACAATAAGAGAAATGAGGTGAAAAACATGGTAATCGACAATATAGGCTATTCTTTTGATGGATGAAAACATTTGAACAACTATCAACAATAATATATGTCCATGATGAACCTCAGCCTTCTCAATATTTCCGAACTGAAGGTGGCAAATTCCCGCTTTAACTTTCAACTTCAGAGGCAGTTCTTTTCCCAAAGCACAGACCATCTGTGCATGCTCAATATGTTGTAGAGCTTTGTCATGTGCATTATTTTCTATGAGTATGGCAACCAGCGTATCAATCACACTCAAATCAGCTTCAGATGGATGACACTTAACATATTCTTCCAAAATGGAAATAGAGCGTGCAGTCTGACCACATTTTAGGAATAACTGCAACAGGATGAAGAGCCAATAAAGAGTCTTAAGACAAAAAGAAGAAGAAAAATAAATTAATGCCAGCCAATGACTTATGAGCTGAAGAAACTACTATAGTTCAGCATCACAAACAAATTTACATTAATAGTAACTTCACAAAGAAAATGTCAAAAGATTTATTATATCAGAGAAGGCTTAACAGACAAAGTTGGGGTAACACCTGTGCCCCTGTTTTAACAGCTTCAGCATTGCTGGGACATATTTTTTGTATCTGTTCATATGACTCGGCAGCTCTTACATAATCTCCAAATTCAACGTAAAATGATGCAAGATGAAATCTTAGACTAATATCTTTAGGCTCTGCTCTTATTGCTTTACGAAGGTAATACATAGCTTGAGCTGTGTCTCCCTTTTCTCTGCATTTAGTAAACAAATTTACATCACAATGATAAGGTTGCTTGATGTATGAACTTAATGAGCACGAGAAAACTTACACAGCCCAAGTAAAAAGCTGTTTCCACAATGCTGGATCTTTTGGTGTAAGATGTGCAGCAATCACATAGAAATCAAATGCTGATTTATAATTTGCAAGAGCAGTATGAACAAGTCCAAGCGTATTATAAGTTTCAGGCAAATTAGGAGATAATCTTACAACTTCTTTCAGCACAGATATAGCCTACACAACCAAAAGTATGTGCAAGAAAATGAAAACTTGGTTAATCTCAATTAAAGAAAACAGAAATTTAATAAATAAATAAATAAGTTACCTTTTCAAAACTTCCATGAGCATAGTGAAGAGTAGCTTCACCAAGCATTTTCGTAATTTCAGGGCTAAGTTTATTTTTTTTACCCTTTCTTCTTCCTCTTTTCTTATTCAGCTGCGAAAATCGCATAATCAACATGTAAATTGTAGTTACTTTATTAATTTATTTATTATAAACAAAGAGAAATCGAACCTTTCTTGATTTTCTGCGATAACCACCATAATTGATTAATTCCATAATCGCGTCAATGCTCGTTCCAGCTATATCTTCTTCACTGTCATTGGTTTCAAGATTATAAAACAATTTAAACCAAATTGTTTTTTTCTTTTTTTCTAAATTCTGAAGTTTAAAATCTACTACCCGTGAGTGACGTCGACTGCTTTGCGTTTGCGGTCGGCAAGAGCTTCGTACTCGAGTCGCTCGAATTGCTGGTAAGTTTTGAGACCCGATGTCTGGCTTTCCGTCCATTCTAACGGATTCACTCCGGTTTTGAATCGGAATACATACTCGTCCTCCTCTCCGTCACCTACTCCTACGCCTTCTTCCTCTTCTTCTTCTTCTTCCTCTTCATTTTCGTGTTCGTTTTCACCGGCTATCTCTTCGTCGTTCTGAAATTCTATTTCTTGTTCTTGTTCTTCCATTTTTAACTAGGACGTTTCGTCTCAGTACCAAATAACCAAACTCCGGCCCGGCGGGAGTAATCTCACAGAATTGTTTAGGGGGTAAGAAAGAACCGCCATTTATATATATACAAAGTCCCTGTTGTTTCTTTTAATTGAAAACAACCCAAAAAGCTTGCCATAACTATTATATTAAGCGTATCAAATTTCCAAATGGACATTTAGGTCCACTGCCTGGTTTAATAGTTAATTTTTAATTAGCAAAATTTTGAAAAGGTTATTTTACTATTCTGTAGTATTTAAAATTGAAACCAGTTTATAATATAAAAGTAATAAATTCTTCTTGTTATCTTATTGTGTATCCAATACTAGATGGTTTAATTGGTAAAATATTTTGAGATCGACACAAAAATCTTGAAATTGACTGCCATTCACTCCAGAGTTGAGATCGGTAGCAAAGAAAAAAGAAAGAAACAAGAAAACCATGCAAGCCCTTTCAACAAGATACCATCCAAAAAAAGGCTAGAAATAGGTGATGACATACAGAGAGTTCAGCGACCAATCCAGTGCATTTTTCGGAAGTAAAGAATACACAGTGGACTGAACTATATATCAAAACTACAATCTCTTCTACAATAGACAATTTCTAATGGCTATATAGTTTTGAGCTCTCGTCATATCGCTACATTAAGAACCTTCTCTGGAGTTAATCTTCAGGCAAATCATCTTCATCCCCCTCGTGGTAGATGTTTTCAGCCATCTGCCATACTTGAAGAATGTTGTCTTCAGCTACACTTGCAATAACCCAATCTTCACATGGATTCCATGAAAAATCTGAAATTTTACTAGTATGACCAGCATGGATAAAGAGCAACTCTGGTGGACCATCTGCAGCATCCTCTGGATTTTGTTCTGCGCCAATCCTTGAATCAAGACAGCAAATTAACAATGAAATTTCTTCACTCAGAAACTTTGAATGATTCAAGAGTTGAATTCAAGCACAAACCTGCTAAGATCCCACACCATTAGTCTTCTACCAAGACAAGAAGAAGCTAAAATTGTTTCATTCTTCGGGCTCCAACCAACTTGGAAAACCTCCTCTCTTTAGTGTAAATTGCAATGGAAAGGTCAAAACGATGTTCACAAATATTAGAATTCAAATGTATGGTACAATAAAAAAATCAAAGGGGTGAATTCTTACCTGTGACTACCAAATGTTTGGAGGGCGGTGTTAATCTTACGCAGATCAAACAACTTAACTGTTGTATCAGTAGAACCCGTTACCAGGATCCATTCATTGTAGGGATTGAAAGATAAGCAGTTAACCTAACACAATATAGCAATTGCACATAATTAGAAAATAATTTAATTTAATATATTGTTTTTAAACACCAGCAAAGAAGACCATAAGGGTGACAATATTACATACATAAAAGCGAGTACTCATTGCTCCAATTGAACTTATATTTTGAAAGGAAAAGTTGAAGTAAAGGGAACAGAAGTTTAGAAATGGAAGCAAGTTATATGATTATCTACTCAATCAGATTCATATTTGAGGCCTTTCATGTGCACATGTGTATGCATGCATGCATGTGTCCTTGTCTTGATGAGAAGATCTGAAACCTGTACTCAGATACCCACCACATCCTGATGAGCAACAACAGATTGGACAGGACTGCTGACTGACGAGCTTCGTAGATCCCATATATACAGGTATTGATCATCACCAACTGAACCAAACAAGTTTTCGTTCTTCATATGCCATGCTACGTCTTCTACACCACCTTTATGACCCTATTTGATGACAATAATCATCAATATGTGAAAATTACAGAGCAATGCTTGCATATATACACTTATTAAATAGTTTAGAGCTAATTAGAAATATTAAATATCAATTTCTCAATAGGAATAGTTAAACTCAATTTTAGCACTACACATTTCTATGTTCTACACATGACCTTGTATCAAATTCATAGAAAGAAAAACAATAAGTTCATCATATAACAAGAACTGTACCTTAAAAATCCGCATAGCCTCTAGAGACTTGTTCTTAGGAGGTGCACAAATGTCCCACAAACATATTTGATCATCTTCAGCACCACTGAGCAAATGTCCCAACTTGAACTTGCTCCATGACAAACCATATCCTTCAGAAGTATGGCCCCTCAACCTCAAATCAGGACTACATGCACCGTCTGAGGAAGGCTTAGATGGGCGCTGGCTACAATCAAAGACATGGACTTCTCCACTAACAGTCTTGGTTGCAATAACAAACGAGTCTTGGGGCATATGACGAGCCCGGTTAACCTCTCCATCATGATTTATTTGCTTACTTATTTGTATCTACAAAGAAAAAGAAACATTTCTTATATCCAGTCTAAAATGCCATAGGCTTCCTAATCACATAAGAATCAAGAAAAATGATGCATTGGAATCAATCTTACAACAATAAAGGTTAGGAAATAATTATGCTAATTAAGCAAGACATAATACAACAAACACCAAGCATTCCAGTAAACTTCATCATCCATGTAAATATTTCCTTCTTTCTTTCTACCTTGGAATTGGCACTGCCAAAGCTGCCACAACCAGAGACTTCATCATCATAAAGTCGGGCATCATTCTCTGAGTCTTCTAAAGGAATCTGGACCTGGGCAAGCATGAGATAATTTCTCTCATTTTCAGAGGTGTGAGTCCCAATAATCACCTTCTGAAGGGCATAGTCTTTGCCAGATGGCTCCTCCCTTTCAGGGAGCCACTCAACGGTTAGGGAAGGCCATTCAAGCGCATGTGTGATGATCAAATCATACAGAAATGGAGTGTTCTTCTTCCATATCTTGTATTCTTCGTTTGTCTGCTTCTCCTCCTCCATTTCTCCCCTCTTCTCTTCATCATCTTTCCCCATTTCTCCACACATATTAATGCAATAAATTGAAGAGTCCCCTTCCTTGTCTCTCCTTCCCCTTTAAAATTATATCAGACAACAACAGAGAAAAATTTAGGAATCAAGATCATCTCTTATCTCTGTCCAACAATTAGGCAAAAAAAAAAATCACTTTCTAACTAAGAAATTCCACCAAGAAAATTGCTTGCAGAATTTCTTATTAACAAAAACAGGTAAAGATTCTGAAACCGTAAATATTCTCTCCTAGGCGAGCCAATGTGATCGCCGGAAAGTCATTTCTAGTAGTTCTGGCGCCAAAGCCAAGATTTTGACTAAAATTTGTGAACGAAAAAACGGAGTAAAGGAGCTCACCGGAGGCAGGGGATAGAGTTCGGGAGCGTGGACGGGAATTCGACTGGGATAAGAGTGGGATCTTCGGCTAGGGTTTTAATGTAGATTGAAACAGGGGCCCTTTAATTAGGGGTTTGCATCGTAGAAGACGGGCAGAGAGGAGAAGAATAAATTAGCGGGAAAAATCTAAGAGCTTAACGTCACGTGAGGAGGAGGTGGATTAATTTTTATTGAACTTGAAAATTATCGTAAATTAAAATTTTATTCATTCAATAAAATCTCTAACTGATTAAAATTCGTGTCGACTGATGCTATTCTCACCTATGCAAAATTCTTATAAAACTCAATTTCTTTATATACTCATTAAAATATATTAACATAATAAAAAATTCTTCTTACTTTTCATTAATTTCAAAAAATAACTTTATTATCTCATTTCCTGATAAACGCTATTATTTCAAAACAATTAATTGAACTTTCTACAAAATATACTCAATTAATTTATAATAACCACTTTTCATCCAATTCTAATTTGTGATTAAAACTTTTTTTTTTCAGGATCAATTCTCTCTTCATAATTATTTTTTTTATTAGTTTAAAACTACTATAAATTTATTAAAACTTTAATTTATGATTAAAAATAATAAATTATAAATAATTGTATATATTTTTTATGTAATTTTAAATAAGATTAAAATTATAAGCTAAAAAATGAAATTACAAGAACAATTTGAAAGGCTGACAATAGGATGAATCATTTGTTATATATGGGTTGTCATTAGATAGGTTGGTATAAAATTAAATCCAGTTTTTAATCAACAACAATTATCAATTCCACGAATATAAATATATTAATAAGTTGATCAACTTAATTGTTAGAACAAATCATAAATATATAATTATTGTATATATGTAGAGGAGAAATATAAATATATTTACTTTGCATTTAATTTTAAAAATTTATATATTAATTTGATTTAAATTTTTTATTAGTCTAACATTTAATATCAAATAATACTTAATAAGTAGCATTTTAAGTTTAATTTTAATAGGAACATGCATTGAGAAATACACATATATGAAATGACACGAATTAATTAATTATCTTATGCTATAAATACAAATAAATCTTGATCAGCTCGATCCATGCATTAATCACTGTACGTACGTACATAAAATATTTCGTTTAGATCTAATTTAATATTACAAAATAAGATTCATGAAATGATAATAAAGTAATTAAGCATAAAATTAACAACAGCCAGCAGAAATTAACTTGCATGAGTATTAATAAATACAAACAAGAATCAATCACTATCAATATAGATAGTGTTTTCCTTTATAATTAAATTTATATGGGTCTAATTTGTATAAAAATCAGTTGTAATTAATTAACATGCAACAATAATAATCAATTCCCAATCACGAAATTTATAAAAGAAAAAAAAAAGAATAATTAATATTATTATTTTTCATAGCCCCAAAAGTTCATCTCTCCCCGCAAAGAAAGCTGATTAATTTGGTGTTGTGCATTCGCATCCTCAAATCTTACTCCTTTTCCTGTATCCTCACTCACAAGCATCGTCCAATCATTCAAACCTTGATCTTCTCTTCCTCCAGCAGCGGCGACCATCGGCTCGCACGTTCCAACCTCCAAGCCAGGCTCATGATGATGATGGTGGTGGTGAGGATTATACCTGAGGCTTTCACTGCCGGCACTGTCACAGTCCCTGCTACGGTTTGACATGAGTTGCTTCACCATGGAAGCCGGGGAGTCGTCGGCTGCGGTGGAGGGAAGAGCAGTTGGGTAGTTGGGAAGTAGGTTTTGGTGTTGGAAGAGAGAGTATTGAGGAGTTGGAGGAATTTGATGAGGTGTGGAAGAATAATGGAGGGCGAGTTCTGGTTTGTTGTTGAGTTCAAATGGAGGTTGATGATGACGAAGAAGGAACTGGTTTTCTCTTTGCATGAAAGCAGAAGAAGACGAAGAATTCCGATGGTTTAAATTATTGAATTGTTGTTGTTGTTGTTGATGATGATGATGATGAGTATGATCTGATGATGATGAGTTGATGTTTGAGTTCTGATCATTTCCGATTTTGAATAGGTTTTTCTTCTTGAAAACCCTGCATATTACCCATCCATCCTCCTGCAAATTAAAGTGAGTTTATGTAAGTGCTTTTACGAAAGGGAAGGATGTGAAGAAAACACAATTTTAATTTTACAAGTATGCATACCAAATGCTAGCTCTCTAAATTATATATATGTTTTGTTGAAAAAGAAATATTTTTAGCTAAAAGAGAAAAAAAATTAAATTAAAATCATAACTAAAATTTCTTTGAAAAATTAAAATTATAAATAACCCAGCTCTTTTGACTTTAGATCAAAATGAAACGTACCTAGAGATTCACAAATCAAAGAGTATATATATATATTAACCATAAATTAATTAAGTAATATGAAAAATATATTAAAGAAATTAATGAAACTCACAGTACTAGAAGGGTTTGCTTGAGAATCATCACCATCTTCAAGGCGATATTCATGCATAATCCAGTCAGTTTTCTGGCCAGTGGGGAGCTCTTCCTCTGTAAAAAACTAGGGTTTTTCTCATTCCTATTTTCTTGTAGCTGTTTCTTATGCACTTATCTCTTCCTGTTGCTTTCCAAAACCCTGCATTTGTTGCCCTATTCGTTCTCGACCCCGTCGGGTATTTCCTGTCCTTGTGACTGAAAAAATACCACTCGTTTTGCGGCGTCGATCCGATCCTACACCTTTCTGCGTCGACCCAAAATAAACACAAATATCTATTCTATTATTTTCAATTCGTACGTAGACTACACGGATCTGATAGATTCTTTATCGTTATATATATATATATATATATATATATATATATATATATATATATACATATACACGTATGATTCTGTCACATGTACGTGCTGTGAGCATAAATTTAATTACGTTACATTAAATATATATATATATATATATATATATATATATATATATATATATATATATATATGATCTGCGAATCAAATGTACTATAAAGTATTTTGGAAATCTGATCGAGTAGTAAAAAATGTAGGATTCGTCAATTCAACAATCATTTGGCACTGAAGTTACATTTCTTAATTCTTCAGAGTTAATCTTATATATAATATAATAATTAAATTAATTGAGACTTTTAGCAGAAATTAACTTAGTTATATATATTCCTTCCATGTCAAACAGGTTTATCGGATCTTCCTATTACCAGTCCCTACATTCAGCAACTCAATTAATTAATTCTCTCAATTCAACTCATAAATAAAGAATTTTAAAACTCAAAATGTTTTATAATGTCTCCTGCTATATTAATTTGTACATAAAATTCATTTTTTTTCAAACAATCTTAAATATTATTTGTAAAAGTGATTTAATTTTTCACTCAAATCAATTGGGTTCCAAATTAAGTTGCGTAAAAGTATATATCAAATTTATTAGTACTGAAAAATCAATACTTAAGTAAAAAAGAAATTGAAATTTTAATTTCACTAATTATCATATCATGGCTAAAAAGAGATATTTCAATCATATAAATTAAAGTAAATATTAATATAATTATATAGTAGCAAATTGTAAAAACTATATGCAATATTCATGAATATTCTTTACTGATTTTATACTCTATTCCAAAACAAATTCATATATACATGCAGGATTATGTCTTACACATATTTTCTTTAGTTTTACTATTATTGGCATTAAATTTGGGAAATTTAATTTCCAACAAAATTAAAATGAAAATTAAACAAACTAAAATTCATATACGTACATATCATCATGAATTGAAGCAAAATTAACTTAATTCATTTAATTACCTTGCAACTCCCAAGGCTCCATCTTATTCAAATCGACTTCTCTAATGACTTCCATATCAAACTTCTGAAATGACACCTTCTTCCTCAAGTAGTAATGAAGCAACTCTTCGTCCGTCGGATGAAACCGGAACCCCGGAGGCACGCCGCCACTAGAAGAAGCCATCTCCTACCACTCTATATATCCTACGTAGCAAAAATATCTAAAACTATATATACCTACGTACGTAAGCAGCTATACGTATAAACTGAAAATGATAATAACTCGAAGGAAGAAATAGAATTAGAGGTACGTGGGGAAATTATGCAGGTTAGAGGAGAAAGGACATAAATATGGAGGTGGGAGAGGGAGAGTTTGTGACTTCAACGGGGGTATATGGTGGAAGTGAGAAAGTTGACGGCCGGTGACTACGGCGGAGGGAATGGTTAAAGCAAGGTATCGTAAAAAGCAAGTATAAGAAATGAAATTAAGCTAGCTATAACTAGGGTCATCTTCTTCTATTTTGCTATTGTTTATACTTACATGACATCTCTTTCTCTACATGCTTCAATGGAGCGTGGGAATAAAGACTCTGCAATTCAATTACTGATAAAATTAATTAATTCACGTTTATATATTTTTGAAATATTAAGGTTGCTGACGGTAATAAACATTCTAGCTGGTTTTATCACTTTATGTTTATGGGCATATATATATGTATGATATGAATGTGGGTTAACTTTATATTTCAAAATATAAAACAATGTAATAAAATAATATGATGAAATAAAATCAATATGATATGATTATTTTAATTAATTCTCTAAATTTTAAAATATAAAGTCAAAATTTTAATGTCTTTATATTTATTATATATTTAATAGGTTTGAAACTAACACAAACAATAATTATTAGACGAATTATAAGTTAATTATGTCGAGTTTTAGTGTGTACCATATGTGTTGTTAGATTAATTAAACTCATAAAGTTTCAATATTCTTAGCATTTCTTTTTTTTTCTGTTTTGGTTTTTGCATGAGAAGAAAATATATGCTTACAGTAATCCACGCGCTGCACAAAATTGGGACTAGAAGATGAACTAGATAATAAATTAATAGTTTAATGGGAAGTATTTAAAGATATAAATGATCCCGAGAAAATAATAAGAAATAATAAAAGAATAATGGGGATATTTGATTGTTTCCAAAGCAAGAGCTTGGAAAAACAGCTACTGAACTTCTTGGGATTTTCATTCTTGATTGGACGGCCTCAATTTTATCATTTTTTATAAAAATATACCATCAAATTCATATTAACTTCTGATTAATTAATTAGCGAAATTATTGAGTTGAGAATTTAATTATTTAATCACAGTTGGAGACGCAGTCGCCATTGCTAGGGTTTGCACATGTGGGTACGACTTTGAGAGCTTTCAGATTAATTTACTTGATTCATTTGCACGCTTTCTTCCTGTTTAATTTAATTATTTAATCTGTTATTGACATTAATTAATTATATCATTTTTTATAGATATATATATAATTTATACATAAATTTTTTAGTGCACTCTTCCCCATCACATGGTAACATATTAATTTCATGGAAAATCAATCTTCTTATTTGACTCACTAATCCAGTTCACTGAATCCCTACTTCTTCCCCTGTTGACTAACTAATTAATCACTCCATTGCATATATATCAAAGATTTTTTATTAACTGAAAAATTAAAAAAAAATTATATATAATGAACTATTAGAAAAAAAAATTGAGCAATTAGATTAGTGTTGGTTGTTTCGTGACATTATATACTATTGTCCATATCTAATTTCTATTGTTCGAATATTGATATTTATAATTTTGTCATTTTTAAAACTTTCATTTAACAGTAACATGTATTTTTGTAGTAAGATTGATCTCTCTTTCATTATATAGTACTTATTTATTTTTATAATTTTTAATATAAGACTATCTCAAATTAATATTATCTTTCCTATTAATTTATCTATTTACAAATTTTTAGTTTGAGAGCTAAGCTAAAATTTTACTGAGGTATATGTCTGTGATTTATAGTTAATTAATAATTAAATAAAAATAAATTTTAATCTTATAATATAAGTAAATATATACACAAATATATTATTAAAAGATTAGATAAAGTAATGGTATATCCTAATTTTCCATTACAATCCCATAAGTTGTGGCAAAAATAGATGGGATAAAATTAGTAAGATAAAATATTAGTTAATTTATAAGTTTATAAAGTTTGATGATTTTGACTTGATACATATATATATATGAATATATACGTAAGTATGGAGAATAAATGAAGTTGGTTTCAATGGTCAAAACTGGCTTTCAAATTTTTTTAGGAAGCAAGCCAACTGTACGTCGACTAACAATAATTGCTTAGGTAACTAATTCATTAAGCCATCTAATTAATCAAGCTTATGTGTGTGTGTGTGTGTGTGTTTATGCATGCTAGCTAGTAGCTAGCTGTTTATAATCTTCATATATATAGGTCATCCCATTCCCACAACAATGTGAGAAAATACTCGATTTAATGATCACTCATGTGGATTAAAGGATACATATAACTAATTAAATATATATATATATGAAAAATTAAAATTTTATTTTTATCATCGACAATTTATGTATGTATATATTACTTAACATCTAGCTAATTGTGGGTTTTTCTTAAAGTAATAAGAGCTTTTGAAATAATGACTTTTATTGCTTTATTATATGTATATATTGTAGTACAAGCAAGAAGGAGGGAGGGAGAAAATTTGATTTCAAAAATCAAAACATTGGTTGCTGCAACAACTTTAATTAATATAGATGAGTAATAACATTGGCGGCTTCTTTGATTCAAATTCTGAGGAAAAGTGACAATTATAACACAGCACTAAAAAGTGAAGTAAAGAACCAACCCATGCCGTTATTCAAATCCGAAAGCACATCATGATAAATTATTGTTCTATCACTGGAAGCTCAATATGGCAGGCGCAGGCCACCGCAGCCTCCATGGACGACGAACGTGAGAGGTGGAAGAAAGCGGCGGCAGGGAGGCTGATCATGTCTGCCGGGAATAATCAACTGATCAGAAATGAGTTCATGATGGACAACAGCGATACTGAATATTGTCAGTATAAAAAACTTTCTTTTAGTGCTACTGATACTGATATGTCAATGAGAACTCTAGGTTTAGGAGTGAAAGATGCAGCAGCAGCAACTGCCGCCGGGAGAAATGCTGCCGAAGAATGAGGTTTTGGGAGGATACATTTTTGTTTGTAATAACGAAACCATGGAAGAAGACCTCAGACTCCAATTATTTGGTAATTAATTTAATTTATATAAATACTACATATCTATGTATAGCATTAGCAATATTAATCCTTTTTCTTTTTCATTAAAAAAAATAATTATTTTTTAATTCGCAGGGCTACCACAGAAGTACAAGGACTCAGTTAGGGCAATAACCCCAGGATTGCCTCTTTTCCTCTATAACTACACTTCCCACCAGCTTCATGGAGTGTTTCGGGTTTTCTTTTCTTTTTCTTTTTCTTTTTCTTTTTCTTCCGAATTAAAATTAAAGTTGGTTTCAAACGATAATATTAATTAATTTTCACTTGCTGTCTTCAATTTGATTGTTTGCAAAGGCTGTAAGTTTTGGTGGGTCAAACATTGACCCTACTGCATGGGAAGACAAGAAATGCAAAGGAGAATCAAGATTTCCAGCCCAGGTAAATTAAATTAAATTAATGTTTTCGTTATTTATTATAATTAAATTACAATTACTGTAACAATTAATTTTTTACAGGTTAGAATTAGAATAAAGAAGAAATGCAAACCATTGGAAGAAGAGTCCTTTAGGCCAATATTGTATCACTATGATGGCCCAAAGTTTCGCTTGCAGCTTTCTGTACCTGAGGTTTTTTTATTTTTTCTTCCTAATTTCTCATTTATCTTCTTAACTGTTATACAAAGTATTAAAATTTTTAACTTCTATATTTCTTTTTCGTTTTTTTATAGCTTCTTCTTTTCCTTCTGCAGGCACTTGCATTATTGGACTTGTTCAAAGAGGAGCATATTTAGATCTAAAAATATATTATTCTTATGTAATGTAGTCAAAATATATTACTGATTATGAGTTAAGTGATTGTCTTCATGTTACACTATTTTATTTACAAATATAGTTCGTTAAATTAATATAAGTTATATATTTTGAATTGATTAATTTCTTTTAATTTAACATCAACGAGATTAATTCTCAAATTTTTACTAAAATAATTTTAAATTAGTTAATACTTATATATACATATATAGTATAATAATCAATACTCATCATCAACTACTTTTAGAATAATTATTGTTGTTAAATTCTTGAAAAAATTATTATTAATTAAAATGCATATTTTTGTTCTTAAAATATTAGAATAATTGGGTATCTATATTTTAGCATGATAGTCTCACTTCTTCATTCTTAACATGGACATTCAAAATTCTCCGTAAATTATGAGAGCAGATTTTTCTAATTTAAAATAAATTTTATAATTTAGAAGGTCAAAAAGAAAACTCGGTTAATGACCTGTTTAATAATGCTAATTAGTGCTCTTTCTAAGTACTAACTTAAAAGATGTAAGTATATTTTCTGATGTTTAACTATTTATTTTAAAGGTATTCATCCCGTTAATTAATATTAGGAGTGATTTTTTTAATTAACGTAGTATTTGAAATAATTTACAAGTCATGCTATCATTTAATAACTTTTTTTTAATATATATTTATATTATCGCTTCTTCTGTAGCTAGCATGCACAAAGCAACCAAGAGGAAAGCCACTCGACTAACGATTTCAGAATTAGAAACATAATAAATGAAGAAAATTAGACATACAAATATAAACTGCATCTTCTAAAAACTTGTCCGGCCATACCTTTCTGGGCTTGACCCGGCCCGAACTGCTCCATTCCGGCCGTTCTCTTCGTGTTGGGTAAGAGTCACACAGATTGGCCCATGACCGGCCCAGTTATGCCGTTATAATCTGGTTAGTTAGTTTTGAGTCACGTGACAAACCTAACGGTCTTCTTCAGAATCAACTTCCCCAGTCTCGAAGAAATCAAGTCTGTTCGTCAGTAAATGGATTTTTATTTTTTCAACAAAATTAGTTTTCAGAGAAATATTTTCCGATGGACACGTCATCATCATCAGCGTCGTCGTCGACTCAATCCATATCATTTTTCGATTTTCTCGATCGAATGCGCAACCCTGCTTCTATCGATCTCGTTCGCTCTATCAAAAGGTTTCTTTTTTTTTTTTTTTAATTTTTAAATTTTGTTTTATTTAGTTTAATTTACATGGTTTTGTTTTTGTTTTCGATATTTAATTTAAAGTTTGATTTCAGCTTCATAGTTTCATTTTCATTTTACACTGCAAACCCTGAAAACGATGGGAAAAAAGTTCAAGAATTCTTCTTGACGATGGAAGCTGCTATTAGGGATCATTCGTTGTGGGATAATTCTACTAACGAGGAAATTGATACTGCAATGGAGGTAATTTGTCGAATTAATGAACTGCTGTATATCATTTTTAATGAAATTTTCTATTTTTATTTATGTTGTCTAAATTTTTTTATAAGCTATGGCGGCTGTGTGATGGAATCACTTATATTCAGAAGTCGAAACTTTACCGAATAATTTAACTAGATGACAAATGTCGGAAGAAAAATGAGTGGTAACGATCAAAAGCTGATCTTTGGTGAATAATTTAATTGTTGTGCTTTCAAATCGAAGTAGAAGCACAACAGTACTGAGCATAGTCTTTGAGAAAGGCAATTAATTATTGACAACTATTTTTATGTGCCATAGAACTCTCTTATACGAAATGATGGATCAGTCTCATTCTTTGGATTCCTATTAACCAGCATTAGAATACCTTCTACGTAAAATGTAGATGATGAAGTCATTCTTTCATTCTTTGGGCACCTATAGTACCATTAACATCAGATATTCATTATAGATGTGGAGAGAACTTTACGTTTATTTTTGTTATACTAGTATGTTTTCATATATTGCAGGGTTTGGAGAAATATGTCATGACAAAACTTTTTTCTCGGACATTTGCTTCAACTCCGGAGGATGTGAAGATTGACCAAGAAATTTCAGAGAAGATATGCTTGTTGCAAACCTTCTTGAGGCCTGAGCATTTGGATATACCTGCCATACTTCAAAATGAAGCTTCATGGCTGGTATGGCCGCTAACTTTCGTTGTTGGGGAAGTTTTTTTATTCAGGATTAAATTTCATAATATATTTATTTGTGTTTCTTCTTTTACTCAGCTTGCAGAGAAGGAATTGCAGCGGATTAATGCTTTTAAATCTCCTCGCGAAAAGCTCCTTTGTATCATGAATTGTTGCAGGGTCATCAACAACTTGCTTCTTAATGCATCAATGTCAGAAAATATTGTACTAGCTGGGGCTGATGACTTCCTTCCTGTTCTAATTTATGTTATGATCAAGGCAAGCTCTCCTTGGTAATAAGCCAGTCTGCCTATTAGAACCTCTCAAATTTTATTCTTAACATGAAGTGTTTATAGATTTGATATTTTTTACTTTCAGGCAAATCCTCCACAGTTGCATTCCAATCTCAGATTCATACAGTTGTACCGGAGGCAGACGAAACTTGTTTCTGAAGCAGCATATTATTTCACAAATCTTGTCTCGGCCAAGACCTTTATTGTTGACTTGAATGCCAAGTCTCTTTCTATTGAGGAAATTGAATTCGAGGAAAGCATGCAAGCCGCAAGATTAGCCAACGAAGCTGTGCGAGTAGAAGCACCACGTGCTTCAAATGACATAAAAAAAGCCCCAAGCGAGCCGAAAGATCCTGGTTCCGTCGGGAAGAATACACTGATGATGAAACAATTAGAAGAGGTAGCTTGTATTGTCTAGTGGACCTCTGTCATCTATGAATAAAATTTATGTTTCTTATCAATGACTTATCTATTAGCAATATCAGGTGGGTGCGGTTACCCTTTTATGGAAGCTGAGGCCGGCGAATTAAGCAGTTGGAGACGTCGAGAGACTGCTGAGTGTGTACAAAGGATGTTGTGAGAAAATATACAAGTCTCTGCAGGACAGTTAGACACATTTCAATGACCAAGTCAATTTCCCCCACTCCAATTTCAGAAGGAAGAAGTGTCTTGCAAACACATGCCTGCTGAAACAAGTGCAAGTACTGGGAAAAGAGGGGAGTGAAGAGGTAAAAAAGTGTTGCTGTTCAAAATTCTCTGGTTCAAACTTGTTTGCTTTTTGTTGTTTGCTTTCAGAAAACCTCAAGAAGAGAAACGATTTTGCTTGTTAGTTTTTAACACATATATCACACTGAAAGCTCAAAGCATGCAGACAAAGGTAAATGTAAATCCTTATATCCTTGAATCATGTTGTTCTGGTTTTGCTTGTCCATTTTTAATCATATATTCTTATGACACTTTGTTAGAGCAAAGTTGATGGATCATATTTGAATTTACTCTAATTGAATACAATATCATCTATAGCATAGATGTTTATTCCTTTGCATTCTCAATAGATTACCCAAGTTGTTGTTTCGAATAATTTTTTGACGTTAGGTTTTTCTGTTTTCTGAATATAGAAACAACAAGAACATGATTGATGAAAACAAAATAGAAAAATTAATCACTTATTTCTTCAAAAACAATTGCTCTCTTCAAAATATTCCATCGAATAGCCCCTTAATTCCTTATTGTTGGAAGTATGAATCCTCAGATTTATTCCTCAATTCTTGCTGAAAATATGTTAGCAGAAAAGAGTGTGTGGACTTGATTTCTCTCTCTCAACATATAAATGACTAGCAATATCTAAACTCAAAGATCAATGTTCCAAATGGCACCATCTCCTTCCCCACAAGAGTAGTGAACATCTTTCATTCTTTCTACTGACTTGCATATCCCACTGCATGACCAATCAAACGATGCCACACATACATTTCCTGCTCTTGCCTTCCATTCACAATCTAAGAATTTCGATCCGATGCAAATAAAATCATAGTTACAACAAGATCAAAATCATTTAGATTAAGTTCCATCAATTAAACAATCAGGAATCATTTCGATCATACCTGGAGGTGTTCCACAACACATCGAACGATCATCTACATGTTCAACTTCCAAGCCAATGAACCAAGAACCCAATGAGACATCCTCATTTGCATATCTATGCAATATTGGCCTGCACAAACATGCCATCATTCTCAAATTAGAATGTTCACATTTTTCAAAATACAAATTTATTGACAAATTTATAATATCTCAATACTAGATTGAGACATTTGCATTAGAGAAAATGTGAACGTTACGAGTTGATAGAGATGTAGGCAGCAAGATCCTTCGAGATGGCATAGATTTGGCCAGGTAGCATGTCTGAAATACTTGTTTCCTTCTTCCCCAAATTTCCAGTAACTCTGGCTCATGATATTTCACCCCTCTGAAACAATAAATAAATAAAAAGAACCCAATGTTAATGTGATTATAAAATCCTCTTTAGTAAATAACACATAAACTAGAATTAAAATATATAAACTCACTTTTGAGAGAGAACTGGTCCTGATTTCATGCATCCGATGTAGATCCTAGGTTTGGACCTGTAATTTGCAAGTGTATTCACTAGCATGCCTATTAAAAAAAAGAAGAAAATTTTGTAAAATTTACAAGTTTATTAAAAAATCTGTCTGATGTGAGTGTGATTTGAATCGAAACTGACCTAAATTAAGATGGACATCGTCATCAACCTTGACATAAAAATCAGCATCCCAGATTGAAATAGCAGTAGAGAAATACAGTCTGGTCTTGGTAGAAAGTTCATGGTATCCTTCAACATGACTGAGCCTAAGAAAATCTTGATGCTCAGCTTCTTCTGCATCAATTCCTTTATCTAGAACTCCACCTGGTGTTGCACTGTGCCCTATCACAAATCTTATCACAATCCCTTTCTCTTTCTCCATTTTCCTCAATTCTTCTCCTGCATTGAAAATTTTCCATCATTTGGAGTGATCAGTGACTCGAAAATTAAGGGTTGAAACAATAGTATTTAAGCTTTAATGGAACTAAGTTAAAGCGAAAAGTCGAAAAGGGTTAGAGGTAAGACCTGTAGGCATCCAAGTTTGTCTGAGTGAGTCTCTTCTTTTCTTACTGCTGAAAGCTGTGTTGATTCCGATAACCACAAAAGCTTTCTGTAAACTGTGGTTATTACTTGCTATTTCTAGTGAATTTTTGCCATTAATGTTGCTCGTTCGAGCTACTGCTAATTCCATTTCCAATGCTGAAATTGTTTTCTCAAGTGATCTGTTAATACACAAAAATAATAAGATTATTACAACAGAAAGAACAAGAGAATTAAAATGTGAAAATTTATTAAAAAATAGAAGAAATTAATCTTACTGAACAGCTTGGTGAGTTTTTGTAACCTCTGCCATGACATCTACTGATTTTCCCTCAACTGGTTTCTGCTTAAAATAAAATTGAAGAAACAAAAATTATCAGTGTGATTCTGACACTGAAAAATTGAAGCAACAAACTGAGATGAACTTGGAAATATATTGTAAGAAACAATTTATTTAGTATACATGAATCTTACTTTCAGAACAATCAAAATCTTAGGAAAATTTCCTGAGTTAAGACAGATACAAATACACTTGCAATGTTCAGTTATGTTACGATGATTGTTAACTACCAAAGACTTATGACTATTGTCTTGATCACGATCAATTTTTACTTGATTAGAAAGCTTGGAAACATGGCTGGGAAATTTGATAGGAATATCTTGTTCTTTGTTCTGGAAATTGTTAGTCATAGATCTGAAGAATGATCCTGCAAGAAAGCATGCAATGCATAGCATAAAAATTGCTTTCCCAGAAACTGTTTTCCCCCTCATTTTCCTGGAATCGTTTTCAAGCTGCTCCCCCAGCCACCCTGTCAGCATCAGATGTTTACAACTTTCTGGACAGCAGCAGCAGCTTATTTTCTCTGCCCTGGTAAAAATTTTCTACGAAAACAGACAAAAAAAAAAAATTCATTGTATGCAGCATGTATTTAGTTTGTTTGAATGATAAACTTGAAAATATTATGACATTTACAGAATTATATATATGCTATGAAGCTACAATACCTTTTTAAATTGAAGCGAAGTTGAATAAAAATGCTTGTGATGGAAGGATAATATAAATAGGTGCGTATGGAAGAGTTTGGAAATGGGTGTATGTTTCTTGTATTTAAGAGCTGTTTGAAGGGTTGATTGTGAGGAATAAAAATTAATTAGTTAATTGATTTAAATGGCAGTTCAATCATATTGTTCTCATGATTCAACAAACTGTTTTCTGCTAACAGAAAAGGAGTATACTGAATTTGTTTTGGGTTTCTTTTCTGATAGTATTTGCGTGTGTGAACTCTCACATATTTGAGGGAGAGAAAGAAAAGGAAAAGAAAGTTTATAATTAGTTGGCTATTATTGTAAGGGGCTGTTTAGTTACCATTTTATGATTTGTAATTTTTGTTTTAACGGTAGCATAGGCGGTTTTACGCATAATATGTGAAGGATACAAGTGCACTGTCAAAGATATTTGATAATTAGACATATAAAATAGGTGTATCCAAAGAGTCTAAATAATAAAATATCCAAACTTCCTTTACAACTGGAAACAAGATCCTTACAAAAAATCACTTCATCATCCATGAAGCAATATAACTCCCCGATTTCCGAGTTAAATCTTAGTGGACTCTTTAAAGGAGCTACCTTCACTTCTTCAAAAGCTGTCTTCAATTCCCCAGTCTACTACAGGGTTCCCCACTCCTTCGAGAGCCACGGCTTCCATCTAAAGCTGTCTGAATCATTTATACGTTCGAGTCGCCATTTTTCGGAAGTCAAATGACCTTAGTTATATGTGAGTCGTTTATTCTGACAACCTTACTTTTGAAACATAAGTCCTCCATTTTCATTTTCGCAATCCTCAAAAAATGGCATGTCATTTTGCTCAACCCTCTTCAGTTTCGAAGTTGACATATCGAATTGATAATCCGAATAATTCTAGAGACATGAAAAATGAGATGTTTTGAAGGGAGGGATGAAGTTGGGACATAAAAATGGAGTTGCGGTGCGGTTGGTATAATAAATATCATATGTTTGGAGGAAAGTGGGACGTGAAGTTAAGATAGGAGAGAATGAAGAAGAAAATGAATGCATAAATGATAAAATGAACGATGAAATGCACCAAAACAGCAATAGAGATTTGTAAAGATCGTCGTTTTGATTTGATCACTCAAAATCACATCATATGTACAGTTCTAGTTCTATATCACTAAACTTTGCCCATGGTTTGGACTCACGAACTTCGACCTTCAAATCTCTTTTTCTCTCAATGTTGTACGAAATTCGTCAGTATATTTTAAAATACGACTACATATGGTAGGTAAATTTAATGCTTTATAAATACGACGTTTACCCATAAATATATGTTTATATACACATGGATGGTTGATCACAATATCTATTAGGTTCTTATTTTGGTTGAATGATTTGAAGAATTATATAATATTACTTCTTGTCGAGGCGTTGCCATCATGGTTTTCCAATTTAATTTGATATTTTATAGTACAGAATTTCTTATAATATCTTTCATACTATATACATCATGATATTATATATAGATAGTTAAAATTTAACATGTGTATTTTTTTTATCAATTATTAGAAATTAAATATAATAAAATTTTTATAAATAAATGCAATAATTAATGCAGCAAGAGTACCTGATGCCAAAACTTCTTTTAAAAAAGAGTGGAGTTGATGATAGGATATATTCTTGTTGTAATGGGATGGACAGACACGATATCAAGTCGAAGGCTTTTCTTTTATTTTTTTCTTTTTTTTTTAATTTTAAGAAAAGAAAATAGTAATAGTAATAATAATATAATGATAATGATAATGATAATTTTTTGCCTAGGTACTTGCACATCAAAGGGATCTTTCTACCTAAAGGAATATATATATAAAAAAAAGGCTGCTTTTTTGTTGGAAATTGCTTCTAAAATGAGATGTGTATGAGTGTCCTCGAAGCACGGAGGTAGGTGCCTAGCATACATGCTTTTTGTAACATCATCAACAAACTGTGTGCTATAATTTAATAATGCATGCATAAGATAAGATCACTAACTATAGACTTGATTGATGTAATTCATTTATTTTTGAAAAGTGGGAAAAAGTGTGAGAGGATATTGAGAATTAATATTGGTGGGTGGATAATTTCTTTCCATCTATTATAGCCAAAATATATGTAAATCCAAGGCCAAATTTTTGCAGGTTGCAAGTATTGTTCATCACAAATTGGAAATCATATATATGTATTTGTATGTATGTATGTATGTATGTATGTATTGAAGCATAATCAATAAGAGACCAATGTTACTTACATACCATTTCTAGATATAATAATAATAAAGTCATAGATATCCTCTATAGACAGTTACCTCCACTTCTTTTTAAGTTAGAGATTTTGGATTTTAAATATTTTTTTCCTAATAAATTAAGGTTTTCTTATCTGAATCGAAATTACTTTTAAGATAATTTTATAAAATATTATTATATATTGAGTAGAACTATAACAATTTTTTACATATATTCTTATTATTCTGATTAATGGAATCAACGTTGTCGTCAATTTTAAAAATATCTGTTAATATAAACTCTTATTATTAATAGTCAAAAAGTATTCGAGTAAACGACAAAAGTATAATAATTAAGATCGAAGAATTAAAATAAAGTAGTGAAATCATACTAGAATTCATCAAAAATTAGCATAAAAAGCCAATCATTTACTTATTGTCTTATAATAAAATCCTGCGAAAAGAAAATCATGATTTTCTTACTTGATTACATATCTTACCCACAATGATATTTCTAAAATATTAATTAAGCAGTAAAATTTTAAACAAATATGTGATTACCCTTTCAAATATATATATATATATATATATATATATATATATATATATATATATACTAACAAAATTGGCAGACATCAAATCTTCAATGCACTCCCCACATAAATCTTATGGTCAAAAGTAAAATTTAAAAAAATTCACCTTTGTCTTGTCTTATTTGCTCTTCAAATTTGTTCAAGATTTTTGTCTTTCAAAAGCAATTATATGTGGGTAAGAGTACTTTTCTTTAATTTAAGCAGAAAAATAATATAGTTTTAAGTATATTTGTTAATTTTATTTCTTTCTTTATATATATATATATATATATATATATATATACACACACATAAACACATAAACACACACACACACCATAATCATGAGATGAAGCAGATCAAATGGAGTATAGCAATTTAAATGTCTCTATCTTTGTCCACACATTATTCCACTTTCTTTAAAAGTTAGAAAAGCAATGGTTGTGCTTTGCTCAAAGTCTAGAGATTTGGATCATATTAAAGAAATGGTTATAAATTAGTGTAGCAAAAGTTTTCTCTAGAATAATAATTAATTGTATGTCTATATACACACACACACCAAGATTAAAAATATGTGCTTTCAATTTAGTTTATTAATAAATCTTGTACACCAAAATATAAACATGATTCAAGGATTTTGTCATCCTTAGATCATTTTTCTTCTGTTAGTTGAAAAATTATCTAGTATTAATTTTCTTTAACAAATTTGGATAGGATAAGAAAATTTTATTAATTAAATAGACGAGAAAAAAGAAAATCTAAATTAACTCGGACCATAGACAAACCTAACTCCTCAAAAGTGACATAAATTAGGTCAAAATAAGGATTAAAAATGGTAACATATACCACTATTTCAAATGAACTTTATTATTTTGAAAACCTCATTACTTGCTTGTAATTAATATTTTATTGTATTGATGGATGAATGTGCATGCATGATCCATTTCTTTTGTTCTTTATTAATATATAATTATATATAATACAAGGAAAACAAATTCATATAGGTGATTAATTGAAAATCAGCATTTGAAATAATAAAATAATCTAAGACCCAAAATGAAAAAAAAAAGGAAATTAAAAAATTAATTGTGGGACCCATGTATCCCGTTGACACTATTTATTGGAATCTCTCTCTCTCTGTGAAGAGAATAATGCTCTTGATCTTCAATGGTAATGAAAAAGTCAAAATGTTAAACACACTTTAATTATAACTAGGATCCTCTAATCTTCTCTTTAATTAAATTTTTTACGATGTCATCCCACTAATTACTGCCTTGGGAGACACTTTAATTACCATCGCAATTTGATTGTCTCCCTTTGGGAAGCTGATCACGAGACTACCTTTATATATGTATGTATGTATGTATGTATGTATGTATGTATGTATGTATGTACATGTTTATACGTTAGTGTACATGCATAGATGTTAATTAATAGTGCGTGGTCTATGATATTGATATATTATACCATATAGTTGCATGCATAAACAAAGTAGACGTGTGTATATTATCACTGTTAAATTATAAAGAACATTTTTTTTTACTAAATTTGTACTTCTGTAAATCGAATGAATGAATTAATATTAAATTGACAATGATAATTATTAAAGAATAAATATTTTTAATATACAGTAAAAAGATATATCAAAGAAAGAACATATGTAGATTATAATAGCTTTGGTTGTTATAATACGTAATTAGTACTAATGCTCATGTGATTACTAATTCAATTCTTAATATTATAATATTCTCACACGCATTTAATATCAAGTACTACTTACTAGTCATTATATTACCATTTGAGTTGTAAGAGATCGAAAGCTTAAAATGAAGGAATTTTTAGGTAGAGAAAAAAGAAAATTAATGCTCGTTGATGATGTCTAAGTTGACTTGGAATCACATGCTTCTCATGTACAAATTAATTAATGCTTTTGCTCATTAATTAATAAGCTAATCCCAAGTAAATTTAATTGTAATTGTAAAACAAAGTATTTAGTTATGGGTTTTGGGAGTGGCGAGGCCATTGATTTGGCAGCTAGCAAATATACATATTATATAGAGAGAGAATCAATAGTTGTCCCCCATTGGCAAGCAAATGCCACTAAACTTATTGAAAGTTGGAAAAAATTAAAAAAAAAACAAAAGAGTATGGCAATGTGTCATATCCTAGTACCAAGTCTATTAAGAGCCTACTGTGAGTGTTACATGACCACAAAAAATTCATAATTACTTAACCACAATAACAATCACGAATTGGCAACAATTAAATCGTTATATAGATATATCTTGCCCTAGCTATCCCTAGCTCTTACAAAAGTCTAACCTGCTATTATATCTATGCAAATGGCTTCTAGAAAAGTGCTTCTCTAATTAAGATAGCTAATTTAGAAGATAAAAGGCTTTTAAGAGCTAAGCTAGCTATATATATATATGTGTGTGAAGAAAAGTTAACTAACCCACTATAATTATAGATATATATATATATATATATATATATATATATATATATATATCTCTTTTGACCCTTTTGGTCGAGGGACAATTATAAAACGAAGAAGCGTGCTATTGAAATAAAACAAATAAACCCATTTGGTCGGTTTCATTAAAATGCTCTTCTGTTTTTCTTTCTATGTGGGTGTTAAGGGATTGATTTATTTTTCGGTTTCCTTGTATGGTAAGTTTAGAGAGAGAGAGAGAGAGAAGTGTGGTTGGAAAATTTGATTTAGTGTTGACTTAGATGCGTATATATCATGAATTTTATTGGTTCAAAAGAATTTATGAGTAACATATATTTATATATATTCAATGTCAACTCTACCACGATCCTCCATTCCATCCATCATGTCAATGCTTACAAATGCAGACTGTTATTCTATTAATTATTTAATTATCACCAACATTAATTGGTGCTTTTATCTCAAGTAAACTAACAAAACGAACTACACTTATAAGAGAGAAGTAATTGTCGCAAAAAGATTTAAAGGAACCAAAAACAAAAAAATTAATGTATTTTTTGTTTTAACACAATCAAAGGTTAACTAACTAAATTGGCATTAATGTAGTTGTACTTACGTTGTTGCTAGCTACCTCAAAATTAAAATTAATACACACACACACACACACACACGGATAGGCGTTTAGAACGGCGATTTTAACGGCAGCCAAAGCCGATGTTACGGGGAAGGATCGAAGGAAAGCAGTCCTGAAAATTCAATGTTTCCCACTAACTGTTGATTTTTTGTACATGTCGGCAAATAAACAACCAGAACCACCTTCTATTGTTCTTCTTCTTGTATTTTAATTATTGTAGTTTATTTGCATATGTGGCAATTTCTTATTGGATGCTTTTTACATTTATATTCAAAAAATCAAAATAAGATTATTTGTCAAAGCCTTGTGCTGTTACCGTCCGCGTGTTAACCACTATTTTTTCATCATCATCATCATCACTATCACCTATATATATATATAAACTTTTCTATATCTCTCAACGTCTCTCCCTCTCTATATACTTATATGGTCAATAATACTACGAGTAATAAAAATCAAAATATTTTGTATTCGTGACCAAATTAATGAAGAAAATGGTATCATATGGCATCGATTAATTAATTAATTAATTATATATCTTTTGTAAGAAACACAAATTTTATTATTTTCAAAGTTCCCATGTGCTTAAATCCAATCAAATTAACTATATATAAATTCAACTAATAATATAGCCAAAACTGGCATATATGACCTAGCTACCTGGATGGATTAGGACCTCAAATAATTATCATTAATATTAAATAAACCTCATGAAAACAAAATAGAGATATTTTATTTGTTGATCAGCAGATGTTACACATCCTATAATTACTTATAATTAATTAACTAATTAATTTCCTAATTAAATGTATAGTGCGATTTTAACAATCCTAAACAAAATTTTATATTCTTATGTTGGTGAAATTAACCACAATCACCTACTTCTCTCTTATTCAACCTCTTGAGTCTTATCATTAACTTGACTCTCTGTATTATTTAAATCAAGTTATAAATATTAATTTGTCTATAGATGTACGTCTCCTCTACCAAATTGTTTAACAAATAACTTAAACTTTTAAATAAATTAATTAATTATATATATATACAGTTTGTATATTGCAACTTTAGACTAAAGGAAAAAAGTTTGGCATTTTGAGAATAAACCATACCTAAAGGAAAAGTGAATGCCACATTAATAATTCCCACTTTAGAATTAAATTAATTTGTGGCAGTGATCACATAATTCACCAGCAGCCACAAAAAGTTGTATATTCAGCCTAGCTCGCTTGAAAGTGATAATAAAGCTAAATTTTGGAATACAGTTGTGCAAATCACACACACACACACACATATATATATATATATACATATGAATGAACAGCAATAGCATTAAAATTTGCCGAAAGATAAATTGACACATTACTGTAGTATCACAGCCCAATAATTTAAATCAGTTTGTTTTTTAATTTAAAAATGTATATAATTTATGCCCAATTATTATTTGCTGTCTATTTTAGGTTTACTTTCTGTACAACAATATTATTGGCCATTGCTAGCTAACTTCACTATATATATATATATATTGAAGCAACGGCTGCAAATTTTGACTATCATTTCAGTTTTAATCATTATTTTATTAACAATTTTTATAAATAACTTTAATTTTTTAATAATACTTAGCAGTACTCTTAATTTTTTAATAAATAATCAATAATACCTCAAAATAGAATAAAATAACTCATTTATTCTTATTATTATTAATATTATACAAAAAGACAAAAATAACCTTATATAATAAAAAATAAAATTTTTATATATATAATTAATAAGTTATATTTTATTGAGAAAAATAAATTATTTATATATTAAAATTCAGTTAAAATATTCTCTTAAAAAATAAGAAAACTTGAATTAAATTATATATCAAATAACCCGTATATAAATTAATTAATTAACTACTTAATTAAAATAATAAATAAAATAATATTTTATAAAGATATTAATTGATAATTTGATATTTGATAAATGAAAAAAATAGTAAAAAATTTAAATATGCACAACTATAATAGTAATATTAATTAATTAATTATTTTTAATTAATTAATGATTAATATATATGTAGTTTATTTTGGTATATAATCTAATTTAAGTATATTTATCTATTATTTAAGAGAATATTTTACCTTAATTTTAAATATACAAGTAACTCATTTTTCTCAATAAAATATAAATTATTAATTATATATAAACTAAATTTTATTTTTTTAATTATACAAAAAGCTATTTTTGTCTTTATATACATAATATTAATAACAATAAAAGTAAATATATTATTATTTTTGGAATATTACCGATTACTTGTTAAAAAATAAAAAATACTGTTAAATATTATTAAAAAATTAAAATTATTTACGAAAATTATCAATAAAGCAATAGTTAAAACTAAAAATTACCCTATATATTTTAAGCAGCAGCTGCAAATTTTGACTATTATCAGAACGAATGTTGGGGCATATATTACTGAGATTCTTAGCCGATGTCATTTGTTCTAGCTAGTTAGTTATAATCAGGTGGTCAATGTTCAAACAATAAATAATTAAACACTTGATGCATATAATAATTATCTTCGGGCCGGTATATACGGGGGGTTGGGGAAGCCATTGAATACTGTGCTTGTCATTTTGAGATTTTCTTAGTGTATAAAAAAAATGATTTTTATGAGTAGCATCTAAATTGACATGATTGGATTTTGAAGAAATTGATTTTTACAGGAAGAGAATGTCTCTTACTAATTACAACACGATTAAGTGCACCAAAATTAGTGGAATTAATGCTCCACTCTCTGTGCATGACCCACATCGATCTAGCATTGACTTGACAAATTAATAACTAATTCATCTGTATTTACTTATTTATACCTAGCAGTTAATTAATAATAAATAATTTTATTTTATGATAATTATACTACAATTTTTTTTAAAAAATACAATGCTTATTGAATTGCAAATATTAATTAATTTGGTTGATTATATATATATATATATAGAGAGAGAGAGAGAGAGAGAGAGAGAGAGGGGCAGGATTAACTTTGGGAGCCGGGCCGACTTGCTTATCCAAGTTTCGAGCAGAATTAGAACTCATAATGGGACATGCCACTAAAACTGAGTCAACTCGACGAGGAAGTGGAAAATGTTTTTATGAAAAGATCGGCCACGAGGAATTTCAAGATAACACTATAAATATGAACCTATCCCACTTGTTAGTTTTGTCTCAAAATCACAAAAGATTAATTCTCTGGTTAAGCTAGCAGTAGCCGGCGAGCTTTAAGTGCTTTTGGCTTCCAACAATATAATTAAGTGATTCTTATTATATATTAAGTGTAAATATTTATGGATAGTGTGGAGAAGACAATAAGGAAGTTGAAAAGAGATTCTATGTTGTCTGAAAATAATATTGTTGAAGAAACAGCTGTCGATTGGAGAGGAAGACCGTGCAAACCTGATAAACATGGTGGAATGAGTGCTGCTGCTTTTGTTCTTGGTATCTTCCTTCTCTTTCTTTTCTAATTTGTTTCCGTTTCTGCATGGCTAGCTGTATATGTATATATGTATTCTCTCTTAATTAATTTTGCACAAGTATTATAGTAGTAGTAGTAGTAGTAGAGATTTTCATTATCATTAATTTAATTTGTTTTGGTTATTGTAACAGGACTTCAAGCATTTGAAATGATGGCAATTGCAGCGGTTGGAAACAATCTGATAACTTATGTTTTCAATGAGATGCATTTTCCTCTGTCAAAATCAGCAAATATTGTCACAAACTTTATAGGAACTGTTTTCCTGCTCTCTCTGTTTGGTGGGTTCCTTTCAGATTCCTATCTTGGTAGCTTTTGGACAATGTTGATCTTTGGCTTTGTTGAACTATCTGTAAGTCATTATAATTTTCTTTTGCTTTTCAGCCTAATTTTTGCATATATATCTCAAATAAAAAGATGGATATATATATATATATATATATATGAATTTTTAGTTGATTAATTATTATTTTTATAGGGTTTTATACTGCTTTCCATTCAAGCTCATCTCCCACAATTGAGGCCACCTCCCTGCAACATGCTGTCAAATCAAGGAAGCAAAAACATTAATTGTGAAGAAGCAAAGGGTTACAAGGCTTTGATATTCTATGTTGCACTTTATTTGGTGGCTTTAGGCAGTGGCTGTTTAAAACCTAACATAATCTCTCATGGAGCTGATCAATTCAATAACAAAAAATCCAAGAAACTCTCAACTTTTTTCAACGTTGCATATTTTGCTTTCTGCACTGGAGAACTCGTTGCCCTAACTGTTCTTGTTTGGGTCCAAACTCATTCCGGAATGGACGTTGGTTTCGGCGTCTCAGCGGCTGCCATGGCTGTGGGATTATTCAGCTTGGTTTCAGGTACTTCCGTTTACCGGAATAAGCCCCCTAGAGGAAGTATTTTTACCCCAGTTGCTCAGGTATAATCTCACTTTACGTTAGTGATATATTACTTCATTCATTCCAAGTTTTTCTTTTACCACCGGATCATCGATTTGTTGAGGATCTTTTTGTTTAATTTCATAAATAATTCTGTCTTTAATCTCGATCACTAATTTTTCTTTGTTTAAAGAATCAAAAGCAAGTTTCTTTGTCTTTTTCTTTTTCCTGTTTGAAATTAAATTATGCAAACTTCTGTTTCTCTTTTTTGGCCGACCATATGAGATTTTCTTTTTGCCTATGTTTTATATCAGTATATATATGATTTAACTTTGTCTGATTCAAATTCTTTTTGGCAGAATTTATAATATATTTTTTTTCCTATATCCAGGCTCTATATGCTGTTTCATTAATTCCAGCCTAAAACAATAAAAATAAAAATTGGCTAATTAAATCCATTCTTTTAAACGGATCGATGAATAGAAATCGGGTAGTTGAGAGAAACGGAGATTCTTGATTCTTCTCTGCTTTTGGTTATCTATTAAAATAAGTTTTTTTTTTTTAAATAAGAAAAGAAAAAAGAAAATTTACAGGTTTTTTAGTACAAGCATGCAATATATATATATATATATATATATGTTACAAGTGCTTTAAATTTATATATATATATATATATATATATATATACATGTATGTATGCTGCAGGTTTTTGTTGCTGCAATAACAAAAAGAAAGCAAATTTGCCCATCAAACACAGAAATGCTCCATGGAAACCAAATTAATATTGCGCGAAACCGCGTTTTAGCCACCACACCTAACGCCAGGAGCCTCCTCCATACTGAAAAGTTTAGGTGGGGCATAAAATTTTCTTTTTAATTAAAGAATTAATTAATTAATTAATATTCTCTTCAATATTTAATTTCCAACAAAAAGTTAATTTTGTAAAGCTTTTTAAAGTATATATACATTAGTTATTAGCTTTAATTTACACATATATATCATAAATCTGCAGATTTCTTGATAAGGCTTGCATCAAAGTTCAAGATGGAACGAATGAGAGTCCATGGAGATTATGCACTGTGACACAAGTTGAGCAAGTTAAGATAATAATTTCTGTTGTTCCAATCTTTGCTTGCACAATCATTTTCAACACAATTTTAGCTCAGCTTCAAACGTTTTCAGTCCAACAAGGAAGTACCATGAACACAAAAATCACTAAGAAATTCCAAATCCCTCCTGCTTCTCTCCAAGCAATCCCATACATCTTGCTAATTTTTGTCGTCCCTCTGTACGAAACTGTTTTCGTCCCGATTGCAAGAAGAATTACCGGAAAAGATTCGGGAATTTCTCCTCTACAAAGGGTAGGAATCGGACTGTTTGTTGCAACTTTTTCAATGGTTGCAGCCGCACTAGTAGAGAAGAAGAGAAGAACTTCAGCTCTGCATTCAAACCAAATCCTCTCAATCTTTTGGATTGCTCCACAGTTTCTTGTATTCGGCCTTTCAGAAATGTTCACAGCAGTTGGGCTCATAGAATTCTTCTACAAACAATCAGTTGAAGGGATGCAATCTTTTTTGACAGCGATGACTTATTGCTCATACTCATTTGGTTTCTACTTAAGCTCTCTGCTGGTTTCTCTTGTCAACAAAATTACTTCTTCTGGCGATGATCAAGGTTGGCTGAGTGAGAATGACATCAACAAAGACAAACTGGATTATTTCTATTGGCTTTTAGCAGCACTCAGCCTCATCAATTTTTTCAACTATCTTTTCTGGTCTAGATGGTATTCTTCGAACCCATCTCTCTCACATAATTCACCTACTACTACTACCGCTTCTGCTGGTACCACTACTGCTACACCACATGAATCTCATAGAGAAGAAGACTTGGAAATGCAAAGCTACATCCTCAGCAACTGCTCAAAACAGAATCTCGGAGCTGATGACAGCACTATATCTTGAATATATATATATATATATATATATATATATATCTTTGTAATGATTATTTTCCTTTGAAATCTATATATTACTTTTATATATATTGTGCAGTTTATGATAAAATCAAAACCTAGGGGAATGAAAGTGAGAATCTTAGACCCACTTAGAGCACCAAAATGGTAGTTAGCTAGGTCAATATATATAACTTTAGTGTTTTAGTGTTTCTGTTCACCTCTTCTTTCCTTTTTTCTTTTTTTCGGCTTTATAATAATTGACCTGTGTAATGTTGGACTACTATTATTCCCATCAGCCAATAAGATTCAATGCATATTCTTCCATCACTTAAATAATGATCTCTCTCTCTCTCTCTCTCTCTCTCTCTCTCTTTATACTCGTCGGTGCTTGCTTGCTTGCTTGGCGTGCTTTGTTCTTTATTATTTCAGTTAAAAGGAATTAATATGTTCAATCCCAAATTAATTACATGTGGGTAAAGATTAGAATGGGAAACGACTCTGGCTTTTTTTAAGCATGCTGCAAAAAATTAAAAAAAATTAAAAAAAAAATGTTTTCTATAGTTGAAGAAACATGTCCCATACATGTTTGTGGTGTTGTCCTCAGTAATTATGCTAAGTGCTTATCTCAAGAGTGAAGAGCTATCTTCTCTTCCTAACCCCATTGCCCACTGGCTGTAAGAAAAAAATAAAGTGTTTTTTTTTAGATAATTTCATATGGTCCCATAAGGACCAAACTTTACCAACACTAATGGCCCCAATCCTCTTACTTCCCATTTCTACAAGTCAATAAGTAAATAATTAATGGTTCAAACACTCATTAATTAATTAAGTATATCTGCACCCACAACCTAATCTACAATGGAATAGCTAGATTTTGTCTATGGACACCTTTCTTTACTCTTTTTTTTT
Organism: Melia azedarach; assembly: GCA_028052125.1. Classification (NCBI taxonomy): domain Eukaryota; kingdom Viridiplantae; phylum Streptophyta; class Magnoliopsida; order Sapindales; family Meliaceae; genus Melia; species Melia azedarach. The sequence goes on along the minus strand of CM051401.1, from coordinate 15,381,401 downwards.
AAAGGAAAATCTTGATTAAATAATGTTTATCTATTAAACTGTAATATCATATATTTACTTTTAGTATCACATAATTAACTATCTTTCAACAAAATTAGTTTTGTAAAAGTTGAAATATATATATAATTTATAAGTATTTCATGGATAATTTTTCATACCCCAAAAAATAATAACAATATCTCGAATTATTGCACCAATAATAGTAAGTAATTAAAACTACTATAACCTTTTGATCAAATATAAAAACACGTCAGATTAAAAATTCATCACCAGTTACAGAGCAATTGGGTCTTTTAGAAACCAGCTGGGGGCAATTTAGCATCATTGTGAACAATACAAATCGGAAAGAAAAACTCACCACATATTATTGGGTCATGGGCGGTGCAGCCCAAATCCGTGAAATCCCACATATAATTTAGCACCATTGTTTGAGGAATAGAGTACAGACAGCTTTTTGTTTAAATGTCGCGGAGAGTATAGCATTTGTATGTTTTATAAGCAGTTTATAAGAAATAAAACAAGTGAGACAAGTGATTGACCAGCAATAAACTGATGAGAGCCCTTATTTGTGCGTTTCTGTTCTTTATTAAAATGTATGGATGATAAATGTATCCAACTGAGTAGGTTGTTATGGAAACCTATCATTGCATTGACCATACACTTAAAACGTATTAGAGAGGTTTGTAGGATGGTGTGGTGATCTACTGATCATAGAGAGACCAAGCTTAGTTTAGATGGAAATTTTCACTTTAGCCTGTGTTTTCACTTGGTGTATAGTCAGGGTCCAGTTCATGCACACGTAATGAACTTGTCTGACCAAGACAATTTGATTTTGATCAATCCATTTCCATCACCTGCTCATGGCATCTACTGTCTTTGGTGCTCTGCATGTCCAACACCAATTTAATGATCTTGCTTGATAAAAGATTTTGGATTAAATGACCAAAGCATCGTGCGACTCTGTTTTTAATTCTTCACTGAACTTCTTATTCAATAGCACGACTTTCAACATAGATATTCCTCAAATGCGTTTTGCTTCATTATTCGGTAGGGGCCGGGTTGTCCTTGGCAGCAGGAGCTGTTTTTGGTTGCACATTCGGACAAGAAGAAATTGCCAACCACTGGCTGCACGGTCTAAGTTTATGGATTGGTGGGAAAGAAAGTCTTTAGCTTAGCAAAGCTTGAAACTTTGTTCCCTTTTCTACAATAATAAGGACCAAAGAGTTCTATCTTGAATATCGAGTAAATGGTTGATATACCTCTGCTCGATGTTTGAATTTGAAGGATTTTCAGTCTCTTTTTTCTCAGGAGGCAAATTGATCAAATGTGTTTTGGCTTATAGGAGCAATTGCTTCGATCATTTCTCGTAGATTAATATAATAAGAGTGGTATTACCTTACATGAGAGTCTATTTATAGTCTAAAATTTGTATTCAAATGATATGGTGTTAAAATGCATACTTAATTACAAGTATTTATGCATATGTATACACAAAAACATACACTAAACACGGCTAACTGACACGTATCAGATTATCGACTGAACTTATGACACGACACAACACAATACAACAGGAAACACAATTTCAGATAAAATTTGCATATAGGACATGCCCCATTTTATACATGGAAACCTGAAATTCCTGAGAATCTGAACCAAAAGTCAAAACACTTTGTGCTTAGCCATTTCCACCTCCAGAGGCGGTGTTTTTCACATGAAAAGCAGAGCATCAAGATAACATTAGCCAACTCAAAAGGAGGAAACAGCCAAAATGGGGACGTTATAAAGAGCTAGCAAGCAACAAAAATGCCAGAATAAAGCAACATTTTATGGGTTTTGCTTACACTTGCTCACTTCATACACCATACACGGCCGTTTCCCAAAAACAAAAAAAAATTCCATTTATATTTGACATGGAAGTCTTGATATACATTTCCCAAAGCCTCATAACTTTCTATATTATCAATCATTTGAGGATGGTGAACGGAAGTTGTGATCGGCGGCTGTCGTTTGCGAGCGTGATGATGACGGTGGTCGTGATCTTAAGTAACTCAAATTTGGTTGCGGAATCACAGATGGTTGCTAGAGGAATGTTCGTGTTTGGAGATTCATTAGTTGATGTTGGTAACAACAATTTCCTCAGCTCTATTGCAAAGTCCAACTATTTTCCTTATGGAATTGATTTCGAGTTTGGTCCTACTGGTAGATTTTCTAATGGCAAAACCTTTGTTGATTTTATTGGTAAGCCTTTACGACTGATACGATCGAGCTGGAGAGTCTTTTATATATATATATATATATATATATATATATGGCAATTTCAGAAGGTACTTCTTGTACGCTAATTTAATTTCCTGGCAGGAAGGATGTTGGGTTTGCCTTACCCATTAGCCTTTGCCGATCCTGGCACAAATGGAGTCAGATTACTTGGAGGTGTCAATTATGCTTCCGCTGCTGCCGGAATCCTCGATGAAACCGGCCAACATTATGTAAATTATTTTAAATGATTTTATTTTATTAATTGAATATTAAATCATATATAAAATGGCAGCTTCTGCACGGGAGAGTTGAACTGTTTGTTACATTAATTAATTATTTAAATTGAATTAATCTGTATTAATTAATTTATAATTTTGCAGGGAGAGAGGTATAGTTTGAGCCAGCAAGTGCTGAATTTTGACAGCACATTGAATCAACTAAGACAAATGATGAGTGCAAGCAATTTGACAAAATATTTGTCAAACTCAATAGCAATTATGGTGTTCGGAAGCAATGACTACATCAACAATTATCTAATGCCTTCAATCTACTCTTCCAGCTTCAATTACAACCCTACTCAATTTGCTAATCTTCTTCTTAATCACTATGCCCGCCAAATTCTGGTACTTTTTAATTTATTTTCAAACCCTAAGTACATACGTATAATATACTTATGGTATTATATATAATTAATTATTAACTTGTTTAATTGCTGGGGCAGGCACTATACAGCGTAGGATTAAGGAGATTCTTCCTGGCCGGAATCGGACCTCTGGGCTGCATCCCTAACCAGAGAGCTTCCGGACGGGCGCCACCGGGAAGATGTTATGATTATGTTAATCAGATACTTGGTCCATATAATGAAGGGCTCAGATCACTCGTTGATCAACTCAACAAACGACCTGGTTTAATGTCTGCTTATGGTAACACTTACGGTGCAGTTGGTGACGTTCTCAATAACCCTGCAACTTTTGGTAAGAAAACTAGCTAATATACGTACTGATTATGTTGTTTTGTTTTGAAAAAACTACTTGTTTAATTTTGATATACATATATGTTGCAGGATTTAATGTTTGGGATAGAGCTTGCTGTGGAATTGGAAGAAACCAAGGGCAAATAACATGTCTTCCGTTTGCAATTCCATGTATGAATAGAAATCAGTATATTTTCTGGGATGCTTTCCATCCAACTGAAGCTGTCAACGGAATTCTCGCCCGGCGGGCTGTTTATGGCTCCGTTCTCGATTGTTATCCGATCAATGTTCTCAACATGACTCTGACTCTCCGTTGATGATCAACAAAAAGGAAGAAGGAAGAAGAGAAACTAGAGAAAACGATTCGATAATATTCTAGTAGTACTCTAGCTGTCTTTAATTAATTTGTTTTTCTTAGTATACCGTTAGCATTTAATAAGGTGATTTGCTCATAATTAAATGTTGAGAATCAATGTAATAATAATAATTCTAGTTTAATTTATCCAAATTTTATATCATTATCAAAGGTAAATTTTTCTAGTATTAAAATTAAATAATGATACGGGAATTAATTAATCAACTGTATGTGAAAGTAAAAGTAGGCATGGTGGAATTCATTATATTTAACTGGAACAATAATTGTCGTGTATAAAATTAAAATATCAAGATTAATAATATATTACTTTTCATAATCTAATCCCCTGATTTTGATATATATATATACTTGGATAAACTCGAATAATCCAACCGAATCATGCTCTACCCTAATGACATCCAAAATTATTATGAAGACCTTTGGAGTAATTATGGAGAATGCACAGAGATCGTTAAACAAAGCTGGTGTACAGAAAATAGCTGGATCAATGGGCAACGTTTTATAGGGATGATCAAGCTGTCGAAAAAGGAACTTATGAAGTAGAGTGCCAAGACATTTGGGGAGCGAAAGAAAAAGATTGAGGAGTTAGTACGTAAGTTGGCTCAGCGTAAACAGAACAATCAACAAAATTTAAGAGGGGAAGATATTAGACAATTGGAGAAACAGATGGACAATATCCTTCTAGATGAAGAAATTTAATAGAAGCAAAAGTCGAGAACTAATTGGTTAAAGGAGGGGGAACAAAATATAAAGTTCTTCCATGCAAAGGCCACGGAAAGAAGAAGGAAGAATAAAATTTGTGGAATGTTGGACGAAAATGATGAATAGGGGGAGAGTGACGAAGGGGTAGAGAATATAATATGTAGTTACTTTTCAGACTTATTTACCACAACAGCCCCTTCCTAAAAGGAAATTGAGGGTGCTGTACAACACATAACTAGAAGGGTAAATGATGAGATGTGTAAGAAATTATATGAGACTTTTACAGAGGAAGAAATAACTACAACTCTACAACAAATGCATCCAACAAAGGCGCCTAGCCCAGGTGGATTTTCTGCTACATTCTTCCAAAAACACTGGCAATTTATGAATAATGATGTGATCAATACATGTCTGCATATCGTAAATAATTCAGGTGATATATCTGAGTTAAATCATACCCATATTGTATTGATCCCAAAAGTTAAAAACCTTAGAAAAATTATTGAATATCGTCCTATTAGCCTCTGTAATGTGTTGTATAGAATTATTGCTAAAATAATAGCAAATAGGCTCAACATGTTTTTAGATCATATTATATCCTCTAATCAGAGTGCTTTTATTCCGAACAAATTGATTATAGATAATATAATTCTAGGCTATAAGTGTTTGCACAAAAAAAGATGCAGGAAGAAAAGAAAAAAAGGTATGGTTGCTTTGAAGTTAAATATCAGTAAAACTTACAATAGGGTTGAATAGAATTTCCTTAAACACATAATGGAGAAAATAAAGTTTTCTGGAAGATAGATAGGACTGGTTATAAAATGCATCACTACTCCAACCTTTTCTTTTATTATCAATGGCTGTGTAAAAAGTTGTATTCAGCCAGAAAAGAGACTCAGACAGAGATGCCCTTTGTCACCATATCTGTTCATTATTTGTGCTTAAAGCTTTTTCCTCTTTATTGAAAGAAGCTGAGTGTAGAAAACAAATCGAAGGGGTAAAGTTTAGTCATGACTTAATGATTTCTTATCTTTTATTTGCATATGACAATTTGGTATTTTCAAAAGTATCAGCAAAGAATTGCAGAAACCTAAAAACTATTTTTAACTGTTATGTAAAAGTTTCGGGACAAATTTTCAACTTTGAGAAGTCATTAATGTTATTGAGCCCGAATCTTAAACAACATTGAATTATTGATATTAGAAGAATATTCAACTTGAATGTGGTGTCAATACATGAAAAGTATTTGGGATTGTCTTCTATGGTGGGGAGAAACAAAAAGAAGTTTTTCAATGAAATCAAGCTCAGGATAATAAACAAGGTGAAGAATTGGCAAAACAATTTTTTCTCTATTGGTGGCAAAGAAGTGCTTATTAAGGTAGTAGCATAAGTGATTCTGTTATATGTTATGAGTGTGTTCAAGCTTCCTTACAATTTATGTGATAAGATGTAGAAAATTTTAACAGCTTGTTGGTAGAGGTCTAAATGGGAAAGCAAATGTATACATTGGGCTAGTTGGAACAAAATGAGTCAACTTAAAAGCAAAAGGGGTCTTGGTATGAGGGAGTTTAGTTATTTCAATCAAGCTCTACTTGCAAAACAAGGGTGGAGATTGATTCAAAATCCTAATTCTTTGGTGGCAAGAGTATTGAAAGCTAGATATTTTAAAAACATGAATTTTTTAATGTAGTCTTTTCTTTATATGGAGAAGTTTGATATGGGGAAGGGAGGTGTTGCAGTAAGGAACTCGATGGCGAATCGGCAGAAGAGATAATGTTTTTATATACAAAAGCAGTTGGATTCCCAAACCATTAACATTCAGGCCCATATCCCCACCCTCACTCCCTAAAAACAAGTTGGTAATCGAGCTTATTAAAGACGGTGGGTATTGGAATGAGGAGATAATTAGAATGAATTTTTTGAAGGAAGAAACAGAACTAATCCTCAGCATCTCCCTCCCACAATCAAATAATGAAGACAAGTTGTTTTGGCATTATGAGCAGTTTGAAAAATACACGATCAGAAGCGGCTATCATGTGGCATTGAATCACAAATTTTTTGATAATCCAAGTACCTCAACAGGAAGTGCAAAAGAATGGAATTTGATTTGGTCAATTAATGTGCCAAGGAAAGTTAGAATATTCATGTGGAGAGCATTATCAAACGTTCTTCCAACTGCACAGAGTTTACAATGGAAAAAAGTTGTGTGGTCCCCTATTTATGGTAGATGTGGTGAATGTGGTGAGAAAATAGAAGATGTTACTCATGTTCTTTGAGGGTGTGAAGTTGCAAAAAAAGTGTGAAAACTTACCTTCTTTTGGAAACTGATAAAAAAGAATATTAAGCTAAGATTTGTTAATGTTATTCAAGATGTAGCAAAATCATTAAGGATGGATGAGTTTGAGCAGATGGTGATGAATATATGGTTGTTGTGGTATGCCAGAAATAAGTTATTATTTGAGCAGATTGTTTAAATTCCAGAAAGTATTTTAGCAAGAGCAGAAGTTAGCTTGGAATCTTTCAAAAGAGTGCATTTAAGTTTACCAAATGCAGTAGTTAACTACTATATGGAACAGAGAACAAATTGGATGCCACCCCTTCCAAACTGGTTTAAGCTCAATATAGATGCTTCTACAGATGCAGACAAGAAGATTGTAGGAATTAGAGTTGTAATTAGAGATTCAAATGGGAAAGTTTTAACAGCAGCTTTAAGAAGAACAATATTTTCTGGAAACGTGAATTTTGTAGAAGCAGAAGCAATGAGAGCTGGTATCGAAGTTGCCAAAGAAGCATGGTTGACTCCAATTATAATTGAATCTGATTCTAGCAAGGTAGTGTGGTTGGTGAAAGGAAGTGAAAGTAGCGTGGCTGAAATATATTGGGTGGTCAACGAGATATAAGAGCTTGTTAAATCAAAAGGAATTTTTTATGTGTATAATATTCCTAGAGCCTGCAATTCAGCTGCCTATAATATTCCGAAACTTGCATAATTTTTGCTGCATAATGTTCCAGCAAAAATTTTGTCTGTTTGTTAATTTTGTTTTAAATGAAATTTTTTCTTATTTAATAATCGTCGAGTGATGTACAGACTCTAAATTTAAGCCATTAAGTTTGGTGAATGGTTTAATTTGGTAAAAAGTAAAGACTTGGCTAACAATATTTTAATTGTTTTTTACTTGACTAGCAGTCTAGCTCAATCACCACTTTTACATTAATTAAGTCTTTTTATTATATATTTATTTTTGTTTTAAATCATGCATCCACATAATTCAGCAGTCTAAAATGGAAGTCCAGCATATCATATTATTAAACATCTTCTAAGTCTTCACATTATGTGCATACATAAGCTACGTCGGCCCACATATATAATGTTAATTTGCATATAAGAATAGTTTTTCACGTGCAAAGTAAATTAAGCAAATTATATATATATATATATAATTAGTGTACATATTAGATTCAAATTCAATTATTAAATACATTTAAATGGTTAAAAATTAACGGAAAAGAAAAAGGTACAAAAAAATAAACAAAAAGGTAGTCAGCAGGAATTAAGTGGAGTCAAATATATATAGACGTACATTCGCATTAAGTCAAAAAAATGCAACATTTTTTAGGGTTTTGCTTCTTACTTAAACCAATTCCAAAAGCATAGATGAAGCAATAATATATATATAGTAAGTGGTTCTTAATTTCCCAATCTTGTTTAATTCTATATATGTTTTTCATAAGCATAAGCTAGCCAAAGATACATAAAACTAATCGGTTTTGGGGTGGCTATATATATATATATAGATAGATGGATAAAAGAGCAAGGATGATAAGATCAGGATCAAAACAGCAACGGCTGTCGTTGGCGGAATTAATGGTGGTTCTGATCTTAAGTTGTTGGAGTGGGGGTGTGGAATCTCAATTGGTTAAAGGAATGTTTGTGTTCGGAGATTCATTGGTTGATGTTGGAAACAACAATTTCCTCTACTCTTTTGCAAGGTCTAATTACTTTCCTTATGGAATTGATTTCGATTCTGGTCCTACTGGTAGATTTTCCAACGGCAAAACCTTTGTTGATTCTCTTGGTAAGTACAATTAATTAATATTATTCAAATCGATTGTATGTATATATATCTATGTGCTTTTAATTACTCATGTACTATTTTATTTACAAGTTAATTAGATTATATATATAAATATGTAGGAAGAATGTTGGGTTTGGCCTACCCACCAGCCTTTATAGATCCTTGCTCAATGGGACCTCGATTACTCGGAGGAGTTAATTATGCTTCAGCAGCTGCCGGCATCCTTGAGGAAACCGGTCGACATTATGTACGTATATATATTATTTCAAAAAAGAAATAAATAAATCTAAAATCATAATCCATAATATATATAAAAACATTTTCCAATAAAAATAATTGACAAGTATTGTCACAAATATATGACTAATAACATTGGTGCAGAATTAGTTTCGTTTTTTTTTTAAATAATACTTATATATAAACAAAAATGTGTATAATTTGACTTTATCAAAAAAATTATAAAAAACAAAAGAAGATAATTTTTATACTTTTGAACCTCTCAGTTTTAAAAGAAATAATTAATTATTTATATAGAAAATGGGAATGAACGTCATTATTAAATTTGCATTAATATTTATAATTTGAAGGTGTAATTTAGGGTTATATATATGTCAATGTATGTTGGAATTAATTGATAAATAAATAGAAGAGTTGAATGAAGGGATTTGTGGACGTACGTATGTTATACGCATATGTATACGTATGTTGATGTGCAGGGGGAGAGGCATAGCTTGAAGCAACAAGTGGAGAATTTTGAGAGCACATTGATGGAATTAAGATCAATTATTGATGCCAAAAATTTGACGTATTATCTCTCAAAATCAATGGCTGTTTTGGTGTTCGGAAGCAATGACTACATCAACAATTATCTCATGCCACCTGATTACTCTTCCAGCTTCACTTACACCCCCCGCCAATTCTCTAAACTTCTTATCGGTCACTACGCTCCACAAATTCTGGTAACCTACTTCAACATATTTATATTTATATTTGATTTTTTATAATTATTTGTTAATACGTATCAATTGCTGGTAAAAATATATATATATAGGCATTGTATAACTTAGGGTTGAGGAAGTTTTTTATTTGCGGAATCGGACCTCTGGGTTGCATCCCTAACCAAAGAGCTAAAGGGCAGGCGGCTCCGGGAAAATGTGTTGATAATGTAAATAAGATGGTTCGCATGTTCAATGAAGAGCTTAAATCACTTGTTGATCTGCTTAACAAACGACGACTTGATTCTGGAATCTTCGTCTATGGCAACACTTTTGATGCAGTTATGGACATTATCAATAAGCCTGAAGCTTTTGGTGAGACGACGAATTAATGTCGCAGTACTTCTTAATTAGAAAGAATTTAATTTGTGTTAATTACCTATTAATTTCTTGTATGTTGCAGGATTCATTTCCGCGGATGTCGGTTGCTGTGGAATGGGGAAAAATAAGGGGGAAATAACATGTCTTCCATTTGGATTTCCATGTTTGAACAGAAATAAATACGTCTTCTGGGATGCTTATCATCCCACTGAGGCTGTCAACGACATTCTTGCTCAGCGTGTCGTTTTCGGCTCCACTTCTTATTCTTATCCCATGAATGTATTCAATATGACTCTCCATTGATCACCTCACCTCAACCAACATCGATCGATCGATCATCAAGTCTGAAGGCAAGACATGACAAAAACAAAAATTATATATACTCTCTCTTTATGTTGTGTTAAATTCTTGTGGTGGTGTGTGCATGGATTTGTATTCCTTTCTTGTGAGGTGTATATCCACTTCTTATATACATCTTAATTATAAGAAATATACACACTATAAGAATTTAATAAAAATAAAAATAATCAAGATTTTTACTTTTATTTTTCTTTCTTTCTAATATTATTAGCTAGAAAATTACATATCTAGATACGAGAAAGAGAAGAGGAAGGTCTATCCTCTATATGCATATATATGAAGCAACACCTAATTGTGATATATAATTATTTGTTCAATATATATATATATATAGTAGTAGTTCCTCTACTTGTCCCCCATTTATTATATATACAATTGTTGCTACTATACGTGAGTTATTCCATTTCATAATTATGTTTTAAATTAGGATTATTAATACATTACATATCTCTAATTTTTTTTAAAAAAAATACTAGATATCTCATTAAATATGATTAATAGATACTGAAAGAACAAAATGTTAATCTTTAATTAACATCAATACTCTAATATTAAACTTTAATATTTATTTTTTAATTTTAATTTTGAAAAATAATTGAGTCAAAAGAATTTCAAGACGCCCGAGGCAAGACCCAAACACTAATTGCTCAGCTGCAGACAGATAAGCAGTGAAACAGGGGTTTTGGTTTCTTTTGTTCTGTAATGAAAATGGCAGTAATCATGTCTTCTCTGCGAAAATCCATCTCTTCCAGCTACAATCTCTCTTCTCTGAGAAAATCCCGTGTCCTCTTTCAAACCTCTAACCGATTCTACGCGTCCAAATCGTCACCGGCTTTCGCTTCCTCCTCTGAAACACTCAAAGGCGAAGACGATAACGACGTCGTTCCCACTTCCGGCATAAGCCGCCCTTTGTCGGAGATTCTTAAAGAACTCAATAAGAAAGTCCCCGATTCCCTCATTAAACTCCGCGTTGAAGATGGGTTTTCCATCAAATACATTCCTTGGTAATCTCAACCGTCCATTCGAACATCAAAATTTCTGTTTTCTTTCATTTTTTTTATTTTTTATTTTTATATATTTTTTAATTTCTTTTTAATTATTTGTAGGCATATTGTGAACCGGATTATGAACTTACATGCTCCTGGTATGTAAATATTCTCTAACTTTTTAGTTTTCGAAGAAAAGGTGAAGAAAAAGGAACGATTTTGAAGTAGAATTATGTGTTGCAGAATGGTCTGGTGAAGTTCGAAATATTACTTATTCTGCTGATGGAAAATCCGTTTCTGTGGTTTATCGTGTTACACTCTACGGAACTGATGCTGAGGTAATTTTTATTTTTCTATTGCCTTTTCATTTTTATTGCTGATTGAAAACATGCTATGAGAAACTGTTTTAGTGTTAGACACGAGGAAAAGTATGAGGTAGCAAGTCAGCTGAGTTGAATTTAGTAAATGACAAGTATTTATTCTCCGCTTATTGGGATTGACAGGGGTGATTTTTATTATTTGTTGTTTAACTATGTTTCATGAGGAAGGGGTTCATCATCGTTTTGGTGTCTTGATCTTCATTTTTTCAGCGGGGAAACACCTAAGTTATACATTGTAAATAATTTTGTGCGGTGAATTGCAGTAAAATTTGATGGGTTATGTGAATAAGCATCTATTGTGCTGATTTTGACATGGTAGTTAAAAGTTGCAGTATTTTGTCACCATTCCCATAAAAAGGATTATCAAGAATGAATTCAAGCTTGGCTAGTAACTAAATGAACTCAGTTCAAATCAAATAGATTTGGCTACATGAATCCTCTTCCCTCTTTCCCTCTCCGTCACCATTTCTTGAAAGTTGTTTAAAGCTAAGTCAATTTCTGCTGCTACTACTCTTGCCATCTTCTTTATACATTTTCCCATTTCATTCTTAGTACTTGGAGCAAATTACTTTTTTGTGGAGAATTTGATATTCTATATGCTTTACTTGGCTATTGAAATGTTTCATGAATTCAAACTTAAGGAAGGCTTTTGCTTGTCATCTAGTAGAATACAATAGTATTCTGCTATATATTGAGATGCTTTGGAAGTATTAGAAAGACTGAGTAATTGGCTAGCTATTGGTTGAAAGAGCTAAAGATGTTACTGAACTATGAGAAATGGCTGATCTGACTAAAACTTATTTTGTGTGACATTATACATAGTATGGTCTCTTTTACAGAATCTTATATGCAATGAGAAACAATGTATCAATAGCTGAAATCAAGAACTCTTAACAGCAATTGAGTTTTGGCATGATACTGGACCCGGATTGTTAAGGAAACATTGTAACTGATGATCTTGTCTAATACAAGTTAAAAGTTGCTTAGTGAGGCTTAGCATTCTCATCTGGGTTGTATGCCTTCATATGCTTGAAAATGGTAGTCTAATAGTTATTGAGCAGTATGGCTATAAAATTAAAATAGCTTGTGGGGGAGTTCATTGTAGTTAAAGTCCAAAATAATCATATTAGAGTCCAGGAATGAACAATAATTTACAGGAGAGTCGAAGTCAAGGACAATTCTATGATTATAATGCAGAAGATTCATTCTCTCTCTCTTTTCCTCTTATTCCTTTTATTCAAGACTAGAAGGAAGAGTTAACTAACTTGATTTGCAATTTTATTTTTCATTTTGTTTCACAAGATATTTAGGGAGTCAACTGGGACTGCTTTAGTAGATGAAGAAGGTTACGGAGATGCTGTACAGAAGGCGGAAGCAATGGCATTTCGTCGAGCTTGTGCACGCTTCGGTCTTGGCCTTCATCTTTACCATGAAGATATGTTGTAGGCAGCCACGGAGCAGCAGCTTCCATACGCTAGTAACTGGTAGGACTTAATATTAGATAATTTTGTTGACAGGTAATGATCAGTGCCAGAACATCTTAGTTTCCCAGAAATCAGAAGGAAAGAAACACTTTTCAGATATTTGCATGTAATTGTCTTTGAAGAATCGCTTCTTCTGTGGAAGCTTTTCTTTGACTTTGAGGTGATGGTAGTTCAATGGCATGAATATGATGCCAATATGTGAGATTCTAAATGGGATCGAAAGCGTTAATTTGTGACAGGAGTGGGCTTTTACAGACATGCATTCAGAACTACTTTGAAAATTATTTTTTTAATATATGTGAAATACGACTCAAATTTTTTCAAGTGATACACCACCTCTGCCCCTATCCTAAATGTCTCCTCCAAAAGTTACAGATAGCTTTACAAGTATAAAGCTGTGCATCGACGTGGACACGAGATTTGTAGCAGAAACGAATCCAATAATTGTTTTGATGGGCTAATAATATTTAGATCCCTATTTTTTTTGTGTTTTCTCAATTAACTAATGTAATTTGTCGATTTATATCAAAATAGGTCCCAGAGCACTTCAGATCTCATCAAAATGAACGAAATTACCTTTTTGTAGCATTGAGCTATGTTCATTAATTACGTACATGGGAGGGGTATTATAGTCAATTTGAAACAAGAGATTTTTTTTAAATGGGATAAATCAATTTATTTAAAAATGAAAAAATTGAAATTTAAAAAAAAAAATTACTTTTAGGGCAGAGCGCAGAGGAGTGTGAGGGAGGGAAGTGGATGGTCTGTACGATGCATGTGAGTGAATCTGAACTGGCAGTGGGGCCCACAGCTTGTGAGTCGCTTTCTCGGTCAAAGAAGTTGGAGACAGCTGCCAGATAAGATCATGAGAAGATGTTCACTACTTTTTCTTTTGTGTCCTTGGTTTTTATTTCCTGCTCTCCAGGTGTACGTCCTCCTCTTCATCTCAAACTTCCGATTGCATCATCTGGTGATTGATTTTCTCTTAATGATAAAATAACGTCCAGATCCGTATTTTCCTATATTTTCATAAATAAGAATAAAGCTTCTTTTTAATTATTTATGACAAGAAGTCTGATAGCTGCTGAAATGACACAAACCTCAGTGCATGATGCATTTGAGTATATAATACAGCTTCAATTTAAAGGCTATTCCAGTCATTTAAGCAAGAATAAGGGAGTTATTTGTTTTAGATACGAAGATATATTCTTGTTTGAGAAAATGGAAACCTATAGGGTGTCAGACGTTATTTTCGTGTTCCTTAATCATATTCATAGGTCTAATTCGATTTGTAAATCTTCGGTAAATATCGTATAATTGAAGGGAGTTTGGTGGGCCTGTCTATGGCCCAAAAGATTTTTTCTCAACCTTTGTTATCTTCCTAATTTGCCCCTATGTATGCTAGTTATTTCATCACTGCCACTCCGTTTTCTCTTCCAATCCAGCCGCGACGGCGAAAATGTTCTGTTGAAGACTTGGGAGAAAGAACGATACACATACGCATACACAATGGCTAGCCAACATTGGATTAATTAATTGATAACCTAACCTTATTAATTTCTATCAGATTTTATTTTATCCTTCATTAAATAATCATTTAACTTGATTGACATAATTTTATTTATGAATAAAAGAAAAGAAAAAAGCATAATTTAAATTTCAAGAATAAGAAGCAATAATTATACATACATACATACATACATACATACATACATACATATATATGTGTGCAATGAAAACAAATGAGAAGCAATAATGTCAAATCAATATGAAATTGCATCGACCAAAGTCCCCCACCCCCACACCAAACTCAAATCATATATAATTAATTAATTAATTAATATATGGCAAATCAAATTAAAAACTTAAATTGGGAAGAACAAAATAATAAAATTAACAATAAAAGATAAAATTTTAATGGGTTTTTGTAGTTAACAGTTTGAAATTGGAATATTAATTAGGATGTAATTAACTAGATAATCATTCTTCTCGAAAAAAGAGAATGCTTGATATAGGAGTACTGGTGTATATACATGTACACAAATTTGATAACATAAAATTTAACTAGATATAAATGAGACATACAGAAAAATGGTCTCTAATTATGAATTATTCAGGTGTCACCATCAATATAGACAATATATATTATATATAGTTAAGAAAATTAATAAAATTTATTGCTTATTAATGAAATAAATGTTAATTACCAGGGCTCAACTAACTCAGCAATCAATCCTGCCCAACAAATGAATGACACAAAATTAATTAAGAAAATAAAATATAATTAATGAATTACCTGGTGCATAAAAAAAATTATTAATTAGATGAGATATGTCTGTAAGTATATTTATTTGGTATATATATATATATATCCTTTTGTCTCTAGTATTATCTGCAAGTTGGTAGCTGGGTTTTAATTTAATTTTGTGACCAACACCAACATCATATATGTAGATATAAATGTAGATGTAGGTCAACCTTATTTATTTATTTAATTATTTTATGTAATTGGATATGCATATATATATATATATACAAAACTATTTTAGTTTTCACTAGCATCACAAACTTGACCAGAATTTAAAAAATAAGAAGCTATTTTTTTACAAATATATAAATAATAATAATAATAAAATATTGTGAAGAAGAGGAAAAGCCAAAACATAACTTTAATTACAAGTTGGCAGCAAAAGTTGATGTTTTTAATTTTCTATATATATATAAAAATTAAATAGATGAAAATTGCAGCAGGGTGAGGGCTGAAATTTCAACTAGTGGCTTTGCCTTTTTCTATCTACATACATTTATATTTTCATTATTTAGTTGGTAATTAAATATATGGCTGCTTCATAAATTTGTTTCTTCTCCCATGCCTCTATTTATTTTAAGTTTAATTTTGTTGTACAATGTTGACAATTATATATTTAATTAATTTTAATTAATTTATATGTCGCATATGTAATTCTTCTCTTTCCATCTTTGATCAATATATGTTATATATCAATTCCTAGGGTTTCCATGAGCTTCCCGTTTAAATTAATGCTAGCTGTCGAGAATATTTTTGGTTGGATTAATTAAAAAAATAAACATATATTATATATTATTTTTATATCTAACCTTAATTCAACTTAATTATTTGCTCTCGTGCTAGCTTATTAATTTTCATGCTGTATATTTTTATTTAGTTGGAAATACAAGTGTATAGACATATATTCGAAAAACTCTTTGCTTGATTAATTAAAAAATGATAATGACCCCGTCGTGTCAACTCTTCACTTTCAAACCCTTATTGATTAAATGTAGCAAACATTACTTTAATTAGTTAAAGATTAATATAAGTAATTAAGAAATTAATTAATTCGTAACCAACAAAAAACCATATGGTAGAGCTTAGATTTGGTGAAATTAATGAGATTACAAGTGTCCAATTGAATATCACCAAAAACACAATATACATTTAATCCAATTAAACCAACACTTTTGTTTTACTTGTATATAAACAATAAACTTGCCGACATAAATTCTTAGCAATACTTTTTTTTATTCATTTTCATACAAAATTATGAATAAAAAATATAAGATGTAGTTTATATATATGTTTGATCCCCAATTTAACATCATGATCATGATTAATTCATGAGTGGTTAAAAAATAAAACTAGTTTAATTTTAAGTATTTTAAAAATTTGTGCATATATAACACCTTAGTATTTGTTGTAATTAATTTAGTACTAATTTAAATTACTATTTATAAGAAATAAATTAGCAATTCCTTAATTTTATATAATTTTTATCTTATTTATAAATTATTAAATTTAAAAGTTCTCGACAGTTAAAATTAAATTTAATACATTTAGTTAATATATAAGATTTAATTTTAATTATTGTAAGTATTTTAAATTTAATAATTTATAAATAATATAAGAAAATATATAAATCGAACAATTTATATATATATATATATAACTAATTGCGGTAGTTTTAGGAGGTATAATCTAATTATATTTGTGGTCAATTATTTGAAAAAAGGACAATTATCCTTTTAATATATTGAATAAGACAATACATCCGCACCATAAATACATAAAACCTTAATAAACTTTGTGTATTTATTTTTTAAATAAGGAAAAAAAAGGGGGGAGATACATAGAATCATGACCTTTACATTTACGGATTTTCCTTCATTGACCGTTGACCTCCCGCGTGATTTCATCCCCTCATTTCCCTCCGTTTCGATATTTTCCCGTTCCGTTTCTGCCACTAGGACCTTCCCTTTGATAGTCTAATTTGGCACGGCGATGTTTGTAATTATGACACATAACATGGCTTAGTTGGTCATTTCGCATGCGCCCTTAAAATAATAGAAAGTACAGCGACGACAAAAATAATCATACGTCAGAAACAACTCTCACGCTCACTTTCCCCGCGTGGAGATACAGAAAAAGAAATTGATAGTTTCAGTGAGACCCCCTATACGTGTGTAAAAATATAAAACAATTTAAAAAAGATGAAGATGTTTCAAAGAGTGCTATCTTTTTCAATCAAATTTCCTTTTTTTTTTTAAAAGGATGGTTTAACTGATGAATTCTCTAGGGGTGAAGAGCAATTAGTTTAGTTTGGAGGTTACGTGGGGTAGATTGATGTGTTGACAAAAAAGACGAGGTTGAAGTAAGATTTCCGGAAAGGGAAAAACAATAACAAAAAAGTATGGGGATTAGGGAGAGAAGGTGGAAGTGAGTTTGATGAGGCGAGTCGCGAGTAAGTGAAAGAGTGAATTGATGAATGAATGTGAAGAGGTGGGGGCGGCTTGTGTATATAATTCATGTCCGTATTATGAGATGGTTTTTCTTTTGCGCCTTCCTTTCCTTTCCTTTCCTTTGCAACTTTTGCTTTCTCTTCAATTCCCTCCCATTTCTCTTTCTCTCTAACCTAATCATTTCTCTCTCTCTCTCTCTGATCGCAAACACACAAATAGGTGCATCTTCAAAATCTCAAGAGACTAATATTTGATCCATATTTTGCCACCAAGCCCTTCCTCCTGCTTCTTTCATCCCTATTAACCCACAAAAATATATACACCACAAACTATTTTCGATCGGCTGAGTTGTTCATTTGGAGAGTAAATAAAAAGAAGAAGAAAAATATCAAGCCAGAGGAATTAGAGTTATATATATCATCAGCTAGAAGAAGCAATCAAGCAAGGAAGCTAGAAAAGAAAGAGATGATGACTCCAGCAGCAAATATGGGAGCAGGTCAGTTTGGTGACACGACTTACACAAAAGTTTTTGTCGGAGGTTTGGCTTGGGAAACTCAGAAGGAGACTATGGAGAAGTATTTTGAACAGTTTGGTGAGATCTTGGAAGCCGTTGTCATCACTGATAAGGCTACTGGCAGATCCAAAGGCTATGGATTTGTATGCTCTTCTTTTTCTTTCTTAATTTTCTTACATTTTCTTTCCTTCATCTTTTGTTTTCGTTATATACATATGTATATATATATGTGCATGATGATCTTTGTTTTTAACACCAGATCTTGATCCAAATGAAAGATCTAGCCTAGAGTTTTTGACACAGTGTTCAAAATTTTTGCTAGAACCGAGTTGATCTTATCAATTATTTCACATATTTATCTATACATGTATGTATAGATAGATATACATATATATATTATGGATATCAATTTCAATGTATGATCTCGATGAAAATGCGTTTGTTTCTATTTCAGGTAACTTTTCGTGAGCCCGAAGCCGCCATGAAAGCTTGTGTTGATGCAGCTCCAGTGATAGATGGAAGAAGGGCTAACTGCAATCTTGCTTGCTTGGGAGTTCAGAGATCCAAGCCCTCAACACCAAAACATGGTAATTAAAATTACCTTTTTTCTTTTTTCAAAAAAGAAATATATTGTTGGTGAATAATATTTCATATATGAAGATAGGGTTTTGACATATCATCAGATCCAGGAAAAGTTTCATGAAATCAACATTTGATCTTTGGTATATATACGTCACTGTTTGAAGATGCTAATTCAGTATATAAGCAAGCCTACTGGTAGTGGGTTAGGGATATTCCCTGGTAAACTTAATATTATTATTATTCCAATTTATCTTCTACATTATTATTTTCCTTCTAAAACTAAATTAACAGAAAAATACATTGAGATCAGTTAAAAAATATTCTCTTATCGGCAAACACATTTTTCAGTCAAATCCATCCCCTTGAATATTCGTCCAAATATAGAAAGTTCTATGTAGTTTTCTGCCTTGTTTGTCTTGTTAAATGAGAAAAGGTTCATCAAACATATTTCTGTGCAACATTCTCTCTCTCATCAGAAAACCAAACACAGTCCTCATCATCTCATCTCAGTCTGCAATATATATATATATATATATATATAAAGAGCCGGCATTCCCCTATTTTTTTGTCATTATTTTCCACTTTATTATTCAAAATTATCCAAGACTCAAATATAAATCAGGTTAATTAGTTAATTAATTAATTAATTGATTTAATGGTTGGCAGGAGGAGGAGGAGGAGGAGGAGCAACAGGAAGAAATAACTTTAGGGTAATGAGCTCTTTTCAGACAGCTGCAGGTTTTGGAGGGACAACTTTTCCTTCAACTGCTGCTACCTTCCCTCATTATGCTTTCCAACAAGGAATTCCTTACAATCTCTATGGGTATGTATGTCTCTCTGTGTGTGTATATATATATATATATATATATATATATATATATTATTTTATTTTTCTAACTTTTCTTCTTTTTACTCTCTCTCTCTTCTGCATATGCACAGTATGTGATTAACCTGCATATATGCACGTGCATTGCCAACTCATGCACACTCCACCTCAACCAACCCCATTAATCTAGGGTTTAATGCCAACTCAAGCGTGCTCATTTCTTCATCTTCACCATCATCATCATCATCATCGTCGTCGTCGTCGTCGTTGTCATTTCTTTCTTTCTTTCTCTCTCTCCCAGCTGGGAGACAAGCTTTTTTCATATGTAAACCAAAACGGAAGCATGCATAATTGAAACATATGCATGTGCCTCTAGGCTTTTATTTCTATTAATTCTTGCAATTTATCCACCCAAACAGTACTATGCATAAATTTAGTTTTAAATTTTCTTATTCGTTTTTGCAATTTTTGTTGTACTGTTTATTAATTTTGTTTCACGTATAATATATATTACATATCTACAAAATTCCAAATCTAACCTTTTTTTTTTCTTTTCTCTTCTGTCATTTCTTGTAAACACTATTTCTGCAGGTACTCCCCATACTCCCCAGATTACACTTACCCTACGGTTTGTACAAAATTCTCCTTTTTCTTTTCCTTTTCCTTTTCCTTCACTACAATGTTAGGGTTCTTTAAAGAAGACAATGCCATTTTATCTACCCCTCAAACCCTAAGAAGACGAAAGATCTTTTTATTTATAAATATTGAACATTAAATTTTTAAAAAGACTCTAAATTAAACAAAATGAAAATTAATAATGACCGCCCACCAACAATTGTTGACATTCAAGAATCCTATGAGGTGAACTTGCTACCAAATTTATCGATTATAACAAGGTTTTCCATTACCATGAGTATTGATTCCTTTAAAAGTAAAAACTTCCCAAGTAAATGTTTAATTGTTTCTTAGTTTAGTGTCAATATTAGGTGAACGATTTAATTAATTGTCGGTAGACACTCGATATTAAATGCTGACTACGTAATAGTTAGATCTAGATGAATTAATCATGGTATTTGTGTTAAAGTCTTGTACGTATTCGTCAAATTCATATATATTTTGATGTAGATGATGAGATGGATAGAATGATGTGCATTATATTATATGTTTTTGGTGATCATATTTACACGTACGAATATGAATATATACATATATAGATTGCTTCCATAAGAAAACAGACATGTGAATGAATGATTGTCTGAAAGAATGAAGGTGGTAAAGTGAGTTTACAGCTAGCTGTGATATTATATATTGTATATAATAACAATAACAATAATAATTGCATTTGTATGATCATGTGGTTCCTTTATTATACGGAATTCGCACTTGAAAAGTGGTCCATATCCTCACTGTCACACTTTCACAGTCTTCCAAAATATCATGCCACTCAACTTCAGTGTTACTTTTCTATCTCTTCTTATAATCAATGAATTAAAGGGTATATTGTTCATGTTTTCTGAGAATAATTTATATTAAACAAACAAACAAACACCTGTACTATATTTTACCATTTTTTTTAAAAAATAAAATTTAAAAAGAATAATTATAAAATTATAATTGACACATTATGACTTTAATTTCTTTGCCATGTCAAATTTTATTTTTAAAATTAATGCAACTGACCCATTTCATTATTTGCACATGTTACATGTCACGAGAAAAAGGAAAAACAAAATCGTACTGGACCGATACTGCATCATTGTTGTAACTAATTTACAAGACATACAACTTGTTTGAGTTCTAATTTTGTTCTGTTGTTTTTGTTTTTCATTTTTCAAATTTTTAGAGCTACTACAGTGTTTATGGAGGAGCAACTGCTCAATATCCCATGTATGGAAATGGCGCCGCAGCAGGAGGAATGATGACTGGTGCAGCCGCCGCCGCAGCAGCTTTTTACCCTTATCTCCAGTTCGGAGAAGGAAGCGGAGCAGCAGCTGCGGCTACCGGCTATACTTCTAACCAAGGCTACGGGGTTCAGTATCCCCACCACCTATTTCCATACTCTGCTATCAATGCCGCTGCCGCCGGCTACCCTCAGCACTATGGTCCCCCAATATCTCTTGCTCCCACCCCGGCCTTGCAATCAGGTTTGTACTCTTTAAACAGCTTCTTCTTCTTTTTCAATATTTTTTAGGTTTTTGATACTAATATATAATTTTAATTTGATTTCAAATATTAAATTAGTATAGTATAGAAAGCTAAATATATTATAAGAATCTTTGTTTTCGGCTTTGAAAGTGGTACTAACATTTTTGACAGTATGTTTTGCTGTGCCACAGGCGTGACAAATTTGGCTCTACATGCTGCACCAATTCCCCATCGCTAGAATGATGCAATATTCTCATCTAAAATTACTCAATATTCTCCTTCAAATTCGAACATCTTCAGCTGCATGCACGCAATTCTCTGAAGTCTCTCATCATCGTCAAACAAATACCTTTGGCCTAACCATGGTTCTCTTTCTCTTCCTTCCTCTCTCTGTTCTGCTGTTCTAACACACAACAAATGCCCAAAATTGCATGGAAAAATTTGGGCGTTTTTGCACACACAAAACAAAATGCTCCCCATAGGAGCGAAAAACCACATCCAAATTTTGGATGCTCATGCATGTTTTTTCTTGCAAGGGTTCCTTGAAGAGAACCAAATGCAGCTTTAATATTTCTGTATCAAATTACCAGCTCAAGCTGTTTGGAATATCAGCTTTTTGCTGGGAATGGTTTATTTTTCCCCCCCCCCCCTCAATTTGTAAATTCTTAGCCTCAGGAAAGGCTAAGTGAAAACAAATCATTTTGTAACTCTTAATTTAGCCTAGGAAAGGCTAATAAATTGAAAAAGAAAACATGGTTTGCGAAAACTGTAAATTCAACAACACAAATAGCAAACCCTCTTGTTTTTACATAGTGGCTAATCCCTCCAACTTTGGCTAATCAACCTCTAGATGAAGAGGCAATTTTAGCAAAGGGGCATTGGCATGCCCAAAGTTTTTTTTTGTGCATTAACATGTAGTCTTAGGGTTTTAGAACTAGGACCATGTAGCAACTAGGGCAGCAACAATCATGTTTTTATAAAATGTTTTCTTTTGTTCCTTTACGAAAAATCTCATATGATGTTTGTTTTTTTTAAAACAACAAATCATCTTCCCTTAGGGTAAGGGAAGAAAATCTTTTTCTAACCCTAGTTTGTTTTCTTCTTCTTCTTCTTCTTGTAAATTCATTGTGGCTAAACTTTTGGAGTATTAGCAACAAGTAAAACACTTAACTGTAGGAGGGATAGTTTTTTAAATTCTTTTTTTGTTATCTCTTTTGCATCTAGATTTCAATAGGGTTTCACCATCTTTTTGAAGAACTCCATGAATGGATATGGAGTTCAAAATGCATTTGCATGTAATCCTTGGGATATATTTTGGTTCCCTTGGATTCTTCTCTTCTAACCCCACCAACCAACCATGGTTAGGACTTAGGTCATTCTCATCTCATTCTCTCATCTCTTTCTAGCTCTCTTTCTCTTTCTGATGATCTCTCTGTTGAAACTTTTATTTTGGAGATGAACTTTGATACTCTCTATATGATATGTATAAGTCTATGGTTTGGATTGTAACTAAGGATATGTTACTAGCTGCTAGGATAATATTCATTTTCTCCATCCATATGCTGGTTGAGAGAATAATGAATTTTCTATGCTACTCACTACTATCACTATGCTCTTTTAATTTGATACTACTAGTACTGTGTTATATGCTTAATTACTTTAATTCTCTCCTAATTAATGCTTTTGTCTATGAGAAGCAACTTTTCTTGTTTTAAATTTTCAAAATTTTGCCGCGATACTCCTTGTCTTTTCTCCCTTTCTCCTCCTTCCTTTTGAGATGCTCGAGATTTTATTTGTGGTTTAAAGCCATAAATTTATTCAATAATAGTCTCATTCTCGATGTAATACACTTTTTCTTAAAACCATACTATTATTATATATTTGTATTGATTTTGCTATATTTAGTTGTTTTAGATATCTATCTATTACACATAATAAAATTTCTTATTAGTTAAAAAAATGTGCATGCATGCATATATTAGCAAAGACTTCACAAAATAGTATGAAATTAATGTTGTCATAATAATATATACATTTGTATTGAAGTTTGAACAGATGATGTAATATTTAACATGACAGCTCATTAATTAATGCTATATATATATATAAGTTACGCAACACCATAACACATGATGATTACTGATTAACGTAGCATACATAATGTGGAAGAGCATATCCATGTAAAAATTGAAATTCTGAACAGTTGGATCAAAATTATATAACATCTAGGCCCAATGGGGTCAAGCCCCAGCATGCATATATGCTTTAAAATTTTAGGCCACAACTTTAAGCTTTGAATTTGACATGCACATTATATTTGTGTATAATAATTAATTATATTATTGGACCCTCTAGTGAAGGCAAATGTAATCTGAATTATCTCTGCTTCAGCTGCTCTCTGCATCTGGGTCACACAATAGTTATAATAACCATTTGTTCTCTAATTTACCTGTGTAGTCGGACATATTTGTCTTTTATGTATGTAGAAAAACTGGAGCCCATAGTTCCAATTCGATCTTGTTTTGGATGCTGTTAAAATGGCTTCAATAAGTCATGTGTATCACTTGTATAGACGTAGAAGTTGATTACAATATATGTTGGTCCGGGTTCACTCGAACAGTCTGCTCTTCTGTCTGAAGTTTCTTCTCATGCTTCTGCTATGTAGATCGTAAATGCTGCAGTTATTGTGGATTCTTTGGTTAAGCAGGTGATTGCTAGTGCACGCGATCAAGTCTGCTCTTGTTCCACTTCCACGGAGGAGAACAGCATTAATAGCTGACCTCCCATCCTGGTTCTACTGGAGATGCAGGCAATGCAACCTTTCCGTCATATGATTCAATTGGTGAAACCAAAAATTTATTTACTTATATTTCTTGTTTGAATCCTTGTTAGCGGGGTCTTGTTATTGGCTTCCTCTACATCACGCTGCTATGGTTGCTATTGAATCTCCCATTTGCAAGGGACGTATGGAACTCCACGGAGATAAGTCTTCTTGCACAAGTACTCCAGCAAATTAAAAGACATAAACCGTCCTCGTAAATTTAAGCAGTAGAGCTAATGAACACAAAAACATATCTATTAAGCAGCAGGGCTGATAAACACCAAAACATATCTATATCGTCCTACAAAAGCTCTGTTTCCAAGTTCAAACAACTGATTTCGTGCAATCTCCTGTAGACTTGCATGGTTTTTAGGCAGTCAGGTATATTGTTTAAAAGCTGTCTTATTTTACTCTTATTTAGGATTTGTAAACTTGACAAATATGGTCGGTGTAAGAAAATTAAAACTATTATACATACATAAGTTGGTTAACTGTTCTGAAGATTTTTTCTGAGCTCATCCTCTTCCATTTCCTCAGCTTCGGAGAATTTCAACCATTTAAAATTGATTGAACAAAATGATCTAGAAAAGAGTGTTATCGAAAAAGTTTATTAAAATATCGTACAGAAATCTTTTGTCAATAACACTCGATTTTGAAACTACAATGCTCGGAATCAATAGCGTCATTGATTTCTAAAAAGGTGAATAAAATACTCCTAATATTTTATTCAAGAAACTAAAACCTTTTTTTTTTTTAAATTTAAATAAATTTTTTGATACATACGTTACGGAGAATGTAATACAATATTAAAATTAACGTTTATTGCATAATTGCTTTGAATTTTTTTATATAAATTATTACTATTAATACGTTATATAAAGGTTGCCTTTCTTCCAGTACTATATTAACTATTAACTGTGAGCCTGAAATCGAATGCTAATATTCATGAATCCGTTGCTTTGATTAAACAGGTAAGCCACTGGATTACTAACATTAACACTTTTACGTGTTAAGTTTGAGCTTCTTTCATTCTCTGTTCATTTGTTTGATCAAAGCAACGGATTGATGAGCATAAGCCATTATTTAGGTCCGGTTTGGTTTATTATTTAGATACAATCTTCTTCTTTTTTTTTTTTTTCTAAAATAAGAAATTACAGACAGCACCTATTTATATTTATCTTAAAAGTATTTGAACACTGGTTTTTAAAATTAAATTCTGATTTTCAATTCAAAATTAAAAAAATAATATTCTTGTTTTCTTATTTTCTTAAACTTATGAATTTTTCAATTGATAGTATTTATATTATCGTTTTTTAATATTAAATTATTTTTTTCAATTCTAATGTTTATTTATAAAAAGAATTATTAAAATAGGGTGGTGGGAACTTTTCTGACCACTCTAATGTTTAAATTAAGAAAGGAAATAAAATGGAGTGAGTTCGAAGGCTTTCTCCTTAAAAAATGAGAGAAATCCTGAGAAGAAAAATTAGAGGGAGAAAGTATTTTTCAGATAATAGAAAGATGGTAAGTCATAAGGAAACCGACGACTCTCAAAGCTGTAAGTATTTCTTCATTCTTTACTTAAAATCAAATATATATTACAGTACACATGATAGTAAGTTACTATTAGTAACCCAGAAGTACGAGCAGGTAAGGGTGAAGAAGGAGGCAATCTTAGGGAAAAATATATTTATATATACTTGGAAGATCATAGGTAGCCATGATTGACCCAAGTTACATTGCCTTAATTCTCTCTTTTTGTCTCTTCATATACTATTTTTGACTTTTTCTTTAAGTTGATAAATTTTTCATGACACGTTGCTTTTATAGAATGATTTATCTTATTTTAAGATTAATTTCTATCATATTAGGATTACTTTATCATTTCTACACTATCTATTATGCCCTTGTTGTCTTTCCTAGATAATATTAGGTTTCTACTAAGGTTTCTACTAAGGTCAAGTGGTCCCTTTACCAATAACCTAGATAGTATTACTTTGGTCATGCAATCCATGCCTATATTGGATCTCAACTGGTTAGGAAGGTACTTCACAAGATTGAAGTCATCCTTTAGGGTGTTGGGCTTGGACATATTATGGTTATCTTGAATTTGTGCAATACTTAGTTGTTGATTTATATGAAATTTGTCATAATATAATATTTTCTGTATGATGAGGTTAACGCCATCCTTGCTATATACATTTTTATCGAATTAAAATTATTAATTTTTTAGTAGATTAATGAAGATTTTCTCTTGAAACTATCATATTTTTTTCAATTTTACATAAATATAAACTCATTTTTCTTCTGGTCTTGTTTGTTCAAATGCTAATTAAAATCACAATTATTGATTTAAAAAAAAGAATGTTTTTATAATTTTAAGAATAATACATAGATATTATATGACATATTTTTAAATATTAAAAATATATTTTATATTTTTAAATTACATTAAAAAATTTTAAAATAGTTTTTGAAATGTCAAACCAAATGAGCCTTTAATTTTTGGTTCATTTGTTTAATATTTTCTAACTTCACTGCTCTTTTGGCTCTTAGGAATTGTTGGATTAATTGTCATGAGAAGTTGTCTTTAACCAATTTTGGTTTTAGTGAGAATCTAACGAGATTACTCTTTTTTTTTTCTCTTTTACCTTTTTGTTAATGTACATAACAATAAAAATTTATTAGAAATCTAATTGTATTCTTATAGGATAAATATAGGTTGCACATGTATCAATACATAAGTCAACAAAGTACAATTGATACCTTTTAAGACAGTTTACTCATAAAAGAACCCTTATAACTACACATCCTACTTGAAGTGAGAGCCTTACTCAAAGAATAATGGGATGTTCATATAAGAGTATTATATGACTTATAACCAATGGCATATCATAAATGGATAAAATGTATGATCCCTAATTAAAATAAATCCCAAAAAAAAAGAAATTAGTCTCAAATATTTTAATATTTTAACATAAAGTATTTTGATTCAACTAGTCCATGGAGGGACCACCTGACGTAGTCAGTCTGACAATAATAGGCAACAACCTAATTTGGGCAGGGATAGAACAATTTTTAGATAGTTGACGGTAGGCCTCACCTTACATTTACATCTTTTTGGGACCACAAAAAGGGACAAACCAGTTTACGACATGTGTTCGATAAGAGATAAGAGATAAGGCTATAAGAGCCAATCCTTACTTACCATGTGTTAAAGGGTTTTATCTCCTTTAAAATAAAGGTAAAATATCTAAATTTATTCAAAGATAGGAGGAGGGAAAAAAGGAATTAGAACAACGTTCTTTAACCGATAACAAGTAAGAAAAACCCTTATATAAATTTACGTTTTTTTCCATGTTGAAGGGAGGATTCTCTCTCTATCTTTTGAATCTTCTCTATAAAACTCATAAACTATTTTCTTCTTCATGAATTTATAGCAGTTTTACTATAATTCATCACCTACATAGTTGTCTTTTATAGTTATTCTACTATTTTTATAATATTTGAAAGGATATGCTAAATATTCTGCTGACTTGCCAAAAATGTCAGTTAGAATCCTAAGCTAGTTGTCAAGTGTTTCTACTTGAAAGTCAAGTTGGTAAAATTAGTTAAATGGGTTAAAGTTGTTATGGGTAACGTGTGTGTTCATGTGAAACTGTAATAGTTAGTTATAGATATTTTTTCTTAAAGTTTTTAGAACGTTCAAGTAGTTGTACAGTTATATGAATAGTCAAGTGTTCTTTATTTGTGAAAGCAAGGTCAATGAAAAGAACAATGTTCATCGCTTGTTCTCTAAAATTCTTCTCAATAATTTTCTAGTTAACCAAACATTCATATTCCAAAATTTTTTCTATATTGACGCTTTTTTCATTACATTAACTCTCTTTTTATATTTTTGTTTTTGAGTATTTTTCATAATTATTTACTTCTCCACTTATTTTTTTTATATTCTTCCTCTTATGATATAAGAAAAAAGGTCATTCGATTCTAAAACACTTCTTTCAAGATACTAACTTAAATGTCGAAATAGGCTCGTCAAATATAATTGGAAGCTCTCTTTCTGACTGTGTATTGTATTTTAGGTGGGACAACTTTTTGAAGTCAGGTAAACCTGTTTAGCTGGGATTCAAGATCAGTTGGGATTTAGGGAGAAATGTTGCGCTGTGATTTGTCTGAAAACTTGTAAGGACACGTGCTAATTTTTGTAGGCTGGATCCGGGCTGACTTTGGATGAAACTTATTGAGATCAAGCTATTGATCAAGCATTGATTGTCCACCTTGTAACTAGATCATCATGTATTTCTCCTTATTATCTCGGACAGTGAATTTTATTGCATTAATAGATATCATGACATTAATTTTCAATTCATAATTAGTATGCAGATTAATATATATATATATATATATATATATATAAGTTGCAGAGTTAAAAAATCAACAAATAAATTTATTTACTTAATTATATATTTATATATATAGTTAGATATAGATGCTTTGGGGATACCACTTCTTGATGTACTGATAAAAACAAATGTCATTACCCATCCATGACACTGAACTGACTTTTCCTTAGAAGCTGAGGCCTCTTGCTGCTAACTTTTTTATTTTGGAATCACAAAAAAAAAGAACTATCAAAATAATAATAAATAAATATAAATAAAACGATATACTTTTTTTTAAAATTAATTCCTGAGATTTTCTATCAAATTACAAAATGAAAAAATTGTGAAAAACACAACATTGTTCTCTTCGTTGAAAAACAAATATAGGATAAAATCCTTTTGAATAATACTAATTACTTAACTATGAGTTAAAAAATAAACATAATATAAAATATTTTTAAAAATGTTATTTATTTAATTATAAACTAAAAGAAATACCGTATAAAATCTTGTTTGTCGGTAACAAATAGCATTAATTGTTTAGTTACAATTAAAAAAAACAAAATATGAAACTAAAAGAAACACAATATAAAATATGAAACTTTTACAAATATTGGGAAAAAAATACACAACACTAATTATGAAAAGGGCCCAACCGGGTTCGAACCGGTGACCTCTTGATCTGCAGTCAAATGCTCTACCACTGAGCTATGGACCCTTTTATTTGATAGAAATAATTTGTGGTTATTTAAAACAGTTTAATATGTAATTTTAAACAATAAACTTAACGTACCGTACAATAAATTTACTGTTAGCGTACCATTAATTTATTGCTGTCATCAAAACTCTTTTCTATTGTTCTAGCAAACTTAATTAAAATTCAGAAAGATCGGAAAAAAAACTTAATCAAATCATTCTTAATTTTAATATTTACAAAACAAGACGAATAATAATCGTTATTATTATGTGTCCTCGATTTGAAAATAAAATAATAATCGTTGTTGACTATGTTGTGGGTTTAGTAATAAAATAAAATAAGTCGTTGTAATTAGTGCAAAAATATGAGTAATTAAGTGATCGATAAATATTAATAATATATAAGTGATTATTTATTACTTAAACATATATATGTTATCTTAAGCAATTATTATATATATATATATGTGTGTGTGTGCGCGCGCGCGCGCGCGTGTGTTTGTTGTGGCTTCGATCGAAACACAATACAACAATAATTATAAGAGACAATAGACAGAAACTGATTAAAACCCTTAATTAGTTTTATTAAATTGAGTTTAATTATTACATCTCTCATACTAATTTGCAATGCACGAAATCAAGATGGAGAATGTACATAATATATGTTAATTAATTAATTATATTGCTGCCATGCGTCGGTCAGACTTAATTAAGTATAATTGCTTGCTGAGGTAGGAAAATTAAAGAATTAATGGGCATGCAATAAGCGGCTAGCAGTATTACTTTACTAATTATTATCATTATTATTATACTAAGATGTAAGAATATTTTTTATATTAAAGATTAACAGTATAATATTACATTAAAATTTAATTAATAGAGTATATTTGAACTTTAACACTATTTAAAGGATGGGTATAACTCACATTCACAGCCTCCAATACATACAGTGATTCAAGAAATAAACTATAGATCCTTTTGACGATCATCAAATTAAAGATGCAAGCACTAATTAATTTAAACTGTGAAGTAGTCTATTAATCATTCCTCCTTTTATGTAATATTTCTCATTTTAATTATTGAAAAAGTTTTTAAATTTGTCACGTGAATTTTGATCATTTTATATTTATTTTTTAATGTTCGAAGTGATCTAAATATAAATTCACAAATGTAAAATTGTTTATTCTTCATATTAATTTTTATTTAAGAATAAATTCAATATATATATATATATAAATTATCATTATTATTATTATTATTATTATTTCATTGAAGTTTACATTCCCAAAGTAGAAAATAAATACAACTTATATTAACTCGAAAATGAGTTTATTGCATGTAAAAGTCACGATATTAATCAATCTCAAAAACAAAGAACAAACTCACTCTTGATAAATTAAGATAATATATCAAGGAAGAAAAGCAGTCCTTTTACCGCAGTTGAAGGAATCATCTAACACCTTCTTCATATCATGTTTGTACACAAATCCCTTCTCCTCAAGCTTCGTTCCACCCCACTTCACTGCTTCTTTCGTTGGCACATCCAAATACCTGCATAATCATCTTCATTATTAGTTTAATTAATTATACAGATATCGCCTTCTTTTTCTAATCATGCATGCATGCATGCGAAGACGAAAGAGTTAAATATTTGCAGCAACAAAAGAACTAGAAAATTAATTGTACAGAACTACAGCTGATGATTTTGAATTAGCCAGCTGCGCATATATATATGTACATATATTTATACTTACTCTTGTTTTATATGAACATCTGGGTAATTTTGTTGGTAGTAATTGGCCATTTCTGACGATGAAATAAAGACGTTTGTACAAAAGAATCTGCTGCCACTGATTGAAGGTTTCTCCATGCAGAATATATGAGCTTCACAAACATCATCAATGTGAACAAATGGGATTTTTCCGAGCAATTCTTCAGTATCTCTGACTGATTTGTAAATGAATTCATTGTCAGCAATCTGACACAAACATCCCATTACACTTATGGGTATGAAACTGTAAGGTAGATCTGTGTCCCCTGCTACCATGCCAAGCCCCAGGGCTACCACCTCCATGTTATTGTTCTTCCCAATCCTCATTATTTCCTTTTCTGATTTCATTTTTGACTCTATGTATTCCTGTTTACCAGAACCATCGAGATTGATTTAAGCTCAGTTTCATCGGGTCAATTCATGAGTATGTATGAATATATAGTTGTCTTGCTCTCAAAGAGGAAAAAAAAAAAAAAGAGTTTTTCTAATAAAAAATCAATTGTTTTCTGTCTTTGAATTTTCTTTTTCACTTTTCAGAGAGAATGGTCAAAAAGATAATAGAAAGACAAAAAGTATTTCAATTTTGTCGATCGCCTTTTTTTTTTCTTGAATAAAATAAAAAGACTAGAAGGGAGTGCCCCACAAAATTATTGAAGTGGCCTAAAACATAGAAATTTTCCATTTTGGCCCTACGTCTTCTTTAAAGGTAAACATATATATCTAAAATAATAAATTTAGCTATAAAAATATTTATATGTATGTATACCTTCAAATAACCAGTTGAAAGAGTAAGTGGATGATGAAGAGGAGTCCAACAAGTTTCATCCATGAAATCCTTATAACCGGAGCCATCTTCTTTGAGTGGTGATCCACAAGTTACACTGCTTGTGTATATTAATCTCTTTACGGTTCCTGATTGAACACAAAATGTTGCAATCTTCTCAGCAGCACCAACACAGGCTTCTACAATGTTCTTGAACTGTAATGATCATCATATACACATATATATAAATACATTCATCAATCGTCAAAATTAATTAGTAAATCTTTAATTAGAATGAAATAAAAAATAATATTATTAAAAATTATAAAAGAAAAGATGGAAGAGAATTAAAACCTGGTAGCCCTCCGTGTGTTGGACAGCAGTGGCAACATGGAAAACATACTCACAGCCTCGAATTGCTTTCCTCGAATGTATCTGGATTATATATCTCAGCTTCAAACAAAACTAATCTTGTATCCGCATTTGGTAAGCTCTTTACAAAATCAACTTTAGATTGCTCTGCATTGATTAATCGTGAAGAAATTTTATTAATTAATTAATTCATTCTATTGTTAGCTAGCTCGTTGAAAATTAAAGACATAATCATTAATTCGATCGGTAAATGAATGAAAAGAGAAAGATTACCCAAGTTTGGCCTCAACGTCGTATGTACAGTAAATCCTTTATCCAAAAGCTTCTTAATAAGCCAAGAGCCAACAAAACCTTCACCCCCAGTAACACAAACTCTTCTGCCGCTGCTGCTGCCGTTACTATCCATAATTGTCTGCATGTGCATGTGTAGTGCAAATACTCTCAGAATTTAATCTCCAAGGAAAAATTAAAGCAGGCTATTTATATATATAGAGAGAGAGAGAGACAGAGAGAGTGACGTAGCCCAGTCCAGTTCCACCTCCAGGCATTGAACTCTTTTCCGTAGAATATAAATCTTTATGTTTGTATGTGTAATTAAAAAGTGTGGTACTCTTTTGACCCATAAATGAAAAAGTCTTACCCAGGTGCTGAATATATGTATATGATAAAAATATGTATTATACTCTCAGCTTCAAAAATCGACACCTACTGAATCCTAGGACTTCGTCCGGAATTGTGTTTCTTTTTTCTTCAAGTAAAATTGTGAAAAAATTATTTGTTAATATTAATTTTTAATAAAACCAATCAATTTTTTATTAATATTTAAAATATAATACTTCGATTCTACAATAATTTAAACGTTACAGTATATTTCAAAACCGAATAAACACAACATCGGTCTAATTACAATTGATGCATCTGCGACTTTAAAAAGTGATAAAGAAATTTATTATATATATATATATAAAAATTGATTAATATATTGTTTTGGACGACCCTTTGTATTCTTAATTCTGTATTGAGATGAACGTTTAAAAATAAAAATGCATATTTTATTGTGTAGCAATTTAGACATTGATCTGCTTCTAAATCGCAGTCCTTAATTTCGTGAAGACAGCAGACTCATATTGACCATATTGCATTGAATTATTTGATTCATTAATATATATATATATATATATATGCTAATTAATTTTTTTTTGGGGTTATGTTAATTAATTAAACAGATTCTATGGACTCAATTTCCTGACTAATGTATGTATCTACGTAGAATCTAAAACGCCTCTTTTTTTTCCTGGAAAGGAAATAGGAATCTATATGGAATAATAATAACAATAATTAGTTTATATAATACAAATTTATTACTTTTATTGCAGAAGTCTGATTTTTCAATTTTTGTTTTACTACGAAGTGTAACAGCAGTATAAATAATCAACAACTCTCTACTAACTAGTACGTAGATAAATCAAGAAATCTTTATTATTATTATTTTAAATTAAAGAAAGAAAGATGGTTGTTGGAAAAATGTTTGAGAAAGCAAAAACAATGTGCAAATCATCGAAATCATCGCAGGAAGAATTGCAGAAACGGAAGAGAGAGCTTGAGATAAAACTTGCCAAAGAGAACAAAAAGGCCATCAAATTTATCCAAGCAGGAAACTTTAACGCATCCCAAGTATGTGTTGAGAAGGGAAGGCGTTTGAAGAAGGCCCTCATTCTATCAACCCCACTCATACTTAAATTGGATTTGCATCTTCTTCACAGTAGTACTCATGTCAATGACACTCCTTTTATTTGAATTATATTTGCTGTTGTTGCAATCCTATTATATATTAGCTCTAGTGATCTATACATACAATACTAATTTGCAGCGAATCCAGTAGTATATTTGCAATTCTTCTTCAACAAACGTCTGTCTAAATGTTTCAAATTCCATAACAAAAGCAAAAACACACATACATACATCATATCGTATATATGTAATGTTTTCGGATAGAGAATGCACCACAGAACAAACATAAACATTGCCAGAAACTTTGCTTAATCAATTAATGCAATGCTTGAAACACCATAATTTATTTCCATGAAATATCAAAAACCTTTTTCATTTTTTTTCCTGCTAATGTAATTATTATTTTTTGCCGTCAATCTGACCCATAAGCGATGAAAGCAAGATTTTTTAATTCAATCACAACCACAAAATCATATATTGTTTCAATAAACATATACGCATCAATCAAGAGAGAGTCTAAAGAACTAAAACCAAGAAGAAATAAAGAAATCTGAACTGTTTCTCAATTGACATCTCAAATTCGTATGCTCTTATCCTCTGCATATCATTTGTGATTTCCACGGCACACAAAAGAATATAATAATCATGGATTTGATGACCGAGAGAAAATGGCAAATGTAATACAAAATACACATAGATAGAATATTTCAATGTAGAATATTTGTACATGGCATGTATAAAGATCAAGATAAGGATATTGAGAGTACAGATATCTCATACTGTTATCTGCAATGGCAAAATCTACATTGTAAGTGCAGGAAGTAGCATAGAACATCCAAACAAGAGCTTAATAAACTTGTAAAATTTCCATACATGAAACTATACAGAGAATTTCCAAAATATCATGCCAACTGGATGTGATGTGTTAATTGGAATAACATACCTCCGGACGGATGGATTTTAACACATTGCCAAGACAGATGTGCAGCATTACTTCATCCATTCACAGCAGAAAACCTAACCTATACTTGTAGAATCAAGACATGCACTCTTCAGACTCATTAAACTTCAAACTTTTACAACATTAATTTGAAATCATCAACGAATGCACGCAATACCCCGACAGATTGACAACCAAATCACAAATAGTATCAAACAAACAACAGCATCAATCACAAGAACGATCCGCACTTGGCGCCACCACTTCTTTCGAATGCTTTGAGAACTTGATCTTATCCTCATTGAACCCAAATCCTTCTGCAACGAAATTGAAGACCCAGCTCCATTTTGGCTATTAGAATCCAAAGTAGTAGAATCTATCTTGACTTTATCAGTTGATTTATGGTGCTCCTCCAACTCGACATCTCTCACCGAAATCACATGATCTTTTGCCTTCTTCTTCTCTTGCTTGCTAGACTTTCCCAATAAAGGGGCTTTGGTCGAGCTGGCAACTTCTATTTGTCCATTTGCATTATTTGGCGATGGAGAGAGGCCTGCATGATCCGACAAGGGAGTCTCAGCTTTCCAATCTTCTTTGGTTTGAGAAACACTTTCCAACGAAGTTATCAATCTACGAATAACAGGCACTAGTTGCTCCTGTACACCAATTGCATTCATTCCTGAAAAACTTCCTCTTGAACCCCTTTTAGCGACTTTCTTAAATTCATCTCTCAAGTGCTCTAGAAATTGAAGAGCACCGCGGTTTCCTATACCCTCATCAGCAATCATGAAATATACATACCCATCTTCGATCAAAAATCCGTAAGTCCTTGTGCCTTTGGTCTCAAAATACCACTTGTGGAAAGCAGGAGTCATTTCGAGGCACAAGGCAGCCAGATTTTCAATCTCATGATCTCCTCTGCTATCCGCATACAGCTTATGGTTACCCTTTGACACGGAACAGTAATGCACAATATTTTGAATCGAACCCATTAGTACGTGATACCAAAAACTAATCACAACCGGCAAGCAATTTTGCCAAATAACCAAATTCTTTACAACAAATCAACTCATTTCATCTTCCAATTCAGCTTTTCAATATGAAGACTTGGCAGAAAATTAATCCAATAAAGTCCTTAATCAAAGAGACCAAGACTAAACAAAATGCAATTACTTCTTCAGCAACAAATTCAAGAGCCCCCAAGAGATACAAGCAAAATTCTACTGCTAAGTCTTCAAAGTCAAGAATGAAGTCCCTCATTCCTTTCTAGGGTTTTTCACATCCACCCGCACGAAACATAGCAAACCAATTTCAATCCAAAGTGTAACATCTGCCATTGAAGAATTTAAAAGAGAAAATTACAGAGAAATAACTTCAGTATCTGAAAATCTAGCTCAAACCCATAACTATTATGAATTTTGAGCTAAAGATAAAATTTTTTTAAATTAATAACAAATACCCATCTTAAATCACTGGTCAGATTCTCAGAAAAATGCTAAAATGAAGAAGTATCGATGAAAAATACTTGTACTGTACAATAAAGATTTGGGATTATAAGCGAAGTCAAAGATCCAGCAAAAACACAGAAAATTTATGGTAAGAAAGAGAAACAAAAGAATCCAGCTATTTTTTTCTTTTCCTCGTGGGAAAATCAGAAGAAGTAAAAGGAACAATCAAAATCAACTCTTGTAAACCTATATGGATACGATAACATAAGAAGCTGAGAGTTTCTCGGCAACCAAACAGATCATGGAAAGGGTTTCGTAAGAATCATTACCTCTTCCGCTACGAAGCTGTTCCCGCAAGCAAAAAGAAAAAGATAAAGAAAAAAAGTGATCTTCAGAGTCGGACAAAATGAAACAAAAACTGAAAGAACAGAGAACAAAACAGAAGGCTTTCAAACAGAAGACTTTGACATAGTTTCAGACGGTAAAAGATAAGATAAATTACTGCAATGGAAAATGCTACAAGTGTTGACCTTTTTGACTTAACCAATCCGTAATTTTTTTCATTTTTCTTTGGATTGGCTCCGTTCCGTTGTTTTCTGATTAATTAAAAGAAGAAGGTATACACAATTTTTGTCGTTTCTAATTTTGGGCTTGTCAAAAGTGTGAAATGATTTTATTTCTTTTAGCTTCTTCCAGGAAAGAATATGATACCCGTAGCAAAATGGACAGCTTGAAGCCATTAACGCTGCCCGTATCTCTCGAAATTTACATGAAATAATAAAACAAGTGAAATAAAATAGTATTTTCTAAAATCAAAACAGTACATCTTTTTAAAGAAATATTTGTTGAATATTTTCAAATGTGAATTAAAAAAACATATTTCAAATTCGAAGTATTTTCTAGGATGATGAGAA
The DNA here is from genome assembly GCA_028052125.1 of Melia azedarach. NCBI lineage: Eukaryota > Viridiplantae > Streptophyta > Magnoliopsida > Sapindales > Meliaceae > Melia > Melia azedarach. Next base: position 15,343,826 of record CM051401.1, on the reverse strand, counting down.
TGAAAAACGAGCAGTGCTATGCTACATTCATATAATGCCTCCCATCTTGATCAATTCACCTTTTAACTTTTGCAACTTGTAACTCGCAATAAAACTGTAATTATAGTGTAAAAAATACAAATATAATTCGCGAAATATTATGAGAAAATTAAAAAATTATTAAAAAGAGAACTAGAGATTAGACAATACAATTGCATGCACTGAAGCCATCCCTATCCGTGAAAAAGACCTGAACTGAATTGAGGACTAGAAGTTCAAGAGAATCTCTGAGAAAGTTCAATATTTACTCCCATTGATTTACTTCTGTTGCTCAACTGTTTCATACTAGTGTTACATGTAAATTACAAAGTTGATAAATTGAAGTTTCACTCATACAATACAACATTACAAGAGACTTCACTAAATTAAAGGACTGACAAGCCAGATTTCATGTCTAAAAGGATTCATCTATGTTCTTTCTTTCATCTAAACATGAATTTTCATCCATAAATATTTGCAGTCGGCTAGTTCCTTAAGGAGTTAGAGCCCAGGGATGGCAATGCAAAAGAAGCAGCAGCTTGAAGATCATATTCTATCTGGAAATCAGTGTGAAACTTGATTATCTCTGAAGCTTCATGCTACTCAAGATCTGGCATGAAGCTTCATGCTATTTGGATCCGTCAAGGGGGCTTCATTGTCCGAATTCATGCAAGATATCAAGCTGTTGAAACAGAAACAGAACTCGTTACCAACAAAGAAATGTCATATACTGTAATTAGATGCTCCAATAGACGTATCTTGATTGAAATGGCTGTAAATAAGTAAATGAAAACTTTGCTTATGATATGCTAAGCTACACATAAATTAGCAATTAAACTCAGGGTCTGGGCATTATGGTCTTAGCAGAAAACAATTAGCAACTATGAATGCTACTTCAAATTAGTACACATTAGTCTGATCAATCTTGAACTTAGAAGGTTTCACTATATTGTCAAGTTCTCACATCATTCAGATTCAAGATCAGTTTTTTATACATTAAGCAAAATGCAGCTGCATAAGCACGCATTTTTCACATCGACCTTCAAAATATGCTCAACTAACCAAATGACAAGAACTGAAAAGAAATGTATGATTAAATAGTAAGTCAATAAATCAATGCTAACTGATGAAAGACTAATTAAAGAAAATTTGTGGTAACAAGGGATCAGTTAAGAAAGCATGATATGAATCACAAATTACCAGGGATTCCTCTTCTATGCTCATGCTCTTCAGTTTCATCCCTTGCACCCCCAACATCACTCTCTTGATCAAAACATTTAGTGCTACTACTCTGTTCTGTTGGAGTACTGCTTTGGAGATCCTGTGCATCTTCAATCCTTGACTCCGAATATTCTGCAGTTTGTGGTTCTTCACAAGCTTGAGACCTTTCATGATCATAGGTACCATCACTATTACCTGCGACGGAAGATGCTCGACTAGTTTCTTCTTGGATGTTGGGTAATTCACTGGAAGCTTTAGGAGGAGCAAGGAGGGAAAGGCGGCAGAGTGGGCATGTTGTGTGGGTGGTCAGCCAGTGGTCGATGCAATCCATGTGAAATGCATGGCCACATGCAGGAATTTGCTGAAGCTTGTCTTCAGTTTGGTATTCCCCAAGGCATACAGAGCATCTGCAACATTAACAACATATTTCATCAGAAAATGGGAATAAGGAGGTATTTCTGAATCAATTTACAGTACTCAATAGTATATTACCTCATTGTTACAACCACATAAAAACATGAAACAGGAAGTTGTTCAACTTGTCCATAAACAACAGTTTCTTGTGTTACAAGACAGAAGAAAAGTCTCTACTTGTGATCTCTAGACACATGGGATAACTCTTAATTGGTACTGTCTCGGGGTGAAATGTTAATAGCTTGTGCAATACATACCTTGTTCATGGAGATTAACTCAATTTTTCACCATCAGACTAACACATTTGGAGGATACAAACTAAGATTATGTCACATAGCAGTGCATTGATGTGAAAGGCTTCAGCTGATATGTGTTGTTCATGGGACGAAATTAATAACTCATTCACTATGAACAGAAGTATGAAAACTACCAATCATTAAATCTTCCATTAGGGGGTAGTGACAGGCAAAGGTTTATTTCATATATTTCCAGGCACATTAAAAGCCGAGAACTGTGAAAGGAAGCACGAAAACTTCTCAAGCCTCTTCCGAGAATTATGTCCACTTATGCATCTAAAATTTCTATCTTGGGATCTGAATCATTAACTACATCATCTAAACTGTGAAACGTAGTTGCTTTTCAACAATTCAATACATACCATCCAGCTCCCAACTAGATCTTTGAGCCATATTTGACTGTTCCTTGCTCAACAACCATCTGCTAGTTGCTATAAACAGACAAGCTACCTTACCATTCATCAGAGATTAATTACAGAATCATTTAGTTGTACTTGTCCTTGCACATATAATGATTCCATTAAAGAACTTACTTTCGGGAACTCAATTAAGACCATTATTTTGTCTTATTATACTCATATTAATTGTTCCTCTAGATAATCAACACCACCACAAAAATAATCCTTCCACAAAGAGAAGACTGGTCCTTGATAAGTCAATGGTTAGAAACAGAAACAAAAAAAAAATTTGAAATCTGAAATACGACCACATGATTCATCAGAAATGTACAATGACTAAACACAGTCAAGATAGACTCCATGCTTCTATTTTCATTATGAGTTTTCTTCTTTGTTTTTGTTTAAATTCAATTCACCATGAGGTTCATTTTTCAGGATGTATCAGTACTGCACCATAAGAAATTCTTTGAGCAAAATAAGTGGTGTTTTTTCTAAATCACACGATATGATTAGATTGGTAAAAAATGGACAGGAAAATTTCTTATAATTCCATCTCTTTATAACCCTTTGCTTGATCCAACTCAGGCTAAAATAATTTGGTTGTTTTATAAATCTTTACAGCCATACTTTAAATTTCTTACCAGGTTTAACATGCATTACAAGAAAACTTAAAACTCTAACAAGCTAAAAAATATAGCAATATGAATATGAAAGCAATCATTCAACAAATAAATTAAAGCAAAATTCAAGGAGAAACAAGAAACATTCATACAAATCACAGAAAGTTTATTTACTGTGTGTCTCTGACTGAGAAGCTCTCCTTGTATATTATAATAGGTAACATTTCTCTCAGTTCTTTCTTCAAACCCAATTCAGCCTAACAAAAAAACACAACCAAAACAAAAACAAATATACGTAAATGCATTTACACATGAATAAAAAAGAAAGACAGAGAGACAGAGAGAAAGACAGAGAGAAAAGAAGAAGAAGAAACTGAAAGGCAAAATGATCTTACTCTAGAGATGTCGTTGTTGTGGTGCTGTATCCGCATTCGAAGAGAAGACCAATCAACTCTTCGGCGGCGAAGATAGAACAAGTAAAATAGAAGAAGAAGGATAAAAGTGAAGAAAATTGGAACAGAAAAAATGAAAGCTTGGTAGAGTTTCAATTCAGCTGAAGCAGATGGAGAAGTTGTTGCGGAGTAACAGCTAGGTGAGCTTGGATGACTGTAATAAGACATATTCAATTGTTTGTGCTAATTCCCAAAAACCCCACAAATTTAATACAGAATTACACATACAAATCAACAAAAACAAAGAGAAAAACAAATCAGAGATGGAAAATTTGTAATTTTTGGAGAAAACCCAGATGAGAAAATGAAGTTTCCAGATGGATTTGATTAGATGAAGAATAAGCAATTGCAGAAATCAAGAGAAATACGCAATGTAGTCAAGTACACAGTTAAATAATGGAAGTGTTCTGCAAGAAGCAGTTTTCAGAGCTTCAACATATAAAAAAAATCAAATGGGGTTTCCTGCCATTTTTCACATAGATTTAGATAAATAAAAAATTAACCAAAGAAAATGCAAGAACGAAAGTTTTGAAGTAGACCCAGATGGAAAAATTAAAAAAAAACGAGATTTTTCAGGATATGGAAACAAAGTTAAAACCCAGATGAGCAAATGAGATTTACGAAATGAATGGACAGAAAACAAGAATGAGTTATGGAAATGTAGGAGGTAAGAAGTAATCTCAAAACTGACAGAGAGATCAGAAAGTTTCAAGCTTTCAAGGCAGGTGTGGTAGGTAAAGAATCAAATTTTCCTGAGCTAACGAACAGAAAAATAAAGGAAGGAATTCTTATTTTATTTTTTGGGTTTAATATGCAGATAAAAAAAAATAGAAATGCGGATAGATTTATAGATTTCCAAGGCATTAGAACATGAAGATGACGACGCTCTTCAGTTACTTCTGTTGCTTCTGTCTGAAATTAATATATTGGAAAAATAAAATAAAAATATTATTAATACAGTTTTTTTTCCTTTTTTTTAATTCAACTTTAATTTTATTTTGACTAATTTATTGATATGCAATTTGTTATTAGGAATAATTATTTGTGTGGATGCATACTATATTAGTGAATTCAATTGGTAAATTTTTTTAGAATAATTTAAAATATTCTAAAATTGAAATTTCGTAAATTATATCTCAATGAAACAAAACGGAGTACGATTTTTCTTTCTTCTGTTAAACAGAATTTATTTGACCTATTATAAACAATTTTTAATTAATTAAACTGGACTAAAATCAAATAATTTAAATTTGAACTGAGAAATTTAACAAATTGATTAATATTCTTAGTAATATTCTGTAGTGTACAGGATCAGTCCGCCACATTTTGCAATTGCAAATGCAAAGTTTTAATTTTATTTCGCAAATTAAAAATATAAGGGAGATTTATGTCATTTTCTCACAAAATAATTAAATTATTTTTAAGTTGAATTATGGAATTAATGTAAAAATTAAAATGAAATATCATTTATAAACCATTAGAAAAATTCTAATTTAGTAAACCCAAATTTTCTTTTTGGTTTTAAACTCTTCATGCATTTTGACTTTTAATTTTTCTTTGTTTTAATTTTTTTTTTCTTGAAAATCTCAATCATTAGACTATAATTTAGATTACAATATGAAAGAACACGAACTACTTGCATGCAAATATTATTAATGTTTAATTAGCTATAAACAAAAAAATATTAAGTTAATTATCAAATTAATTTAATATGCAAAATAAATTAGTAGTCGTGTCACATTCAACGAGTATAAATATAAATTTAACAACATTAATTACTAAGAAACCCATTCACAAATTAAGTGTTTTTTGAAAAAAAAAAAGATTTTGTAGAATATGTTTATAAAAATTACATTAAAAGCTATAAATAACTTACAATTTTTTACAACATTAAAAATACATATATTACATAATATTTATAATTAATAACTTTTAATGTTCATTAATAATTTATATTTTGTTAACGATTCGTATTAAAGAAAAAAGAATATACACAATAATCAAAGTACGACATTATAATAATATAAAAAATACATCTTGATAACATTACATTATGTATATGCAAACAAAAACAAAAATTATCAACTCAACATTAATAATTTCTTTTTTTAATTACGACAAAGTGATTAATGATAAAATTGACATGATTTCATAAAATACAAACATTCTTATTATTTATTATATACCAAACATTTTTAAAAAAAATTAAAAGAAGATTTCAACTAATACTATAAATTAATGTAAAAAAGGACAATACTTCATGTAGTAATCTTCAAAGACAGTCTTGATTGTTATAAATATCTAAAATTTTAAATTTAATTCGTCAAATTTTACGTCTAAACCAAAGAAAAGGTTTTTAATTTGATTACAATATATTAATAGTCATTATGTATAATATCACTTCAGTTATCATTAAAGAAAATTTCAACATTTTTATAATTAATCTTCCATGATTAATTTAAAATTTTAGGGTTTACAAGTTGCAAATATAATATGTTTTTTTCCACATGTTATTTTAGAATATTCCTTGTCATTTATTCCACCAAACAAGGGAAACATTGGGATTATTATTATTATAACTCATAAGCCTATAGACTTTTTATAATATGAAAACTTAATTTAATTATTTGAGGCTTAATTTGATAAATGTGATAATAATTTTCAGGTCCCTTTATTTTTATATGTTTATAGAAATGGAAATCCTATGTCTATTTGTATAACATAGGTCCTTAACCTGCATTTCCATTGACTTAAAACCCCTTTAATGTTAAGTTACAAAACCTCAATATTTTTAAAATAACTTATTTAGTTTAATAAAAATTATGCTTAGCTCTCTTTTTATTTAGAAAAGAACTCAGAGACTCATGTATAATTATTTGAGATAGATTTCTCGTGTAAAGATACAATTTTACTCATTATAAATTTAAATTTTTATGAGCAAAACCATAATAATACACGTGTCGACTCGGCGGATCTCTTGTTATAATAAATCTAAATTAAAATTGGAATATTAACAAAAAAAAAAAAAGGAGAGAGTTGAAATATTAGTTGATAAAATGAATAAATTTTAGGTGGTCAATTAGTAAAATGTATAAAATTTAGGTACCCAAATATTTCTACACCTTTGACAATAAGAACCGGTGCATGAAAATGGCACATACATTATTTAATTGAAGCTAGCTACTTGCTGGCATTTTTTGAAAACGATGGGATTTTTGTTGGCGTTTTAGCTAAGATTATTAATAAATAATTATTACCCTTATCTTAATTTTCATTAGTAAATTAATTGAACATTTGAATATGAAAATTGATAATCTAATTAATTCAAGAGTTCTAAGATAAGGACAAAATTGTAAATTAAAAATATATTAATTACAGCTATAAGATAGAATTAATTTGAAGAGAATTATTTAATGATGAATATAAGCATCGCCACTCTGTTTAAAAAAAAAGGAAAGATTTAAGTAATATTTTATACCATGAGTCATGCCTGATGTACATTTCACATTTCACATTTCACATTTCACATCATTAGCCAGCTGAGCCGAGTATTGGTAGCTAAGACTTAAAGAGTATGATATTTAAGTTTTCTACATCTAGTGGTATTGCAAAATTAAGGAGATCAAAAAGTGGAGCTTCATCACTCTTTGAGCGCCAGACATGTTATTAACAATAAAAGTGCAATATGCAGGAACCATATAAATGATCTCAGCTAACTCTGCAAGTGATGAAGATACCGTAGTTTGGGGGTGTTAGTAACCTTGCATTTTGTGTCTGCTGCATCAGCCATTGGCTTATGAGACTCGTTGTAACAATGAACTAGTTTTCCATTAGTATGGCAACTAGTCTTTGATAGCTGAAGCAGAAGATCTCTGTAGCAAAAGAGACTGGTTTGTAGATTAGCTAAACCACCTAAACCACACCAATGATTTAACTGTCAATTTGATGATTAAAGTTTCAAACGTTGGAATATATCCAAGATGCAGTAAAACTTGCATCAGTTTGGTCTCCTGATCTGAGTTGACCCAAAAAGAAAAAAAAAAAAAAAGGATAAAACAGGTTTGTAAAGTGTAATCTTACACTGGCCAAGGTTGGTGAAACTCTATGTACAAGAAACATTATTGTGTGAGATGTTCCCATGAATGGGATGACGGAAGCAAATTTACACATTTTTACAACCTTGATCAAACATCCCTCACCTTTAGTTTGACATCTGAGTGAGGATGGAGTGGCTTCTTCGGGCTTGAAGGAATGGAGCTGAACTTGAAAACCAAGATCTTGAAAATCGGTAACAGTAATATGTAGAGGGCAGCCAAAATAAAAGGTGCTGCGACAAGCCATCCCAACAACTGCAAAATTCCCAGAGTAAATATAAGAGACAAAAAGTTCCAAACTTCCAATTTACATAACATTACAAAATTCTAAAGCATTAATCTCCATATAGAACACAATCACAGCTACATGCTTCTAAATAGCATCGTCAAGTTCCTAAAATTTACAGTTGTATTACTCTTCATTATCAAAGAGAGTTCTCTTGATGTACTTCACTTTTAGACAGCATAATTCACCTCCGTCATACTTAAGTCAATTTTACAACCAGGAAAAATGTCGAATTATCTACTTGGGAGATGAAATGTTGTGCAACTTTAGTGAAGTGCAATGGGATCTTTGCAATCCGAACATGATTTGAACCATCAGTTTGCAATCTAGAGATCATATATTTTATTAACTCTTAACACAAAATTCAAGCTGTTAAGCACATCGTATCCATGTTTTGTGTGCTGAATCAGGCTATCCATCTCTTTTCCACATGCAGCTTTTAAATCCAAATCAGATACCTTTATCTCTAGTAGACATTTGTGCATGTTACACTTTTTATGTCACTAAACTAAGAAAAGTAAGAAACCCTGGTTGACAGAGAATCTGGTCAATGACATGCCACATCCTCGAGCTAAAAGCAGCAACATATAGGAGACCTATCCATCAAGTATCAAGAAGAACTCAAGAATTTCAATTCTGTCCACTAGAAGACAGTTGGGAGTTTCATGCAAAAGGTCAAAGGTGAGAAGCCATTTCAGATCTTCTTTTTCTACTAACGTATAAACTTGTAAACAGTGTTTTGTTAACAGAATTTGAGAGTACTAAATTTTTTTCCTACAGAAAATTTATGGCATGTGAGCAAAAAGTTGAAGAGAAGATAACCATTTTTTTGGGGAAAAAAAAGAAGAAAGATAACTTGTCAGATCTACCAGACATTGCCACTTCCACCATCAATTTAAATTAGAGGGTATATAATCTCTTCTGAAATAATAAATTGCAAGCTTATTATAAATTCAACTCTCCCTCTCTAATCATCGGCCTGTTAAATCACTACCATTTCCACAACAAAAGCTCATAATAACTACAAAGAAGTTTTATTGTACATTCCTCATGCCTTGGTGCATGTGAAAAAGAAAGAGGGTTAAGCTTAAAAGTTAGAAAATTTTGCTACTCACCGCATGGGCAATGCTTAATAGAACGTCCTGTGAAGCTTGGCCAGTCAAAACCTTCTTTAATGCATCAGAGGTTAATGAAAAATGAGGTCCACCAGAGATAGCTTCACCAAACCGCAAGAACGGCACAATCAAACTTCAAAGCAAAATGCACTAGCAGAAATCAGATCACAATAAAATATATGCAGCTAAGCTTTAGAAATACACAATATATTAAATCCTTCATTGCAATGGCATAAACAAGTGAATGAATCCAAAACTTCTAAAGTATGAAACTTGTATCCAACCTCAAGTTGAAAATTACAAAATTCTTATTGCATTATCCAATGAGTACCATAAATGCAGAACTTATAGAGCAAAAAATCAAAGAAACTACCTTAATTCCACAGGAGTAGCAATGAAATTAGCAAGCATAACACTTGGAGCATGGCAATTAGATCCAAGAACAGCAATTGCCATCCCACTTAGAAATACAGTAACTCCTGCATACCCACATCCATTAAGGAAAAAAAAAAGTCCCAGCAATTAATTTCATTATTCATTATACGATCATCCGACGATTCAAAAACTAATAATAATAATTAAAAAACCTAATAAGAGAACATACCGCAGACGGGAAATATTCCAATGGTGATTCCAAGAGCTGTAGAGAATGCCAATTGCTTCGGTTCTGCTCCTCTGTAACAAAAATCAACATTAAAGCAGAATCAAAATCGATCCAAATTTTAAAAAAATAATAAAAACTAGGGAGAAGAAGATTTACCTACGTAGAATCTGGAGCAGAGGATCAACGATTTTTTTGTTAAGCCAAGGTCCCAATCCCAATCCCATTTTTTTTTTCTTTTTTACTGTGCGAAGCGAAGGAGAAGAGACTGGAAGAATGAAAATGAAGCCTTTTGAATCGAATTAAATTGCCTTGAGGGCATTAACTAATTGATTAAATTTGTCGCTTCACAGAGTTAGAGAAGATCAGATTCCTTTTCTCTGAGTTTAATTTTAACATGCTCTGAGTTTTGGTTCAGTTGATGTCCAGGGCAGGTGTAGTGTAGGAGGATGAATCAACCGCGGTGAAGACCTTTCTATATTATTTCAAAGAACCAACCAAATTATGCCACATCATCATATAAGTATGGGGAGATCGAGTCTCGGAGGGTAGAATTGCGAGCGAGCGAAGCAGACGAATACTCTTCTGGCGCGTTAGTTAATGGTGATGACGCTTAATCTAAATTTTAGTTGGGCACCGTGGTTGCGTGACACAACAGTTTTGAAATTTGGAAAAAGAAATTAATAAAACTTTTATCCTGTAAAAACATTAAATGTGGTTTTAACACGTGGCATACATAAGGATAACAAATTATGATTTCCGTGGAAAATCTAGTACCTAATGGCTAATGATACCGAGGATTGAATCGAACGACTCCATGAACAAATTCATTGCTTAGCCTCCAAACAAGGACACCTAAAATTATTTCCTGTTATGCATATTTCCCCTATTTGGGTACAACATATATTTTTTTGGCTTCTAATAAATTTTCTAGTCACGCCGAGATTCAATAATAATAATAATAATGGTAAAAACAATTCAAGAAAAATATATTCTTACATTAAAAGAAATACTAAAATTTATCGCAAAAGTCCCACTTCCTAAGTACATATATAGATAGGATAATCAGAATGAATTCTCCAAGTAATCGTATTTGTAATTCTCAAACTGTTGTAAGTGGCCTCATTATCTATAATATACTTAAAGAGAGTTATCGTTGCAAGGAAAAGCCTTCTTCCAAACATTCTGTTCTGATATCTTGCATTAGACGTTGGAAAACAACTGGGTTGCTCGTAACGACAGCATCTACTCGTTCATGCAGCATCTTTCTCATAGAATCCTCGTCATCCACAGTCCAGGCATACACCTTTTTATTCCTCCTGTTAAAGATGACTTGTTAAACACGAATTACGAATTTGGACAAAATTTAAGAAAAAAATAACGTTCATACATACCTGTGAAGAGCTCTCACGAGATTTTCATCGATTAATGGATGGTATATCCCAACTACTTTAGCCTTTTTAATCCTCAATAAGTTGGTTCGAACTCCACTAGAAGGGTCAATCATGACGATGTAGCCCACCTGCACAGAGCATCATTTGCTAGTAAAACAAACGATAAAAAGCAGTGAAAAGAACAAAAATGCATCAAAGACCATGTTCTGATTTAAGTTTCCATATCAGATGTTGTTTGTGCTTCTTGAGGAATAAATCACCATGTTCTTACTAAGGCTCCATTTGCTATGGTTGTGCCATCGCTTGAAAGGCACAATTGCTTTGAAATAAAATCACTAACTGTCAAAAATATAGAGCCAATGATTAATGGTAGTTACCAAGTAAAAATGATAATTTACCAAACATTTACATTCTTGTGCTCTTAAAACACACCAGAAGCACAACAATTGCAAATGAAGCCTAAGCGTTCAAACATGACATCAAGATTAAATGATTGCAACAAGTAGTGCATACATTTAGAATCTGCAAAGGCATTTCACCCATGGAAAAATATGTTTTTCTTGTACCGTTAGCCTAAAACTAAGTTCATATAACTAAACCATCAATCATGTGCATACTAAAGCAATCCTCAACTGCTAAATATAGCTTGTTACTTACTGTAACATTAGATGATAGTCTGATTATATCCCTCACTAAATTATCGCTTTTGGCCCAAATAAGGCAGTTGTCACACTTGGTCCTTTCAACCTGAAATGTTTCAAAAGAAAGACGTTATGTAAATATCACAAAGATTATAAATATTTGTTAAGAATCTACCAAAGATTTTTTCCATATTCTGGTGATTCTGGTCCAAGCTGGCTTAGCTAGAGTATCTTGGTTCTTTGGGAAAGTATTAGACCAGAATATTTGTTTTTATTTCTCTGATTTACCATTGTATTCTTGCCTTTTATAGTCTGATCTGCATCAGTGAGACTAGCCTATAAAACCTACTCTGTGTAAAGTAAATAATATATGAAAGAAATACTTTTTCCCTAAAAGTTTCTTCAATATTAACCTACATATGTAGCTTAATTAATTATCATAGATGATGTACAGTTCTCTGCAGAAAATAAACCATGAAAAATATATCACCCATTATAATTGCATTTTCAGACTGGGCATAAAAATAAACAGTCAGAAAGGATTGAGGAGCAAACTAAAAACTCACAACAGAAAGAATATCCTTTGAAAGCCCCTTCTCATATGATGGAGGGCCAACCTTTGCATCCACAATCACCTGCCGTACTGATTTTGATATGATCTGGGAACAGCCATACAAAAACACAGTAAGAAACTCATTCTGTCTGCTTCAAAAGAAAACATGAAAATAAAAACATACCAGATGATGATGGCGGTGCAACATATTCAATTCAAAAGGTATGTTATTACATAGAAAGGGTCAAAGAGATGTAGTATGTTACCAAAAGGACTTGAGCCAAAAACAACCAACAAGCTTTGTTAGATAAAGAGAGAGAGAGAGAGAGAGCAGCATAGTGCGCTGTAGTTACCGTCAATGCATCTTCCATAGTAGGAATTACTTGATCATGGGACTTCTGCGCAAACAGATGAGATGTATCTAGAGCTTTTATCTACAACCACAAACTAACAAATAATCTCGATCAACATCACTGATAAACATCTTATGGTATAAATTACATATATTTTTCTTTTCTCCAATAAACATCACTGATAGATATCTTACAATACAAACTATATTTTTTTTTCCCCTTTTGGGATAAGATATATGTTTTAATAAGAAATATGCAAAGGTTTGAAAGAATTATACTAAAAAAGTACATAATACTTTTTGCCAATGCACGAAACATTAAGTCCAAAATAATGTTCAGTTAATGATAGATGCCCTCGACAGAGAAAGTACCAGAAAAATAATATATTTAAGGCAAAGCATCCAGTACTGTTCAAAACGAAATTTAAACTTATTTATTAAAAAAAAATGTCCTTTTCTGGTACTTCGCCTAAAAAATGTTATTAACCTCACCCATATCATTGAAAATCTTAACCCAAAATTATTGTTGCTAAGTTTCCTGTTACACAGGAACTGTTATCTAAAGTTGCTTTATTACACATTGATGCTTGATGGATCTGCTATATAAGTCATTGTCGGTTTAAACAAAACAGACTTTGAGTCTGAAATATTTTTGAAGAACTGCATAACATAATGAACAAGAGAGACATATCAACACTTTTCACCTCTTGCATGGTCAAGTGCCCAACTTTAGAAGTTCTGTTACCAGATATTCGCTGCAAGTCCCTGCCTGTGTCATGTGAAAATTAACTCTCCAAGCAGCTTAAAAAATAATAAAGTTTGTCACATACAGTTATAACAATCCTCCATCATTTTGAAATGTTTTTTTTTTTCCTTTTGGAAATGTGAAATGATGTTAATTAGAAGTTTTTTGGACATTACAAGTCAAGGATACAAATATTGCATATAAATATTGTAGATTTTAGATCATGTAATATTAGATGCATCATGCAATAGCTTCATTCTAAAAAATTAGAAAAATATAGGTGCCCAAAATGAAAATTCTGCAGAAGGAAGAAGTTCTTATTAGCAAATTAAGTGGGTTATGTTTATAGAAGTGTTCTTCATGCAGTAAAGCTTTCTTACTTCTTTGTTGTTGGTTAGCATAAGTTAATCACCATAGAGACAGTGGTTAAGTACCTGTCATGAAGAGCAAACAAAACTCCATCTGAAGAACGAGAAATGTCAATCTCAATGCAGTCTACCTGAGAGCGAAGGGCAGATTGATATGCAGCCATCTAAGATGGGGAAAAGTAACAGAGAGTCAAAACCAAAAGAGAACAAGATAATCTTCGACCCCTAACAACAAAGATCCAGAAAGCATGTTTTCTTGTAAAAAGAGATATGGTTATTCTAAGTCCTCCAATTTCAGCTTTTCTGTATAAGGGATTTTCATGGGCCCCCAACTCCGGCCTCATTCCAGTTACGTTAGATAAATAAATTAGTTCATCAGTGATCACCCAATTGCAACTTGAGCAGGTTGAACTTGAACACAAAGTCCTAACTTGCACAGAAGCTTTTGGACAAAAGATTAGACAATGGTAGACAAGGAGAAGAAAAACTTAAAATCCATTATGAGCCTAATGTAATGTCACCATAAGCATCCTAATGAGTATACAGGAAAAAGCAATCAACATTTAAAATAGAATGCTGCCTACTGTGTTGGGGAACTCATTAGTTGAATCACCACCATGAGCACACACAAGAGGATAATCATTCAGCCAGCCACACTTTTTCAATTGCATCTGCAGAAAATAAGAAGTATTACAAAGCGAATATTTGTATGGTATAGAGGTAATATTGAGCAATAATGACCAAAATCTGTACTGTCAATGAACAACATAACACCCCCTTAAGTAAAGGTATGTTCCACAGTCCTAATTCTTAAATGAAGGCACAAGAAAAAAGAAAATTACAGACTACGCCACTCCAAGAATATGGGTGAGTTTTAGAAGTGATTTTATACAAAGCACTGTTTTGCTCAGAAGTAATTTCTACCAAAGCACTATTTAGAAAACACTTACAATTGCATATTGAAGTGATTTTATAAAGATTAACTCTCTTGCATAGAAACACTTTCTACAAACGTATTTTTCAGAAAACACATATGAATTGCTTCTTAAAAAAGCACTCCAAAAGGTTTCTTACTCCAAAAGTGCTTTCTAAAAACTTGCATTTTTAGATTCTCTAAAAGCGCATCTGCTTCTTTAAACTTGAAAAAAACACACTTTTAATATCAGACAAATACTACATAAGAAAAAATTATATACAGAAAAGCACTGCCTAACACAGTATATGTTATTCATAATCTTAGATCACACAAAAAATTAGCACGCCAAGCATTTGACGGAAGTCATAGACAACAATTTGTTTCCAAATCCTACTGACTCTTAGTCAAAACGAATACACTGAATCATAAACCGAAATTCACTTCAGATCATAATATTATCAAAGTTAAAGCTACTGATGTTTAGATTTCCACAAACTTACAAGGATCCAAAAACAGAAAAAGCGAAGTAGGCTTTGGATTTTTACCTGATGGAAGCGGCGGAGTCTGAAGTGGAAGAAAACGGGAGGGCAAATGGCAATGAAAGCAAGGGAAATTAGAATCAAACGAAACGATCGTTTCGAAAGAGAAAATAATCTTCTTATGCTGATCTGATTGCTTTGCCTCTGCAGTAACGGTGGTTGTCTTCTTCCGAATCTCGCCATTTTTGCAGCGCCTTCGTTCACCAGCAACGCGGTCGAAGAGAAGACGGAACTTAAGACTTTCCGTTAAAATTAGTTTATAAATTGTACGAGGGATATTATCCAAAGACCCTCTAATTTTTTATTTAATTAGATAAAGGTTAAAATATGTTTTAGTTTTATCTAATGTCCCACTTATTTATTAAATTTAATTACATGAATCCAATCTAATGCATTTAAATTGATAAATTTAATTAGAATTAAATAAAAATTAGGTCGGCTATTAAATTTCTTCTGGTAAATTTAAAAAGAAAATTTTAATTAATTTTAATTAAATAATCATAATACTAGCACTTGTTATGATTCATTCCCGTATATATAATTTTATATTTAACTATTAAATTTTTTTTTTAATTTTAAAAGGTAAGAGGTGGGGTAGAATCCTAAATAATTTTTTATTTTTTTCTTATTTACTCAGAACTCGAACCCAGATAAAATGTCTTGAAAATTTATCTCTGACTACTAAATATTTACATTTATACTAATATAATTGATATATTTTTAAAATTTGCATTCAACGTTGAACTATTTTATTTCAGCAATATTTATTTATTAGTGAATAAAATTTGTAATTATTCATCTAATGACTACTAAATGAAGTAGGTGTTTATTTACCCAATATGTTACGTTAGTACTTTGATTTCAAAATTAACACAATATATATCAGTGAGTGACTATGATCTCAAAGTTAACACATAATCACTGTGATTTTAATAATATCTTAATTCACTTTAATTTTTATTTGTGGCTAAGTTTGGAAAGAATGAGGTGTATGGTAATTAAAAAAAAATATTTAAAAATTATATATTACGATTTAAAAGATAGGAAATTACTTACATTTTGTTCAAAATTCAAATTAAAAAATTCAGCGAAGTCAAAATAATAATAATAATAATAATAATAAAATTCAGCGCACCACTGCAATACTCCAAGGCAACGGAAGCATACATACGTGGACATTTTCCCTCCAAATTTTCCGTTCTTCTTCTTCCTCGTTCCGAATCTCTCTCGCTCTAAGTTTATCAAATATCTTTGAATTTTCAGTTACAATCTGATGATCAGGAAAATGGAGGAGTACTTGCAGTATATGAAGACTCTCCGCTCTCAGATGAACGGTTCGTATCTTTCTCTTTTAAAATTCTACTCCGAATTGCGATGATGAATTAATTTTATTGAAAATTTAGATGTGGAGGATCAAGCGGCGAAGATCTCCGTCGAGGAACAAATGCAGATCACTACAATCCAGTCCTTGGAGAAAGACCTAGATTCTGGTTCAATTCTGTGATCTTCTGCTTTTCATTTAGTTGAGAATGTAGTGAACTTTCTGGAACTTTACTTCAAGAAATTATTTATGCTATTAGTTGTAAATCTAGATTAAGTTGAATTTATGCATATCCTCATTTAACTGTTACTTTGGCTTGGATTTTACTTCCTGTTTTTGTGTTATGCAGTAAATTTGGCATTTTTTTTTTCCAGTGAAGTAACGGTGAATTTGGAAGAATTTATGTGGAATTCAGTGAAAAAGCACCGATCAAGTATTTTTATTGTCCAAAAAGCAAGTCTTAGAAAGCACAATTATTAAGTCTTCGGATAAAGCACTCCAAGTGGTTTTTTAACCTCAGAAATATCTTCTGTATTTCCACTGTAAAAGTTAAAACAAAAATTTGCTTTTGGCTGATTGAACGCGCTATTAGGAGTATCAAAATCATTTCTAATCACTTCTAAGACTCTCAAAATAATATCAGAAAGAGTTTTGTTTTTTCTTAAAAAACAAACACATTGCCGGCTAATATAACGTCTTCCAAGGTCTGCCTGTTGCTGCTGTACTAATACATGAAACCAATTGGTCAGTCGAGTACAAAAAAATAATTCATGATCCAGCAGGTGATTTTGGTAACTAGTTGCATACAACACGACACTTTTAAAGTTTTATCATTTTCTATATGGTTCTTTTTGGGGAATATATGCCATTTGATAGTTTTTGTTTTTCATAAAGCAGCATTTAGAACTTTTGTGGATAAACATCTTTTATGATGCCATAAATTCGATTTTGCCACCAGAGACCTTTTGCTGTATTTCTGCTATCTGCTTCGCGGCTGGCTATGATATTGGCAAGTGAAGTTTAATGTATTTCTTCTTTAGGATAGTTTTAATCCTTATTTCGTCATTTTTAAATTATTTGAATGTTTGAGTTTCAGATAGAATTGTACTTAAAAGGGATTAGCTCTTTTATTATAGTTATTTTTTGTATTTTCTGAAGGTTTTCATTATTTTGCAGCAAAATCAGAGACAAAGAAATTTAAAGAAGATGCTGAAAAGATGATGAAGGAAAGGGGTCAGATATGCTCCCAGATATTGGAAAAACAGAGGAAAATCGCCTCTCTGGAGTCTGATTCGTCCACCCTTACCCAGGTATTCTATTTGTGTGTATGTGAGCCTACACGAGGAGAAACCACTGGTTGCAATGAAAGTCTATAATTCCCCAGTATAAACTAGATTTATCACAAACCTATAATGTTGACTATGGGGACTTCTGTTTCTGTATTTAGTTTGTACTATGTATAGTAGATGTTTTATTATAAAAACTTGTATATTAATTGAGTGTAGATGATGTATTGATTTTCCTCAGTTCTTTCTTATTTTCCTTCTCTAATTTCTCTGATTCAAAGAGATGAAGCAAGCTAATTGCGTAGGATTGCTGACTCTACACTAATCTTGGCCATTTCTTGTTTTTTAACCTATAATGGGATCGGTGTCAGATGCGTGCAATTTTCTATTTTTCTAGGAAATGAACAGTTGATACTTGTGATAAGTTGAAGAAACAATTACTTCATCCTTTGCTGTATTCTTGATCTCATTTGTATTTTTTTACATGCAGACATTGGAGCTTATCCGACAAGAAAGAGTCAACTTATCAACAAAACTCGTAGAGAAGAGGTAATTTGCAAGACTAAATTGGATTGATTGAACTGCACCTAAGATTATAGATCATTACCTCCATAATTTATTTACTGTAACAGAACTTACTACACCAAGGTTACAGAGGATATCCACACAAAATTACAGCAACAACAGGTTTAGGTTCCCAAATCTTCTTCCTGTGAATTCTGTGTTCTGTCTGATCCTTTAGCTTGCATTTGATTGTCTCCTTTATATCTTGGCAGGACTGGGTCAAATTTCACATGGGCAGAGAAGTTGGAGAACCCAGGATGGTACTTCTTTTTGCTAATCTTTTACTATATATTTATTTTATTTTCCGCTTGCCATTATATTAGACAAGTATAAAACATGAAAGCAAGTAAGCTTTGACTCCCTGCATTTATGATAGTCATTCTTTCATCAGTCTTTATGAGCCAAACTGGACTAACTGATGAGCAGAAGGTGACAAAAGAGCTTCGTTACTGGTTGTTGACTATCATTTTGGTTTGGTCTAGGAGCTTTCTATGAAGCCTGAATGGCCTTCTTGACAATTGGAATTGCTTGAGTTTTGAGGATAGGATAAGGAATCAAACCTCTCAGTTGAAGCTGTGGTAAGCAAATAAGCATTCTCAAAGTTATAATTAACTCTATTTATGATAACAGGTGAATGAAGGAAGCAAAAACCTGATGGCCAAGTTGGACTCAGCTAAAGCCAAGCTTGAAGGAATTACAGAGATGAAATCTAAACTTGTTATGGAAAACAGCAAGGTTACCTATTTAAACAAGATTATGATTTAACGGATTTTTCTTTTCTCATTTCGTGGCTGGAATACTGGCGTAGAAAGAATTTTTGCTTTTTGTGATCTGAATTTTCTGTGCGTCAAATTTGGCTAACTGCCTGCTAAAAGTTGAATTTTTAACTTCCATTCATCAATTGTAATGTGTTTATATCTCTGTGGGAGTTGTTTCCTTTCTTTTAGTATGAAGATCCTAGTGACTATTCAAATGTATAATATAGGTGGTTTGCGACCCATTAAGTGAAACTCAAAAAGTTTATAAGAATTAGTATTGTCAATGCACTGATTTGGGAGATCTAGGTAGCTAATATATGTTTATGTTTCGTCCTGATAGTAGATGAAAGTGCTTTTGCAATTCAATCTGCGACTGCTTCTGTATTTCAGTTTACATTACATATAAGGACCACTCATTTTGTGTACATCCGGTTCTTGCAAGTGAAATCTAATTCTTCGGAGGGCATTACTTTTATGCTGTTTATTTTAATGTCATGTCTTAGATATGTATTCATGAATCTTAGTTGTGGTTTCAGATTAGGGAATCTATTGACCAGGTGAAGGGCAGAGCAAATAATTTTAAGGTTTACTCTTTACCCAGTAACATAAATAATGTATGTGCAGTCCTGTGTATCCATGCACGCATGCTTGTGCACTCTCCATTAACCAAATGGTGCATAGATGATTACTTAAAAGAAAGTTTTCTCTACCGTCCTGAAAAATGGAGTAACGTGGATTATCTAATATTGGGAATTCAAGAGATATTATTGAACTTCCAAATCTGTTCCATATACTCTGACATAGCACACTTATTTTGCCTTCTTATTTAACATATGGATAATTATAGCCAGAGTTGTTGGCGATGGAAACAAAGACCCTGGAAGAGGAACATGAAGCCCTGCTATCAGATAAAGGGGGAGAAACTGAGTACATGCAGTCTCTGCAGCACCAAATTGAGAAACTGAAGGTAAAAATGGTTATCAACATTTACTTGTGTTACGCAGAAACTAAGTGGTTTAGAATACACATCATCGCTAACAAAGTAGCCATTGGTTGAGGCCAAAGCACTGTTTACAGAAGGGTTCTTACTAGATGGCAACGAAACCCATTTAGCAGAATGGCGTTCTGCTGCTCAAAAAGTCATGGTTGTCAAAATCAATTACAATAGAAATGTTAGGGATGCTGAGTTTCCCTTCCATTTACTAGAAACCATCTCAAAGTTCCAGTCAATTGGTTTTTGAATTTTTTTAAACTAAATTTTGTTTTGAAGCATTGCCTTCTAACTGTCATTTTTCTGCTTCTAACAGGGGATTTGTCATGTGATCAAATGTGCATGTGGACAGGAATATAAAGTGGAAATGTATCTTTGTGCATAGAGAGGAATGCCCATGAACCTTAGACAACTCAAGGCTGAAAAACGAGATCAGTTGTTGATTATAAAAAAAACTCGCCATACAGGTAATTGATGTGCAATACAACACAGATTTGATTCCTCAGAACTAATGATCTGATATAACTGGCCTTCTCTTCTTACTTTTTTTTTTTGGTGCATAGGATGAATTTTAGCTTTTTGAGTAGTGTGTCTGTGGAAATAATTTCAGCTTCATCTTTTGCGGTAAATATTCATTGTTAAAAGAATGAATCATTTACAGTGCTATCTTAAAGTGAAGTGGTGAATTTTACCCTGGCTGCAAGCAGAAATACTTTCTGTCAAATAATGCGATCATATACAGTCACCTACGTACCCGCAAAAGGCATATTTGCGATTAATAAAAAAAATATGAATGACCACTAGAATATATAGATGTATCACATTATGAAGCATAAAATGGGTAATAGATTACATTATTTGTGATTCCATCACTTGTGAGTATCAGATTAGAGATCATTGCATGTACAAATTTACTTGCTTAGGAGTTTAAAAGTAGACCCTTATTGTAGAATTGCAATTTCGTGCAAGTTGATGTGTATATTCTTCTATAGATATGGTGCCTATATTTTTGCTTTTGCGTTACCAATGGAAATATATGCACTGGAAATTCTTATAAAGGAAAAGCAAAATAAAGGAAAGATAACAATCACTTGATCTCAAGAGCCTTCAGAGCTGCAGAAATATCCTGCGCTTCATAACTTCCCTCTATGTAGGGGATATTAGGGCTGTCTTGTGGGACTACATCTTCTCTTTTAAATGTGTCTTCACCGTGAAGAAGATCCTCACTTCCATACATTATGGCGCCTCTTAGAATTAGGGTCTTGTGGAGACCAGCCAACAGGTCTTCATAGTCCGTATCTCCTTTCTCACCCACAAAAACGACCATTTTCGACAGATCGATGCCCCACCTAATTGATAGATACCTGGATAACAACAAATGCACTACTATTGTAATGGCTGTTCTCGTTTCCACTATGCTATAGCCAATCATTCTTATTGAATGTTCTGCACCCAAAATATGAGCTCTATTTAAAAGTGGTCTAACCTTAGAGCTTGTTTCCTTGACGCAAATAATGGTACCACATTTAACCTTGATGCTGCACGTGTGTAGATAAGGTTGCATCGAAAGCCTCTCATTCGAAGCCTTTGACGAATGTCATCAATTTTTCGAGTCTGGCAATTGCACATTTTATTCTCCGTTAGGTTTATAAAAGATTAAATTATTTATCTATCAAGTTATTAGTATCAGATACTAGAGAGTTTAGTACATAGTCAAAAGTATCTTACCGTGGCTCCTGGTTTTATGGTATAAGAGTAGCATCTGGTACTGCATATATCTGCATACTCTATGATGTCATTCTCAGCTCCATCTTCTGCCCTGGCAAGTCTTGGCACCATTGATCTCACATTCTCACCCGGCCATCGGTATTCCACATGAGCTTCATAATCCCCATCAGCTACCATATCCCTCCATGGATAGTACATTTCACTTCCGCTATTGCAAATTAACGCATCAAAATCCTCTATATTCACCGGGCAAGATTTGATTGCTTCCATGGTTTCTCTAAAACCTGATCCAGTTACCAATATGAAGCCTACCGTGCCCACACCTAAACTCAATCCAGCAGCTTTCATTACATTCTTGATTATTGCTTGGAAGTTCTCTGTAATATTGCCATTGCTATCATAGCAATCAACAGCTATTACAAATAGCATCTGCCTTCTACCAGGACTGTGAGTGATAGTAGTATTGCCATTGAAAGAAGCCCTTTGGGTGATAACTTCGACAAGTTTTCTCTGTCTGGTTGCTGCATCAAGCTCTGAATTAAGCTTGAAATCTCCTTCTGTGGAGAATCTCAAAGAAAGGTCTTCCACATCTCTTAGAGAGTCACTCATTGGTTCTTCGGGAATTGTCTTGATTTCAAGACGGGTGGTGGGGTGGCGATTCCTGCAGTGTTCTACATGGGAGAGGTAGTTACGGCAGTGTTCTGGCCATGAAAAGCGGTGGATATTCTTGAGGCCATTTTTCCGGCATTCACTCCACATGTTTTTGTCAGCAACCAGCTTTAGAAGGGCATCTGATATAGCTTTCTGATCGTGTGGGTCGACTAGGAGTCCATTGTTAAGTGCCTGGTAGAACAGAGTCCTCTGTTATTGTTGGATTGATGCAATATATTATTTGGATTACAATATACTAGTGGGATTGTATGCTGAAGTTCCAAGTAGAAAGAGGTACACAACTGCACTGATAAAACTGGACTAAATAAATCGGTAATGATGCCTGTGGCCAGCACATTTAGTGTACTTTGTTCGTAGATAAAAAGGTTGAGTCATTTGAGTATTTAACTGCAGTGCAGAGAAAATTCTGAAGGGCATATTTGTGTGAAATGGTATAGTAAAATTCAAGGTAAACATGCTTTTTACAGGTGAGAAATTCAACCTTCAAAATATCCACGGGTCCACCGTTTTTCGTGGCGACAACTGGTAAACCATAGGCAGCTGCCTGCATAGATATACATTAGAACAGAATTCAGGATGTAAGGAATTCTTTATATTTTAGGTGTGTAAATGCTGGATTATGAAGCTTTAGAAGTGCAGATTTTGTTGGTTACTCTTTCAGAAAGATTCTTAAGAGTGAAGGATTCAGTTCATCCACATAAGATTTTGAATAGAACGGAGTCTTACCTCGATCAGTGTGAGACCGAATGGTTCCACAAGGGCCGGATTGATGAAAACTCCCTTCAAGAGACAAAGCCGCCATAGAAGTATTACTGTTAGCAGATTTAGTTTTGTAAGGAAGAAAGAAGTTAATGCATGTCTTTTGTCTAGCTTCTAGCTTCTAATCTAAGTCTATATCTTGTAGGTAGTGTAATCATAAAAAGTTTTATATAATGGATTCAGCAATATGAGGAAAATGAAACCTAAGTTGTTGATTAGAGTTGTACTTTCCTACACATTCGGTCATAATTTGTGATGTACCAATGGCTGAGGCAAGTTAGGCTCAGTTAGCAGAGACCAGTGTACCTTTGTTTTTGCAGCCAGACGATAAATTTCAGGAACGTCAGCTTGCTTATGATGCTTAGGATAAGCTACCTGACCATACAAGTCATACTTGTCGATGAGTTTGAGTACTGTCGTAAGAACAACTGAGCTGCTATTAGACATCTCTTCAATGTCATCTCTGTTTCCCAGTATTAGTGTCTGCAATAAAAATGTTATTTTGAGATTAATGATTCTGTTAAAGTTGTTTTTGAATGAAAAGTGATTGGAGTGAAATGAAAATTTTACCATGTTGGCTAGTTCTCGGAGGGGCTGGCACTCCCCAAAAGCCTTGAGCAATGTGGTTACATTTTTCTTGGGGTCAGGACGGGACAATGCAAGTATAGTTGGCTTGTGAGGATTTGTGAAAAATCGCATTATCTGCAAAGCAAAGTCAGATTAGAAAACAGATAAATTACTATTTTAGCTATTAATGGAAATATAGATGGTGAAAGAGATCCTAGTTTGTTGAAGAGAAAGATGCTTGACCTCGGACCATATTGGAGGGAGATGCCTTTTGCTTTGAGTTCTATCAGTTCCAATCAATGACTTGAGATCAGCATCACCTTCCAATGTATCTTGGGTCGTAACATAGCTGAAGTCCATTCCCGGGGGTATAACCTGATTCAAACAAACAGTATATGAGCTTGCATTTATTTTCATTACACTATCAATATTGAAGCATTTTCATTACTATGCTTTAATTTGTTGCCATATACTAGATTTAGCAGTACAATGGAGCCTAGTTTCCATATACATTTTCTCTATGGCATACACATTTTCTACCCGGTAGTTTACTTTACGAATAAACTCAAGTAATTCATACTTTCTTGTTGCTGAAGAAACTCAAAAAGTTGGGATTTGATCATACCACCATCCTCGGCATGTATCTTCCAAAGCAGTTGACACCGCGCTGTCTTCTAACCCTAAGTTTCCTCTCCAACTTCAGATCGAATCCATCATACAATCCCCATTGCTCTTCTATCTCTTGCCTTGTACTAGTCACCACCATTTCAGAAACATCTAATCCCAACTCCTCAGCTTCAATCCTCCTCATTATCTTATAGGTTGCATTTATATCCTTAGGAAGCCTGCCCTGTTTTAGCAACTGTTCAAACTTGTTCCGCCCCAATGAGTGCCCTGTCAGCACCATTGGCACGTTCAAGGCTCCTGACAGGTGAGCCGCCACTTCTCCGGCATCTGCATAGTGGCCGTGAATCATGTATGGCCACGTTGGCTTTCCCCCATTCACTTGTTCACCGAGAGCCCTTGCCATATTCACAATGTGGTTTAGTGCACCATCAACGAATTCATGAACATGAGGCCAAAGTGACTCTTTTGGTATGTACCTGGACCATACAAAATTATATTCTCTGTTAAAAGTTTGTATCAAAAGAAAATCTTCATTTTGAAAAATCGGCTATTGCAATTACTTATTGCGAGCGCCGCAGGGGATGCGGATAATGTATGCTCCACAACTACCGCTGCCATCGGGCGGGCAAGACAACATCTCAATAGGTTCACCGTAGCTGAAGTCTACCTCTGGTGAGGCAATTTGTCTTGTCAAAAGATCGACTCTATAGACTCCTTCAGTGTTGGCTAAGGCACGAGCAAGTTCAACAACATATTTAACCTGAAAATTGATTGCCATAAAATGTACGTACAACATTATTATTATTATTATTATTATTATTATTATTATTATTATATGCTTAATTTAATAGTGTTAGATGGGCATCCAATAATTTTTTCTTACCTATTTGCTTCTTTTCCGGATAATATTAAACCCGGATTTCTTTCAAGTAATGTTTGAATTTTATAGAAGATTTTGAAATGAATGAATGCTATTATAACTTGTCTGACCTAAAGCTTTTTTGGATGTTATTAGATTGATCAATTAATTAATCTTTCTTTTAAAGTAATGTCAAAGAAAACATGTACGCCTGGAGAATTAATTGCATGCAGGATACCTGACCGCCAGTATCAGAATCTCTTCCAAGTTCCATATTCTCTCCACGCACCAACCCATGCATACTACAGCCAAGGAAAGAAGAATATGAAGTCTTAATTTAGAATATCATTTGTGGCCAAAGAAATCTTAGTCGCCACAACACACAGAGAGTTAAGAATGTCCACATCTTAAGACACAGAATTTTTATGTTTGGTACTTGATATATATTGTATATAAAATAATGTAATGTGGAGTACTGGTGGGTGGGAACGTAGCTAGAGGTAGCTAGCTAGCTACCTGATCAAGACAATGTAAAGGTTCCTGGTAGACTTGTCATCCTCAGACCAAATTTGCATATCAGAATTGATTCTGGTCATTTCCTTTACGGATTCTGAAACGTTTACTGCCGCATCTCCCTTCTCCTTCTCGCCTTCCGAAAGCTCCGAAAGGTCATCTGCGGCGTCGTTTCGACCCTGCTCCCGCTCCAGCCTCCTCTTTGCAAGCCTTTGTGCATCCTCCCATGCAATCTGCAAACTTCAATTATCATTGGAGCCAACGGATGATAGCTAACTGCTAGTACTGGTGGCACATGTGTTAACGAGTAGAAAGAGTAGTTTTAACTACCATATAAATGAGATATAATTACATATTATGTATTACATTAGTGGTCGACGTGTATATGAAGGATAAAAGAGAAAAGATACTCGGTGGGGGTGAAGAAGGAAAAAAGAGAAGAGAAAAGTAAGTGAGAAAAAGTAATAGGACTAGTACCTGTTTCTTTTTACGGGCAAGATGCCAAATCCGCCAGCACATATTCTCAAGCCTGTTACTGCGTTCACGGGTATTCCTTGTTGCTATTACCTGCAAATTCAAATGCAACCAACCATTCCCCCCCATATTATTTCTTCTCTTTTCCTTGCCATATCACAAGATTCATTCTCTCTTCTTTTCTTCTTTCTTTTTCTTTTTTCTTTTTTCTTTTCAAGTTAATTCAAACGAACAAAAATTTAAGTTTTTATTGTTACTTTTACTCACTGATCATCAATATAATTACAGTTTAAGAAGAAGAAGCAAAAAGAGGTTTTTTGAGTTTCTTAAAATTACTGACAAATGATTTCTTCTTGTTCGTTTTGTTAAATGTGTTTAATCAAACAACTTAAATAGTTTCCAAAACTTTTCAACTTATTAAGAGTTTAATTTAAAAAATAAAATTAGTTGCTTTTTTAATAATCCATCATAATTGTAAACTCTATCTCTCTCTCTTTTTTTTACTGATTAAAAAAAAGAAAAAGGGAAAAAAAGAACCAATCTCCTATTTGCAAACACTGCCACATACGGGGATATATTTTCTTTATTTATTTTTTATTTTCTTTATATTATTTTATGATATAACACATTATTATTTTGTGAATAATATCACATACACATATTCTTATATAGAATCTTTTCGTCCAAATTACTGTGGCATTAAAACAATAATAACATATAATATTATGACATTAATTTATATAAAAACTGTGTATATATAACATTATTCTTTTAACAATAAAACAAAAGACATTCTTAATTATTTTATTATTTTGATAACACACTTCTAATGGAGAGAGAGAGAGAGAGAGAGAGAGTTGATTAATTAGTAAATATGTATATTACTAACCTTGACCCATGTCCTATGGAGGTCAGATTCATCAAAGCTATTAATAACTTCTTCCACAAAGTACTTGGTGGGACTAAACAACTTCCCTTCCTTTTGCTTGCTTTCTTCAAATTTGGAAAGCTTCAATTTCCCATCATTCAGTTTTCTTGTGCCACTTCCCACATCCAAAATTGCTTCCAAGTACCCATTTATCCACTCATTTCCAGCCATTTTTCTCCCTGCTTCTTCTTCTTCTTCTTCTTCTTCTCCTTTTGATTGCTAGACCAACAGCACTTTCAAGAGAAGCACTTGAAACCCGAAGAAGAGATCAATTATCAAACTCTAGTAATTAGTTTAACGAATCTCTGAAGTTTGATGATCTTTTATATATCAGGCAAAGAGGAAACTTGAATGAAAAGTAATATATCCTGTTGAAGATGGAGAAATACGAAAACTTTTGAGGGAATAGAGTTTGACGGTTGATATATTTTTCTTGGAAGATATTTTCCAAGAAACTCTACATGGAGTTTTGAGAGAAAGAGAGACAAGCACTAGCTCTTTGAAACCAAGTTGGATGTAAACAAGCTAAGCTTTTTATAAGGCTGTGAAAATTAAAATAATATTCATATATATATATATGATGGATGGATTGTTGGATGGGGTGGCATATTTGTTCTCTTTCTCCCATCCCTTCAAATTCCTTGGCAAGCTAGACTTGTAAATTACTCTAAAATCCATATTCTTCTAATTATTCCCCACTTAGACCGAAAAGTACTTCTTTTACAAGGTAAACACATGCACTGAGAATAGAACCCTTTTCATTTTACTTTTAGATAAAAATGAATTATATAACTTCCACATTCATTTTTCTTAAAACCTATATATTAGATATAAACTAATATATAGATGATTCTTACAAAAAAATTCTTGGCTTGCATTAAGGAATTGAAAATTTTATTTTCTTTTACTCACAATTATCAAATTTATATATACATGCAATTAATTATTTTTATATTAGATATTATTACAACATCATCAATCTGTATGTATAAATAATAAATTACATGATAGCTAGATAGTATTTAATTTGTTGGAAAATACTCCCATATATTAACCTTATTAATTAGCAAATGACAAAAATTTTCATTGTCTACTATCTAAAATATATAGCATGTCCTTTTATAACTGTTGCCAAAGGTGAACAGGATATAAACACTTATAAAAATGTTTAGTGTTTAAACGAAAGCATTAATATGTTTAGCATTTATATTCTTTAGTATTTTTTTCTTGAAGATTTTTACAAAAATAATTAAACCATTTAATTATCAATTATTAAAAATACTCATTTTAATCATTTAAAAAATAGTACATAATAATTAATTGTATGTAAATATTCAATAATAGAACTTTTAATATGAGTAATTAATTAGATGCTAATTTAGATATCACTCTAATTTGATTCCAATAAGTATTATTAAATAAATTATACACAATAGCATTTCTAAAATATTATTCTATATTTGGTACCTTTGATTTAAAAATCACACTTTGGGTCGGCTTTTAAAAATAATATCATATTTTATTCTATATTTTGTTTGATTTAGAAATTTATGCTTGCAAATAATAAAGAAAATTTTTTCTTCCCTTAAAGTGATGGATGGATAGTTGAGAAAGTTGTAAAAAAAAAAGGGTGAAAGACATTTTTAAAAAACCAAAAGTTTATGTATCTAACAAATCTAAACTATTTTATATATAAAACAGAGAAAAATTTGTTGATATTGCATAAGAAATTTTCTTTATTTTTCTTCGTGAAAGAAATATTATTTTATATGCTTATATAATAAAGAGTTGGAGGAGTCTATAAAACAAACATTGGTAAAAGTTTTCTGTTGTTTTTCTTTTCTACCCAAAAAAAATAGAGAAAAGAAGAATCGATCTTGGAATATTTCAGCCATAAGAATATATATATATATATATATATATATATATATATATATTTGTACAATAAAGCTATGTAGTATGTATATATACATATAGATTTCCAAAGCATCGGATACGTTAAAATTAATAATTAACATCAAAAGTAGTGATAGAATAAGTAGAACGTCCGATCATCATGAATCCACTTGAACACTTGGCCATAAATAACACTTGCGAAAAAAGAAAAAAGTGAAATTGAGAAAATAGAAAATTAATTGCATGGAATAGCTAGAATTAGAAAAGAGAAGTAGTGGATGGACATGGGAGTAGTGAAGGTTACATCATTTTTTTTATATATATAAATAATAATAAAAATAAAGAAAGAAAGGAGAAATTAAAACAAGTGGGTATGCAGAATGGAAAATTGAATTGGATATTCCTCGAAATATCCAATTGGTTAGGAATTTTATCACAATATCAGCCATTCAACTGTTTATTGTTTATATTCTTTTATTTCTTTCCCTTCTTTATCTCTAACTTAATATATATATTTTCCTATTCCACTTTCTGCCAAGAAAATAGATGCCACTTGCTCTTTTTTTTTTCCTTTTCACATTTGTATCACGATATGTATATATTTGTTATCTGATCATTTAATTTGGTATTGTTTTTATGTGATTGTGTGGATCCCATTGAAAATGCATGCCTTCGCTAGCTAGCTAGCTCCCTAATCACATGCCCTGCTTGTTCTTTTTCTTTAAATACTAACGAAGGTAGTTTAATTAATTGTCTTTTTCAGATACCCTACGATTTTAAATCAATGTTGGAAGTGATATATCGAAAGCAAGCGCTCTTGGAATTAAGAATTTATTCTAAAGTGGATCCGGGGAGATTTATTTTGAATTTCTAATTGATCCAACAGCTTTAAGTATAATATTTTGAACTCAGTTAAGAGAACCAAATATTACTAGAGATTCTCCTTTGCCTCAGCTTCATGTTCAAGGCTCCTAACTTGTTTGTTAGAATATACCTTGAACTAATTAGTCCCTTTCGAACAATCTAGCACGGGGATCTCGCTGCCCGGTTAGTAAGTTGAGGTTTAGGGGCGACGCGCCCTGGTTTAGGGGTTCGGGGACGCAACGTGGTTTCTAATGGAGATTCGGGGGCAACGTTCCCGAAACTTATAGTATCTGTTATTCTGGCCTAGGGTTATCTATATGAACCTA
Organism: Melia azedarach; assembly: GCA_028052125.1. Classification (NCBI taxonomy): domain Eukaryota; kingdom Viridiplantae; phylum Streptophyta; class Magnoliopsida; order Sapindales; family Meliaceae; genus Melia; species Melia azedarach. The sequence continues at coordinate 15,313,670 of CM051401.1, read as the reverse complement.
ATTTTTTGGGTTTTTCCACATCTGTCTAAGGAGTACTATATAAACTCTCTAAGTCATAACCTAGTTATAATCTGTAATCTTTACTCCTCAAGATCAATAAAACTTTCCTCTTCTCTGCCTATGAACGAACGTAGCTAACATATCGTTAATAAACCACGTTAAATCTTTGTGTTCTTTATTTACGTTATTAATTATCTTTTCTTGCTTTCATTATAACATTGTTGTTTGTTGAAACTTTAAAGGTTCTCTATCAAAACTAATTAGTTATCGGAGACTGCATAAACTTGTGCAAATTCTTTCGGGTTAAAGAGTGACACTTCGAATTATATATATATGGACTGGACCAGATTCCTATAACCAGCTACCACATGTCAATCGTTCATCGGATTGATACCATTTTAATATTGGGACATATAACATAAATACTTCCAAACATGTCTTTTCTTCTTTTGGCCTTCAAAATTTTTGTTTTCTTCTCTTTTCTTTGATATCAAGTATTTCATCAGTATTACTGCCACTATTTTCTTCTCTTGCACGAGCAGAAACTTCACCCACTTGATTTCTTTCTCAACAGAAAGTTGAAATCTTTGACCAATATTCATACTAAGTTCTTTATTTTACTTTTGTTTCTTTCTCCTTTGACCCACTTTAGTTTCATCTCCAGTTTCATCTACTACAATAATTTTGATATACCACATGCAAATAGAAAACCTATATAAAAAAAACTGAATTTCAATCTCTTAAAAAAATAATATCTTTAAATAAAAAAATAAAGTAAAATAATAAAACAATAAATGTCTCAAATTTTAATAATGTTATGTAATACTATTGTTACTTCTTTTTATATTAACTCTTTCCTCTTTTTTGATACTTCACTCCTACAATATCAAATAAAAAAATATAACAATTTTAATTTATTATTAATCTAATTGAGAATTGAGATGATATTTTATGAGTAGTTATAAATGGTTAAAATTATATAATAATATTTTAAATTTATTTTATATGTTTCTTTTCAATTGTGTGGCATTCAGTTTTTTATAAAAGAATATGAATTTTAACTTTAACTTAATGATAGAAACGAACTAGCAAAAAATTTAGTTACTTAATATTGAAACAAATAAAATTAATTAAAATTTAACTAAATGTGTAATTAATAATTTTAGCTCATAACCAATCTTAAACACACATCAATGCCTCATGTGTCTTAAGATGTAATCTACCACGATGTGAACTTATAAATCTATTACTAGTGTTAAAAGTAAATTTAGATACGATTGTAGATATAAAAATGGCTACATATCATTTTATATATTTAAATATAATTTTAGAAATTGTAATATAAAATTATATTTAAATGTATAAAATTTAATTTATAAATTATAACATATCTATATTATGTTTTAACGGTGAATGAGGTGGAGGCGGGTGAGCAGAGCAAAACTAATTCCCGCCCCATTAATAAATTGAGAATTAATCTCTCTTCGTTCTCCATTCCATTTTTCGTAAATTTATTTGAATTTTTTTTTATTTAGGGTGAATCCTTGTAAGTTTGGGAACTCATGAGAAATTTTGTCATTCTTACAAGAAAGAAAATGCCCGACTCCCGTGGGCCTACAAACCCTAACTTACAAAGCCCAAGATTCTCTAATTGGGCTATAGTTGGCCTACAGCCTACTTTAGTGGGCGTAGCTGACCCAATTAGAAGCCCAAACTTCTTTCTAACCCATCTTACACGGCTTTACTCGTTGAGTACATAAAAGACTACCGTATTCAAAAATCAAAATACTACACACATATCTAACTATCTATCATAGAACTTAATTAAATTCAACGGTATTCTAAGACCTTTTTTAGTTTTTGTATTAGGCGTTTGTTGGAATCTACTTTTAATCAACTCAATCAATGATGATTTGTATACCACCTAAAAAAAGATTTGTTACTAAACTACCCTTAATATATAACACTTGACTTTTGAATGTTGTATTCTGCTAATTGAGTAGTTAGCCCAACTTTTGAAGATAATATAACAGACAGAATTCTGTTAAATCAATGCATCAAGTATTAGCCTATAATTAAATATTCACGAATTATAATGACAAAAATATTACAATGTCAAAGTTTTAGTATGTACGATGTGACATAAATTTACATTTAAAAGTTTATAAGAGGTTACGTATAAAACGATATTCTAGTCCTCTAACATTGTAATTGCCTAGTTGGACCGTCGGAACCTATAAAAATAAATGATAAACTAAATAAATGACATTACATTACTGGGATAGAATCATACGAAGGTTTGAATTTAGAATCTAGAGTGCTCACATTATAATATATAATGTAAATAATAAGGTTTATTTATCTTGTTTCATCATGCAATATTTATAAAGAAAAAGGGTCATGTAATACGTACACGTAGCGCATTGCCGGCCTCACGTTGGAAAACTTTGAAGCAATTGTTATCAGAATATAAAGCAAAAAAGATATCAGAATTCCAAAACAAATTCTGAAAAATGTCATCAGTTAAACTTCCATGGACTCTCCGTATCGTCTTCGCAATTTTCGGTTTCATCTTAAAAGCCGCTCGCCGCTCAAACGGCACCATATATCGCCCTCTCCTTAACTTCTTCGATCCAAAAACAGCACCCTCCCAAAGCCCACGACAGGGCGTCGTAACCTCTGACGCCGTCGTCGACAGTTCCCGTTGTCTCTGGTTCCGTGTCTTCACGCCAACCTGCGCAAACCCCAAAGACACCAACATGCCCATCGTATTCTACTTCCACGGAGGCGGGTTTGCGTTATTTTCGGCCGGTTCATTTGTCTACGACAAGTGGTGCCGCCGCCTCGCCAGAGAGCTACGCGCAGTTGTCGTCTCCGTCAACTACCGTCTAGCTCCCGAGCATCGGTTTCCCTGCCAGTACGAAGATGGTTTCGATGCCGTGAAATTCGTTGACAGTAATTTTGATGAATTATCAGTCGGTGGAAATCCGAAATGGTGTTTTCTCGCCGGAGACAGCGCCGGCGGGAACTTGGCGCACCACGTGGCGGTAAAAGCCGGAGATTATCTTTTTGGCAGGTTAAAGTTTATAGGATTAATAGCTTTAAATCCATTTTTCGGAGGAGAAGAAAGGACAGAATCCGAAATGACAAATGCGAACAACCTACATCTATCATTGGACTTAACAGATTGGTACTGGAAAATGTTTCCGCCTAACGGGTCGGACCGAGACCACCCGGCGGTTAATGTGTTCGGACCCAGATCGTCCGTGGATATACTTCCGGCCAGGTTTCCGACGACGTTGCTTTTCATCGGAGGGTTTGACTTGTTGAGAGACTGGCAAAGGAAATACTGCGAGGGGTTGAAGAAAGCAGGGAAGGAAGTTCATTTGGTGGAGGATCCGAATGCATTTCATGTATCTTTCATGTTTAAGGAGCTCCCTGAATATAATTCCTCCATCAAAGAGATTCAAGATTTCATGCAAAAGCTCGTGAAAAAGGATTGAAGAATAAAACGTATTTACGATTGTAATTGTAAGGATGAATCATATTTAATAAAGGTAATTTGCTAGCTTTTCTATCATTTCTCTTTCCCCTCTCCTCTGGTTTTAGAGTTTTTTGTGTTGCTGATGTTTCTTATCTCATATCTGAGGATTATAACATTTACAAGGAAAGATTGAGAAAGATTATTCTTTAGATTGGTGAGCATTTCTATCACAACATATGCATTACAAAAGATTTCTTACAAATTCATCCAGGAAGATCGTATCAAAGGGGGAGAGCCAAATAACAGATTCACGGTGGAGCTCTAACTTGAAGTTTGTTTTCTTCTTAAAGTTACCAAAAAACACCAAATACAAAGGTGTTTTTTAATTTTCTCCTTATTCTTCGGTAAGGTCAACATCTTTCTGGTTGTTAATTGTAATTAATCTTTGTAAAATCTGGTGTAAATCCTCAATAATGCACTCTTTCTTCGTTTGAATGAAAGTTTTATGCTGCTTGGATAAAAAAAAAATTAAGATAGCTTAACTACGTAATATGTTAATATGTTAGTTCCCTTTTATTTTCAGATTTTCTTAAAGATCTGACGATTGAACAAAAGGATTTGACAGATTACCTAATATTAGACTATGATAATAATGATAAGATAGCTTATGTGATGTGATTAATTCTCGTTGCTTAAACAAGCCTAATTTTGAAAACAGCTTTTGGTTAGCGCCCTAAGCACATTTGACTGTTTACGTGTTGATTTAACGTATATTGGTCTTCAATCAAAATTATAAAACAAATCTAAAGTATAGACGACGAAATAAGATTGTTCCTGGTGAAAAACAAGAAACTAGCGCAAACTAAAGAGAGGTTTTACTAAATATATAGAATTTCGGTAATTTTTGTATATATATATATATATATATATATATATATATATATATATCGTCAATCAGAACCAGACAGATGTGTAGAACAGTGTCTGATCACTGGTCATAAAACACTGACATGTCCGTATCTCTAACGTGAGGAAATTAATTCACTTGTCGTCCTGTTCAATTTGCCATTACCAGCTTTACACGTCAGGAAATTAATTTTCTTGATGAGAATTACCTACTTCTGTTAATTGCCGTTGACACACGAGCTATAGAAAGTCATCTATTTTTAATGGTATAAAGTCGTTATTTTACTTTTGTTTCTTTCTCCTTTGACCCACTTTAGTTTCATCTCCGGTTTCACTTTTATCGGCACCTCCATTTTTTCACTTCTATTAACTAACAACTAAAAAAAAATTGAAAAGAAAAAATGTCAACAACATTATCTCTACTACAATAATTTTGATATACCACATGCAAATAGAAAACTTACATATATATATTAAAAAAAAAAACTGAATTTCCATCTTTTAAAAAAATAATATCTTTAAATAAAAAAATAAAGCAATACTATTCAATAATTAACATCAAAAGTAAAATAATAAAACATTTAATGTCTCAAATTTTAATAATGTTATGTAATACTATTGTTACTTCTTTCTATATTAACTCTTTCCTCTTCCTTGATACTTCACTCCTACAATATCAACTAAAAAAATATAACAATTTTAATTTATTATTAATCTAATTGAGAATTGAGATGATATTTTATGAGTAGTTATAAGTGGTTAAAATTATATAATAATATTTTTAATTTATTTTATCTGTATCTTCACAATATGTATGGCATTTAGTTTTTTATAAAAGAACATGAACTTTAACTTTAACTTGACGATAGAAACGAACTAGTAAAAACTTTAGTTACTTAATATTGAAATAAATAAAATTAATTAAAATTTAATTAAATTTGTAATTAATAATTTCAGCTCATAATCAATCTTGAATACATATCAATACCTCATGTGTCTTAAGATGTAATCTACCACGATGTGAACTTACAAATTTATTATTAGTGCTAAAAGTAAATTTAAATGCGATTGTAGAAATAAAAATGATTGCATATAATTTTATATATTTAAATATAATTATAATATAAAATTATATTTAAATATATAAAATTTAATTTATAAATTATAAGATATTTATATTATATTTTAATGAGGAATAAAGTGGGGGGGGGTGAGAAGAAGTAAAACTAATTCCTATCCCATTAATAAATTGAGAATTAATTTTCCCTCGGTTCTCCACTCCATTTTTCATAAATTTAACTGAATTTTTTTTATTTAGGGCGGATCCTTATAGATTTGGGGACTTATGATAAATTTTGTCACTCCTACAAGACAGGAAAATGCCCGACTCTCGTAGGACCTACAAAACCTAACTTACAAAGCCCACGATTTTCTAATTGGCTATAGTTGGCCTACAGCCTACTTTAATGGGCGTAGCTGACCCAATTAGAAGCCCAAAATTCTTTCTAACCCATCTTACACGGCTTTACTCGTTGAGTACGTAAAAGACTAGCCTATTCAAAAATCAAAATAGTACACATATATCTAACTCTCTATCATAGAATTTAATTAAATTCAACGGTATATAATATACTTTCAAGACCTTTTTTAGTTTTTGTATTAGGCGTTTGTTGGAATCTACTTTTAATCAAGTCAATCAATGATGATTTGTATACCACCTAAAAAAAGATTTGTTACTAAACTGCCCTCAATATATAATACTTGACTTTTGAATGTTGTATTCTGCTAATTGAGTAGTTAGCCAAAGTTTTGAAGATAATATAAACAGACAGAATTCTGTTAAATCAATGCATCAAGTATTAGCCTATAATGACAAAAATATTACAATGTCAACGTTTTAGTATGTATGATGTGACATAAATTTACATTTAAAAGTTTATAAGAGGCTACGTATAAAACGATATTCTAGTCCTCTAACATTGTAATTGCCAGTTGGACCGTTGGAACCTATAAAAATGATAAACTAATTAAATAAATAAACTACATTACTGGGATAGAATCATACGAAGGTTTGAATTTAGAATCTAGCGTGCTCATCATGTAAATATATAATGTAAATAATAAGGTTTATTTATCTTGTTTCATCATGCAATATTTTATAAAGAAAAAGGGTCATGTAATGAGGTAATACGTATACGTAGCGCATTGCCGGCCTCACTTCGGAAAACTTTGAAGCAATTGTTATCAGAATATAAAGCAAAAAAGATATCACAATTACAAAACAAATTCTGAAAAATGTCATCAGTTAAACTTCCATGGACTCTCCGTCTCGTCTTCGCAATCTTCGGTTTCATCTTGAAAGCCGCTCGTCGCTCAAACGGCACCATAAATCGCTCTCTCCTTAACTTCTTTGATCCAAAAACAGCACCCTCCCAAACCCCACAACACGGCGTCGTAACCTCTGACGCCGTCGTCGACAGTTCCCGTTGTCTCTGGTTCCGCGTCTTCACACCAACCTGCGCAAACCCCAAAGACACCAACATGCCCATCGTATTCTACTTCCACGGAGGCGGGTTTGCGTTACTTTCGGCCGCCTCATTTGTCTACGACAAGTGGTGCCGCCGTCTCGCCAGAGAGCTACGGGCTGTTGTCGTCTCCGTCAACTACCGTCTCGCTCCCGAGCATCTGTTTCCCTGCCAGTACGAAGATGGCTTCGATGCCGTGAAATTCGTTGACAGTCATTTTGATGAATTATCAGTCAGTGGAAATCCGAAATGGTGTTTTCTCGCCGGAGACAGCGCCGGCGGGAACTTGGCGCACCACGTGGCGGTAAGAGCCGGAGATTATGTTTTTGGCAGGTTAAAATTTATGGGAATAATAGGTTTAAATCCATTTTTCGGAGGAGAAGAAAGGACAGAATCCGAAATCACAAATGGGAACAACCCACTTCTATCATTGGACTTAACAGATTGGTACTGGAAAATGTTTCTGCCTAACGGGTCGGACCGAGACCACCCGGCGGTTAATGTGTTCGGACCCAGATCATCGTCCGTGGATATACTTCCGACCAGGTTCCCGGCGACGCTGCTTTTCATCGGAGGGTTAGACTTGTTGAGAGACTGGCAAAGGAAATACTGCGAGGGGTTGAAGAAAGCAGGGAAGGAAGTTCATTTGGTGGAGGATCCGAATGCATTTCATGTATCTTTCATGTTTAAGCAGCTCCCTGAATATAATTCCTGCATCAAAGAGATTCAAGATTTCATGCAAAAGCTCGTGAAAAAAGATTGAAGAATAAAACCATGTTTACTATCGTAATTGTAAGGATGAATCGTATTTAATAAAGGTTAAACATTTTCACTAATATCTCAACGTTTTGATTATTGTTAATTAATTAAAGAAGCTTAATCATGTAATAAGTTAATATGGTTAGTTCCCTTTCATTTTCAGATTTTCTTAAATTAAAGATCTGACTGTTGAACAAAAGTATTTGACAGATTATCTAATATTAGACTGTGACAATGATACAATGATTAAGATAGCTTACGTGATGTGATAATGATACAATGATAATGATAAAAGGATTTGCGATGATGTTAATAATTTTAAACAAAAACTTAAACAAATTGAGATTAAATTAAATTAAGAAAATTTATCTTCATCCCTCTGTTTTGATTTTAAAATATTTTTTATTGTTCAAGTAGATTGCAGAGAACGAAGAAATAAAATTTCAAAAACAAAGAGAAAAAAATTTAACCTAATAAAATTCTTAAAACAAGAAAAAATATTAAAATTATTTACTGTAGTATTTTCCCCAGACTTTGTTGAAGCATAGATATGATAATTATTCAATTAAACAATTACACCAAAAAAGAAAGGTTAAGTTATATTACATATAGGTAAAGTTCTTGAAATTCACAAAAAATAATATTTAAAATTAAAGGAGTGTTTTAATAAGGATTGGCAAAAGAAAAAAGATAATGAAGTCATATCTTAATAATAGCATATCCAAATATTCTTTTCAATTATGCTTATTGGAAATATTATTATCTACTTATGCTATTAAAAATGTTACTGTTCACAGTGTAACTATTTGTATTATTAAAAATATTACAATTAATAGCAAGCATTAAAAACGTTTTTACTGCAAATCATCGTTGTTATGTTGTGAAAGTAAGATTAGATACTATATTCAACTGCATATATGTTCTCATATATAAAGCAAAAAAGATATCAGAATTCCAAAACAAATTCTGAAAAATGTCATCAGTTAAACTTCCATGGACTCTCCGTCTCGTCTTCGCAATTTTCGATTTCATCTTAAAAGCCGCTCGCCGCTCAAACGGCACCATATATCGCCCTCTTCTTAACTTCTTCGATCCAAAAGCAGCACCCTCCCAAACCCCACAACACGGCGTCGTAACCTCTGACGTCGTCGTCGACAGTTCCCGTTGTCTCTGGTTCCGCGTCTTCACGCCAAACTGTGCAAACCCCAAAGACACGAACATGCCCATCGTATTCTACTTCCACGGAGGCGGGTTTGCGTTATTTTCCGCCGGTTCATTTGTCTACGACAAGTGGTGCCGCCGCCTCGCCAGAGAGCTACGCGCTGTTGTCGTCTCCGTCAACTACCGTCTCGCTCCCGAGCATCGGTTTCCCTGCCAGTACGAAGATGGTTTCGATGCCGTGAAATTCGTTGACAGTAATTTTGGTGAATTATCAGTCAGTGGAAATCCGAAATGGTGTTTTCTTGCCGGAGACAGCGCCGGCGGGAACTTGGCGCACCACGTGGCGGTTAAAGCCGGAGATTATCTTTTTGGCAGGTTAAAATTTATAGGATTAATAGCTTTAAATCCATTTTTCGGAGGAGAAGAAAGGACAGAATCCGAAATGACAAATGCGAACAACCTACATCTATCATTGGACTTAACAGATTGGTACCGGACCGAGACCACCCGGCGGTTAATGTGTTCGGACCCAGATCGTCCGTGGATATACTTCCGGCCAGGTTTCCGACGACGTTGCTTTTCATCGGAGGGTTTGACTTGTTGAGAGACTGGCAAAGGAAATACTGCGAGGGGTTGAAGAAAGCAGGGAAGGAAGTTCATTTGGTGGAGGATCCGAATGCATTTCATGTATCTTTCATGTTTAAGGAGCTCCCTGAATATAATTCCTCCATCAAAGAGATTCAAGATTTCATGCAAAAGCTCGTGAAAAAAGATTGAAGAATAAAACGTATTTACGATTGTAATTGTAAGAATGAATCGTATTTAATAAAGGTAATTTGCTAGCTTTTCTATCATTTCTCTTTCGTCTCTCCTCTGGTTTTAGAGTTTTTTTGTGTTGCGGATGTTTCTTATCTCACATCTGAGGATTATAACATTTACAAGGAAAGATTGAGAAAGATTATTCTTTAGATTGGTGAGCTTTTCTATCACAACATATGCATTACAAAAGATTTCTTACAAATTCATCCAGGAAGATCGTATCAAATAACAGATTCGCGGTGGAGCTCTAATTTTTGTATATATAATATATATCGTCAATCAAAACCAGACAGATGTGTAGAACAATGTCTGATCACTGGTCATAAAACACTGACATGTCCGTATCTCTAACGTGAGGAAATTAATTCACTTGTCGTCCTGTTCAATTTGCCATTACCAGCTATACACGTCAGGAAATTAATTTTCTTGATGAGAATTACCTACTTCTGTTAATTGCCGTTGACACACGAGCTATAGAAAGTCATCTATTTTTAATGGTATAAAGTCGTTATTGTCTATTTTCTTGTTAAATAGACTACACGAAAAAATAATATAAACCATTGATGATTGTTGAATAACGTATACTATACTGTTGCTATATCTACGAAAAAAATTATTAATAAGATTAATTATTTCAAATTAATTAAATTAAATTTTGTGTATTAGCATCTTTCATCACCTCGTATTCTAGTTTTTGAGATAAGTTAATCGTATTTTATTCGTAAATTTCAATAAAATGTAACAGAAATTTTAGTAATTAAAAAGGAAAAGTTAAAGTAAGTTACTCTTCATAAAAAACAAAGCTAAAAATAAATAAGTAAGAAATTAAATTTAAGAAATACAATTATGCGGAAAAACTTTTATATATATTCAAGTATATTCATATAACTGATGTAATATATCGTCGCATATTCTATATTTAATGGACTATATAAAATTCATATATGTAAATATAAAATAATGTATAATATAATACTACCACACTTATCACAATAGTTGTATTACTTGTATTAATGAATTTTATCTATAAGTAAGTAAATTACGGTCAATCGACTTAGAGCAATGGCTGAAAAAGAAGAGCCATTGACTTGTCAAAACCTGTCATGAAAAATGAAGCTTATGATGTAGGAGTACTACTAAATCTATTAAAACTCTTATAATTCTGGGATTATAGGAGTTTATATTTGTTATTATTCTTATTTTTATTTGTTTTGTTTAGATAGGATTAATTTAATGATTCATTGTTAAATTTCTTGTTTGCAATGAATCATTTTCTTTAAGCTTAAGATATATGCTAGTATAAATTGGCCTTATTATTTATTAATTACGTAATTCATTCAATAATATTTTCTTTAGTTAATCCTATGTGAGTTATTTATCATTCCCTTTGTAGGTGATTTACCTCTGTTTTAGAGCTCTATTCTTAATTATTCAAAACATATACTAAAACAACATATAATATCGATTCTGCACTATATCAAGTGGTATTAGAGCCTCCCTCTGTAATAGACGAGTTGATCTTGTGACCAAAACCCATCATCTGTAACTATCCACCATTGCAGGAGTAACCTTAGCCATATCCATAAAACATTTTTTTTATAAAAAAAATTAAAAAAAACTCAAAAAACCAGACTTAGAAAAACCAAAAAAAGACAAAAAAACCGAACCACAACAAAATCGAACCGAAACGAATCGAACCAAAAAAATCACAGAAAATCGAACGCCCAAAACAACTAACCACCGCCTCCTACTGCCGAGTGCCGCTGTTCGACCGACCATATGCGACCACCACCAGAATTAGAACACGCAGGCAACCAAACCTTGACCACTGGAAAAGGCTGCGATAGACTGTTAAAGCTTCGAACACCACTGTCGCCATTGACTGTTATTCACAGCGCGTTTTTCGACACCGCCACCACTAATCAACTCAGCAACTTTCCCTCTTTCATTCTAGACGTATTCCATCGTTGATCGTTGCTTCGATTGCCAAAATTCGATGCCAAACCGCAAAACTACCGCCACCTTATTTCAAATCTTTTGACGAAACTACAACGATTCAAGGAAATCTAAAAACACCATCATGATGCTCATCATCAAATCTTCTATATTCGACTAATTTTCAGTTTTTTCTATCCCTTTCGCCCAAAACCTAAAAGATAAATTACAATTTTACCCTTCATTTAATTTTTATTTCTTTTCGGCAAAAAAAAAAGGGAAAGAAAAGCAAAAAAATAGAAAAAAAATGCTAGATGAAGAAGTTGCGTAAACAAACCCATTTATAGAAAATTTTGCAACATAGAAGACTACAAAATTTAAAGATAATGCATATGAATTTGACCAAACAATTTTTTGGTAGGCAAAATAATAATCTCCAATCACATAGGCAAGTCCAAGCTGAAGCCGAAGTTAATAACCCAAGACAACCTATTGTAATTCATGAAAACTTCAAAGGTTCAAAGAATTAGTTCATTGAAGAAGAAGCCATAAACGAAGATAATGAAATGCCAGTTATACCAAGAAACCAGCAAGGAACCCAACCAAACACTTATGAAAATCGAAATCTCACAATTTGATGGTTTGTTTGTGATAGAAGACTTCCTTAATTAGTTAGTTAAAATAGAGAAATTCTTTGACTATTGGGAAATTGAAAAGTATATGAAGGTGAAGCTAATAGCTTATCGACTTAAAGGGGGTGCATTAGCTTGGTAGGACCCTGTTTCGTCTGTTTATCCCTTCCAACGACGTCAACATGTTGGTATTTGTATACTTCCATGGAGGAGGATTCACAACGATGTATGCAAATTCACTTAATTATGATAGCCTTTGTCGGCGATTTACTGCAAAACTTAATTTTGTCATCATCTTTGTTAATATATGTCAATAAATATCCGTGTCAATACGACGATGGATTTGATGTGCCTAAATTCATTGAAGAAAACCCTAACTTGGAAGGTTTTTTGGTGAATGCCAATTTGAAGAATTGTTTTCTCATAGGAGATAGTTTAGGCGACAACATAGGTCATCATGTAGCAGTTGAGTTCTGTAACTTGAAGTTCAACGGAGTTATAGCAATACAGCCGGCTTTTGTCAAGAAAGGTAAGACTGAATCCAAGATCACGTTAGTTGAGGCTTAGTTTTTTAACATGAAAATTGTAGACATCTTTTGGAAATCGTTCTTGCCGGATGGTTTCATACATAGATCACTCGGCCTTAAAAGTTTTCGGGCTAAAATCAAGTGATATTTCAGGACTAAACTTTCCGGCCACGATTATGATTGTGTGAGAAGGTTTGATCCTTTAAAATATAGGCAAAAGAGATATTACGAAGGATTGAAGAAACGTGGGAAAGAAGCTTATTTGATCGAGTATCCGAATGCATTTCATGGCTTCTGTTGTTTTTTGGAGTAGCCAGAATGTTTTTTATTTATTAATGAAGTTAGGGATTTCATGCAGAAAGCAGCCTAGATGTAACAGATCAATTATCTCTCTTTCAAACCCATGAAAAATATTATACCCAATAATTGATTTTTGGTCTAGTCGTTAAAGCAAGAACAGAAACAATTGTTTTCATGCAGACCAATTTTTAAAGCAAATGTGCATGGAATATCTACAGCAAAAACTCTTTGAGAGAAGCTAGAAGAGTTGTATCAAACAAAAAGCATCTTAAATAAAGTATATCTAAAAGAGCAATTTCATACACTGCGTATGAATAAAGGTACATTTAGTTCACATCATTTAAGGGTTCTCAATGGGATCATCTCAGAACTAAAAGCTATTAAAGTCAAGACTGATGATAAGAATCAAGTTTTGAGACTCATTTGGTCTCTTCCATCTTCCTATAAACGTATGAAACTGATTTTGATACATGAAAAGGAGAAAATAACTCTTTTAAATATCACTAACAAATTTTTCTCTGAGAAAAAAAGGCTAAGAGGAAGATATAATATTTCATCTGAAAACTCAACAATAGTGTCAGCTGAAAATTGGAAGAAGAAGAACTCCATTAAGAAGAAGCCAGTTTGCTAGGGCATATGAAGAAAAATTGTCAAAAAAGTAGAATGAGTTCAACTAGTAGCTCAAATTTAGTAAGTAGATAATAATACTACTAATGTTGTCTCCATAGAAGAAGTTATCATTTGAAAATGACATAAACATCTTGATGGCATACCGCTAAAGTCATGATAAAAGACATATTACTATTAGTGAGTCTACAAGTTTGCACATATGCATGGATTGGCTTTAATGCAAGGTGTGTGGTGGAATTGATGTCGATGGTTGATGAACTTCCAAAAAAACTAATGTGGAAGTTGTACCATAATTTTTCAATAAGGATTTGATCGACATGTGCTGAAGATGAAATGTTTGAAATTAATTTAATTCTGAGTATGTATACTTTTATGGTTAAGCATGATAATTTTCAAGTTGAGAATTATGTTAAATTTTTTCAATGAGGAGGAGCTTTATGTGGCATCTCTTAAAGTTGTCAAGGTAGAGATTGTTGGCGTGATTGGCTCATTTAGGAGTTTTTTTTTTATTTGACAAAAGGTAGTAAAGGTGTTAAAAAATGAGGTAACCAAAATTTTTGGCTTAGAATAATTTGGCATGCTTTGAAAAAAGGAAAACAAATGTTGCATGTGAGTGTTGTTTCTTTTTGAATTATGATTTGAACTTTTCACATTCAACTACTAGGGCTAAATTTTCTTATAAATAGATGGCCTCCTCTCTTTCCTCATTTCAAGTTAGTGAAATCTCATTTTCAGAGAGTTTCATAGAAATAATAGATATTTTAAGTATTTTGTTCTAAATCTATTTTATTTTTATGTGTAGAATAATTGGAAGTAAAAATACTTATATAAAATATTTTTTTGAGTTATTTGATGAGTGAGTGTATTTAGAATTTAATTTTAAACGAAAAAAAAATTATGTAATAATACAAATTTATTCTATAGTGAATTTTTTTTTAGAACTCGTGGTTTTTATTGCGATTTAGAATTTTTTACGTTAAATTTTGTGTTTTGTGATTATAATAATTCTTATTTGTTTTTGATATTTTTACAAAATAAATTCTGAGTATATATATTACTATTTATCTATACGATATTGTTCATATCTACGAAAATATTGTTTATGTAATAGTAATTAAAAAAATTTATCCAAATTTTTTCAACATTAACAGCGTAAAAACCCCGTGTCCATATATATATTCATTCCCACGTATCTGGAAACTTCCCGATATCACTATGCACTAATGCATATTATATTAGACCTCATTTGCATAAATTATTATATTATGTATCATAGAACTCTAGGTGAATATTATATTTTAAGTATGCACTACATCCTGATTTGCATGTTTCAATTACGTGTTGTGTTTCAGTGTATCTAAAGTTGTATTTAAGTAGTATTTGGATAAAATATATTTTATGAGAAAATTATTGCAAGAAAACTACTTCTTTAAGGAGTACGATTCTCTCCAAAAATCGTTTATATTTGATCTAATCTCTTAATTTCATTCTCTTATCTTTTAAACACATTTTCATCTCACCACTTTCATAACAGACCTAGGATTGAACAAAGGAAACGAGAGTCTTCTAAATATATACCAGCTAGATGTATGCTTACGCCTGCCAATAAAATCATAATATTTATATAGAATATATTATCCCTGTCATATTTATCAATTCATGGATCTATATACTCTGAGAAAATGTTTCACTTAAGTTGGTCCCTAATGTTTCAGTTAATGTCACCCAGTTTTCTTAATCATACTTCCGTCCATTTTTAACTTTAGATAATTATTAATTTACCTCTTATAATATATTAATTTTTAATTTCACCACAAAATTTATGAAAGTCATCATAATACTCTTATATGTTAATTTTTTTATCTTTTTTTTTTATTTCTAAAGACTAAAAAGATAAAAATTATTTTTTTATAAAATTAATTAATAAAAAATAATTCTTTATCTTGTCTTCTTCCTTGCCTTCTCACTCTATTTATATTCTCAAATTTTCTTTGCTCAATCCTAGCTCTGTTATGCATAAATTTATCTAAATTAAGAATATAAATAGAGATGGAAGATAAGAAAGAAGAAAAAATAAAGAATTATTTTCTATTAATTAATTTTATAAAAATATAATTTTATCTTTTTAGTTGTTAAAAATAAAAATTAACATATAAAAGTAATATGATGACTTTCATAAATATAAGATTAAATTAAAAATTATTATATTACGGGAGATAAATTGAAAAGTACTTATCGATTAAAAATGGATCGAAGTTTGGTCAAAGGATCTAGATGATATTGACGGAAATATTAAGAAGGAAAGTGATGATTTTTAAAACATTTGAGGACTTTTTTATTTAATATGTAAAACATGTCAGTAGTGATATTTTCTAAAACATTAGGGACTAAAATAAAATCATCCCATTAATTAATATAAATATGCTTACATAAAATATTGTAAATATATGATGTTACTTACTTGACAATTAAGCACAAACCCCTAATATTTGTCCCCTGAATTATTATCAAAAAAAATTGTTGATAATAAACAATATCGGTAATATGTATGTATTTGATATTTATGGAATCTACTCGTAACACAAGCAAACATTTAAAATGTTCTAAAGATCTGATTCCAGTTAATCATTTAAACAATATGTATTACAGTAGCAGTAAGACAGCAGTATGTTTCATTTTCTATTTCATCAGTTTCCTATTAATTTCTTTTAATGACTCACAACGTGTAAGACCACAACATTAACTTATAACATGATCTCGATCTCGATCTCGACCGTCACAAGATTAATGTTTATGTTACAATTTTGACATTATATCCTAAACTTTTGTTCTGTAGTTAAAAGTTTCGACATCTATAATCTTTGGCTATTTTATATTAAGCCGATTTTGACTTTCTTCATAGTTATATATGCTTGTTAAAATTGGCACATTTTGACTCGATTAATTTTTTAAAATAAATTATAAATTTTTTTTGGTGTAACTATTTTTAATTTCATAAAAATTATGCAATAAACTGCTTTCATCAAGTTCTGAGGGCAGTCCTTTAAATCTAAAACTTTGACGCAATGATTTTTCATTCAGACGGAAATATGACAGAAAGACATGGAACTTCAACGGAACTCCCGTGGAAGATCAGAATCATAATTTCCATTTTGTCCTTCGTCGCCGACGCTTTCTGCCGCCATCACCTGACATTCAACCGTCGTTTGTTCAATCTCATCGACACCAAATGCTCACCTTCCCACAAACCAAAAAACGGCGTTACAACCTCTGATATACTCGTCGACCCCTCCAGGAATCTCTGGTTCCGTCTCTACACGCCTGCCGACCCGTTTCCGACGGCCAGCTTGCCAGTCATTGTCTACTTCCACGGTGGAGGATTCGTAGTAATGTCCGCGAATTCAATCGGCTACGATGATTATTGCCGCAGGCTTTCCAGGGAACTCCCTGCCGTCGTCATCTCCGTCAACTACCGTCTTGCACCCGAGCATCGGTACCCAAGTCAATATGAAGACGGCATTGACGTGCTAAAATTCATCGACAGCTTAAACACTAAACTTCTTCCTTCTTTTGCTGACCTTAGACATTGTTTCCTCGCCGGAGACAGTGCCGGCGCCAACTTGGCTCATAATGTGGTAGTTTTAGCTAATGAACATAAATTTGAGAAGCTGAAGCTCGTAGGAATCATATCAATACAGCCATTTTTTGGCGGAGAAGAACGGACAGAATCAGAAATCAAGCTTGGACGGAGTTTCGATAATTACAATGGAACGAACTGACTGGAGTTGGAAAGCATTTTTGCCAGAAGGGTCGAACCGGGATCATCCGGCGGCGAACGTTTTCGGGCCGAATGCAGTTGATATCTCGGGCGTAAACTTTCCAGCAGGGATTGTGTTTGTGGGAGGGCTTGATCCTTTGAAAGACTGGCAAAAGAGATACTACGAGGGACTGAAGAAATACGGGAAAAGAGCTTATTTGATTGAGTATGGGAATGCGGTCCATGGCTTTTATCTTATTCCTCAGCTGATCGAGTTTTCTTTTTTCATAAGGGAGGTGAAAAATTTTATACGAAGTCAATATTCTAAATAACTGAATTAATGATTTCCTCATCCTATATATAGGAGGTTAATTTGAGGAATATTTTTTTCCATTTTGGTATTTTTTCTCCAGTAAATTATAATTTCTTAATTATTAATTCATCACATCATTTTTCTTATTGTACATGGATTTAGTAGATATCACATCATGTATAATATATAAAAGAAATTGTTATAAAATTGAAAATGGTTAAAAGAGTTCATTTATCTTACCAAGCATGCTTTTAGTAAATATCACATCATTTATAATTAAAAAATTGGGATAAAATTGAAAACAATTATATCGCTTTTTTATAAATATTTTTCTAAATTTTCAAAAATTTTGAGTAATTTATTACAAATTATATTTTAAAAAAGTACTCTTTTTTTTCTAAAGGTAAGGAGGGTGGGGTAGGGCCCCAAATAATTTATTTTATCCCTTTATTTGTCCCGGACTCGGATTCAGGCAGAGCGCTTAGGAAGTGGCTTAATCTACCCCTTGAGCTGACTACTCTTTTTGTAATCATATAAAATATCTATTAGCTTTCTCTCCTTATTTTCTTTATATATATATCTCATACTTTGATAGACTTCTATTTTTATTTAATATGTAAAATCTATAATATGAATACTGGCGGGGGGGCATAAAGTAAAGTTGCTGCGCCAAAATTTTAAAAATGTAAATAAATTTAGGAATACATTTAAAGGTTTCTAAATTATCTGGGGATAAAATATAAATAAGCTTACTCTGTAGGCTTAAATTACAAATATCTAGAGAGTGTATTTATCAATTTTTCTAATAAAAAATTATTACAAAAACTATTCTGCAAACTACTATTAAGTATAATTAAATTTAAATAAATAAAATATTATTACTCTTCTCACTCTAATTTAACAAACTTTAAATTATTTCTCTTTACTATGAAAAACAATTTATAGTAATTTTATCACAATCATTGACTAGTAGAAAAAAAATGTTTAAAAATATTCAAATGATTTTTTTAAGTAAACTTTACATCATCAATTAAAAGAATTTTAATATTTTATAGAAAATTATATATTACATAAAATTTTATTATTAAAAATAATAATGTTTAATATACAAAATTAAGAGACATAATTTTCATGATATATTTAGTGTATTTAAAAATAAGATACATAAAGATTATTTAAATATTTATTAAGGTGTAGAAAGTGATTTTTAATTTTTAATTTTTTTATGGGCGCGGAATAAATGGATGTTTGAAATATTTTTGAGAGTATAAATAAACTCATTTATGTTAAAATAATCTATAGTATAGAATATCTTCATTTATTATATTTTCAAAAAACTTAAAAAAATTATTTAGATTTAAATTTTTTTATGTAATTAAAATTAAATATATTTGATATTAGATATTACATTTAGACATATAAATGCTTTTTAAGGAATACATTTAAAAGTTTCTAAATTATTTGGGGATAAAATATAAATTACTCTGTAAGCTTAAATTATAAATACTATATATTAGAATTATGTTCTTTCTTGGGCTTTAGGGCACGCCTGTCTAAGTTGTAACCTAATTATTTATATCTGTATATGTAAAGGACGAATTAACCATTTTTTAACTTCATACATTATTTTTTTAAAATATTTGTCTATTCATTCAAATTTTAAAAAATATTTATTTATTCTCAAACTCTAAAAAGAGTATATCAAATTTTTAATAAAAATTTACTAAAAAGATTACTCTGCAATCTACTATTAAGTATAATTAAAACTAAATAAATAAAATATTATTACTCTTCCTACTCTAATTTAATAAATGTTGATGTGCGAATTTTGCAAACCACGCACTTACATAGAAGGAGAAAATAGATGCACCCGAGATGGTCAAATGACTCGAGTCAAGTGTACACTCTCAAACCAAATCAAGGGTTTAAACCACTAGAAATCTCAATGTCCAAACGCTCAAATAACACTCATATCACTCTACTATCAAAGCATTCTGCCTTCGACCAACTCCCAACTCTAAACCTCTTTTCGACGACTCCGAAATCTTCTAAGACCTTACAAGCGTCAATACACCTACTGTCCACTTCTCAAATAATCACTTCGCCTACCTCCATTCATGCCCAAACACTCCTAACCTAAGTATTCCACTAAGCTGATTCGTAACTTCCTGCGAGACTGAAAAAAACTCAGACAGGAGACGCCTCTTCAACGACCCCTCTTCTATACTTAAGTTAGTGTCTAATCGGAGAGGAAATGAAGAGAGCATAGGTATCTCCCTCAAAAAGTGATAAAATAAGGCAAAAGTCAAT
Source organism: Melia azedarach (assembly GCA_028052125.1). Taxonomy (NCBI): domain Eukaryota; kingdom Viridiplantae; phylum Streptophyta; class Magnoliopsida; order Sapindales; family Meliaceae; genus Melia; species Melia azedarach. The sequence goes on along the minus strand of CM051401.1, from coordinate 15,293,612 downwards.
ATGGAGAAAGAAAACTCATGAGCTAGTCAACAGAACACTAAAGAGCAAATAAGTCCATGAAAAAATAGAATGAGCGGTGTCATCTATAGTCCGTTTATTGTGCATTCATGGTGGTTTTTATGGTGGATGTGTAGGACAAAATGAGAGAAAAGAAAGAGAATCATTTTGGGGAAAACAACCCTTCTTTTACCCTAGGAATATTGCATGTGTGTTTTCTTATGTCTCCTATGTCAAATGTGGAAAAAGCTTGCTTTTAAATAAGAAAGAAAGCTTGAACCTGATTGAAGGGCTTGTGTTGCCTTAATTTTTTTGTTCTTACTTTTACACGTGTCCTCCCACCATTGGATCATAATGGCCCAAATTAAACGCCATATGGCGGGCTAGGATAGGTAAGTTTCATCTTATCTAAACTCAATGAATACGCGTCAACCCCTTATTAGTCAAAGACATTGCTTTATACCTTAATAGACAGGTGACGTAACCTTATTTGCGCAACTGGCACGCGATCCCTTACTTGGGCCGTAACTGGTCCCCACCATGGCTCTGGCACTGTCTGCACAATGTTAGGCAAAATTTGCACAGTGCCTGTCATCTACTGATTTTATCCAAAGGCTATCTGTTGCCTTTCGAGTGGTTCTCGCGAGATATTTTATTATGCAGCATGCCATTCAAAGAGTATTCTAAGAGCGCTAAAAGGTGGGCTCGGGCGCACTTGGGTACCTGGGCAGCTGAGTGTCCTACCTCCCTCACTCAAAAAGGCAGAGCTCTTGACAGTGCATTTATTCGAAGTAAGTGTGTACACTTCTAAACATGACGGAGAATCGATAGCACTTCTCTAACCCTTTTATATGTGTCGTGGTACGCCACCACATTTATTATACTCGCCACGATATATGGTTAAATAAGCATTTTCACATACACTAGGCTATATGGCCATATGGACATTCTCACCCGTGCCACGGTATATGGTCATATAAGGCTTCATGAACTAATGGTGAATACTTTGGTGATACATAGCGAAGAGTCCAACTCAAGGTGAGTCTTATTTAGCCGCTCAAATGGTGAATACTCTAGCGAAACTTAGTAGGGAGCTCAACTTAATGTGGGTCTTACCTAGCGCCCAAATGGCGAATACTCTGCCGATACTTAGCGAAGAGTCCAACTAAAAATAGGTCTTACCTAACCGCATATGAGCATGACTCATTTCTCGTCTTATCTTGAGATGGATTATCCTGTAATATGCTGACTCGGACTTTTGCGGACCTATTTTTCGCACGTGTCCAATCATATTTTCCCCGATAATAATAAATTTTAAGCTACTTCTCTTTAATATGAATATTAATTTATTGTAATTTTATTACAATCATTGACCTTTAGAAAAAAAATTCAAATGACTTTTTCTTAGAAAAATTTATATCATCAATTAAAAGAATTTTAATATTTTATAAAAAAACTATATATTACATAAAATTATTGGAGAAGTTTTGCTTTATTAAACATTATTATTTTTTAAATAATAAAATTTTGTTTTAGAATTAAAATTTTTTTTGAGTGTGATAGATATATTTATAGTGTATAAAAAAAAAATTAAGATACATGAGGATTATTTAGATGTTTATCAAGGTGTAGAAAGTGATTTTAATTTTTAAAATTTTTTTATGGGCACGGAATAAATAGATGTTTGAAATATTTTTGAGAGTGTAAACAAACTCATTTATGTTAAAATAATCTATAGTATAGAATATATTTATTTATTATATTTTCAAAAAATAAAAAATTATTTAGATTTTAAAAATTTTATATAATTAAAATAGAAATTTAATAATCATTTTATGGTCAATTTTAAATTTTTATAATTTAAAATTAAATATATTGAATATTAGATATTACATTTAGACATATAAATGCTTTTCAAAATTATATTTGAAAAAACTACATTTCTCAAAATTTGTGGTAAGATTAGTTAATTTTTTTCAAAAATTATTTTAAACAATTTTATTAAACATCTAAAATATTTTTTTTTACTTCAAATTATTTCTATCTCTTTCAACCATAATAATTTTGAATAAGCTCTGAAGTTTCACTTTTAATAAGTAATATTACAACTAACAAATTATATGAAATAATTATTTGTTTTAAATAGCTATTACTATAAAAGGGCAAATTCCATTTTCCCCTTTCATAGTTTTTAAAATACCTCATCACCCATCTATATTTTTAAAATTACCCCGTTTGATCCATCCATTAAATAAGTTAACGGTAAAATGTTGTTTTATCTAAAATGCCCATATTTGTTATGTAAGGACAGCAATGGGTCCCAGTTAATAGTGATATAGGCCCCACATAATATTTAGTGAGTTAATATTAATTAATAATAATAATTTTAGTAATAATATAATATTTTAATAATAATACAATATAATATAATATTAAAACAATAATAAAAATAAGTATTATACAATATTTAATAATAAGATAAAAATAAATATTATACAATAAATATTTCATCATACAATCACACACTAAATACAATCATATATTAAATTTATACAATATTTAATGAAATGATAAAAATAAATATTATATAATTAATATTTCATAATACAATCACACATCAAATATAATCGTATATTAATTTTATTATTTTGTTAATTTTATGATTTATTTATTGATTGTATATTTAATAAAATAATCAAAATAAGTATTATATAATAAATATTTCGTAATACAATCACACATCAAATATAATCGTATATTAATTTTATTATTTTGTTAATTTTATGATTTATTTATTGATTGTATATTTAATAAAATAATAAATATTTTATAATATAACTACACACTAAATATACTCATGTATTAATTTTATTATTTTGTTAATTTATTATTTATTGTTAATTTTATGATTTATTTATTTATTGTATATAAATAAAAATATATTTTATTATTATTATGTTTTCATTATTTATTATTTATTAATTTATTTTCTTAAGTGTCTTTGGTGTGGGGCACGGTTTACGTTGACTTTGGGCTGGAAGACAGAATGATAGAGCACGTAATTACTATTCTGCCTTTAAAAAATAAATTTTATCTTTAATTTATTTAACAGATGGACCTAATCGAGTAATTTTGAAAATACAGAGGGTGATGAGATATGTTAAAAAAACTGAAGGGGAAAAAGGGAATTTGCCCCTATGAAAAAATGTAATTATTAAATTTTAATAAACTGAAAGTTTTACGAATATTTTAAAAACCCGTTAAAATTAGTAAGGCATTTGAGCAGAGCTTTCTAACACGTTTGAAAACAGTCTTTTGGCAACGTCGGTCCGATTGTATTGTTCAAACTTCAAACTACAAAAGTCATCGGCTGTAGCCCACAAATAAATATTTAATATTATCCAACCGAACCTAATTTAATTTTAATTTTTTAAATACCCCATACTTCTTTAAACTTCGACGCAGAAATCTTTCATTTCAGACCAAAAAAAGATGTCGGCCAAACCGAGAACTTCCCCAGATCTTCCATGGAGGACCCGGCTCTTCATATCCGCCATGAGTTTCGCCGTCGATGCCTCCTGCCGCCGTAACATGACCGTCAACCGTTTTTTATTCAACCTCCTTGACACCAAATGCTCTCCTTCTAGTAAACCGATCAACGGCGTTAAGACTTCAGATATCACAGTTGACGAATCCCGGGACCTCTGGTTCCGGCTCTTTACGCCCACTGATCTAACACTGACCGCCAGCTTGCCGGTGATTGTGTACTTCCACGGCGGAGGATTCGTTTTCATGGCTGCAAATTCAAAAGGGTTTGATGATTATTGCCGAAAGCTTGCCCGGGAACTTCCTGCCGTCGTGATCTCAGTCAACTACCGTCTTGCTCCCGAGCATCGATATCCCTGTCAGTACGAAGACGGCATCGATGTGTTGAAATTCATTGACAGTACAAACATAGAAGGTTTCCCGGATTTTGCCGATCTTAAACGTTGTTTTCTAGCCGGAGACAGCGCCGGTGGAAACCTGGCGCATAACGTGGCAGTTCTAGCTAATGAACATAGTTTCAACAAAGTGAAGCTCAGTGGAATCATAGCAATTCAACCGTTTTTCGGCGGAGAAGAAAGGACGGAATCAGAAACCCGGCTTGTCGGAGCTCCGCTAGTATCAATGGAGCGTGCTGATTGGATGTGGAAAGCGTTCTTGCCAGAGGGTTCAAACCGGGACCATGCGGTGGTGAACGTCTTCGGGTCAAATGGAGTTGATATTTCCGGGGTAAAATTCCCGGCGACGCTCGTTATTGTTGGAAAATTTGATCCTTTACAAGATTGGCAAAAGAGGTACTACGAGGGATTGAAGAAATGTGGGAAAGAAGCTTACTTGATTGAGTATCCGAATGCATGTCACGGTTTCTACTTTTTTCCTGAGCTTAAAGAATTTTCTTTGTTCATCAAGGAGGTCAAGGAGTTTTTACAAAAGCAATCTTCCAAATAAACTGATATTGTTTAAGCAAGGAAGTAATTTGTATTAATTTTAGTGTGTTGTATGAAATTGTCATGTTTTGTTTTTTCCTTTTGTTCAGAAACTAAGTTGAATTACTTGTTTTGGGATTCACAGCGAAACACATTGCAAAATTCAACGAATTTGTTATGCTTTAATAGTAAAATTGTCTACTTTTGCCTTGCCTATTTTAAAATAATACAAAATGATTTATTGCTTTTTCCCAGGACTCCGAAGGTTCATTTGATATTTCATTAAAGGAAAAGTTCACATGCCTCCCTAAGATTTATAACAATTCTAATTTAATAAAATATTTATGAAAAAAAATACAAACCTCCTCTATAAATAATAAACTTACTAAAATACTCTAAATTTATATTAAAACTATAAAATAAAATTATTTTAATTAATTATTATACTAACCATTTGACATCAATACCCTAATCACTATACTAAAATAAATTTTAATAATATATTTTTTAATTTATAATATATAACTCTTTTAAAAATACATATATAATAAAATTTATAATAATTACAATTATTTTGCTAATATAAAAAATTTATAATTCAAAAATAACCTTACAATTATTAAAATTTTATATTATAACTTGAATTTAAATTTATTATTATCATTAAATTCTAAATTTTCAAAACAATTATCATTATTTAGATTTTTTAAAATAAAATAATTTATTTTATTTAACAATTACTTAAGAAATAATTTTTTAAATTATTAATTTTAGAATATTTTATTTTATAACCATTTAAATTTATTTTTTTAATAATTATTTAAGAATAATTTTATTATTATTTGATAATAATTTTAAACTCAAGTTATTATATAAATTTTTTTAATTATAAATTTTATAATAACAAAATAATTTTAATTATTATAAAAAATATTAAATAAGAATTATTTATTAAAGATTAAAAAATATATATTTAAAATATGTTTGGTATAAAGTATTACTTTTTTTATTGAATTTTACTAATTTTATTTTGTAATTTTAAAAAAATATATTTAAAATATTTTTGTAAGTTTATTATTTGTACGAAAGATTTCTGTGTTTTTTTATAAATTTTTTATCAAACTAAAATTTTTATAAAACTCATAAAAGATACGTAGACTTTCCCTTGCATTAAATAATAAAATTAAGCCAGCCGGCCAGCCTGCCTGCAACCTCCATGCTGGATAATAATTAGCACCGTTAATATATCTTTAATGGTAGCAGGCTCTCGGCGATTGCATTTAAAATATGTATGTATTATTTAAAAAATAAAAATAAATAAAAATGCTTTAGTCAACTGTATTAATACAGTGAACACTAGCTGATGAAGGGTTTGAGTTGTAAGATCGATAGACCAGTTGATTTGATTGCATAATTAATAAATGAAAATATTTTGTGTCATCATTTTAAGTTAAAAGTGTATTAAGTTAAGGAAATTATTCCACCTTTTGATCTAATTTTTTGACAAAATACAACTTTAGTCTTTGTAATTAATATATATAAATGAATGTGATGTGAAAAATGACAAATTAAATTAATTAAATTAATTATGAACTACCGAACAAGTAACATAATTAATTGCCTCCCAAGGAAAATTGGAACAGAGCATACCATTATTTAAACAATACCCAAAATACATACAAACTAAGAAGAGGCTTAATTAATTTGTTTCCCAAACTTAGAAAATGGAATTCAATAGAGATATATTTATATGTCCTTGTCATCACAATTTAGAAAATGGAATTCAATAGAGAGATACTTATACATCCTTGTCATCACAACAGGAACTTATGGGCGTTGAAGTCAAACCAAGCTAAATTTGATAAGCCTAACTCATGGTATGGAAGCTTCCATTATTTAGTAAAATTAATAATTTGAGTAAGATATTTATTGAAAAATTAAATATATGTTTAGCTGCATGGCTGTGATTAATTTGTATTTTAATATTTGTATGGTGTGGATCGTTTCTTGTAATCTATAAATAACTCTTTTATTTTTTAAATTCAAGTAAAGAAAGGGAGGAGAGTTAGAAAAAATAAAACAGTAGAGGTGAGCAAAATTGTCTAATCAAATTAAACCAAACAGTTTGGTTCGATTTTAAAATCAAATTCAGTTCTAATCGGTTTATGAATAATCGGTTCGGTTTGGTTTCGATTTAAAACTGAAATTGATTATAAAATATCATTTGACCCTCTAATAATTTTATCAATTATAAATAATTAATATTTAGATAGTACTTTTTATAAATATACATAATAATAAGAGTTAAAATTAATAATTTTTTAAATATATTTATTTATTATAATTATACTCTAGAATATGGATACGAATAAAATTTTACAATACAAAAGTTTTGGAACTAAAACTAAAATAGTGGCGTGAAACCGAAGTTGGATCCGAATCGAACCGAACTTCTTCGATTTAATTTTATTATAAAATATTTCGAGTTCATTTGGATTTTTATAGAAATCGAACCGAACCCGATTTTACCCACCCCTAAAAAACATGAAGTTTTTATGTGTGTATTCTTAAACAAAAACGTATTTTTCTTCAACTGCGAGTTGAAAAAGTGTTGTAGTGAAAATTTTTCGAATAAACTGTAATTTCCACGCAAGCCCAGGCTCTTAAATCACTGTCATATCCTTCACAATGAACCCCTCTCATGACCCTCCATTATTATCTCTTTAACTTCTTCGACAACGACATTAAAACCTCTGGCTCGGCGCCCAACATTGCTGCCACTAGCTTGTCGGTCATTGTCCACTTCCACGGCTGCCAAGTCAAAACACTACGATCCATGATTTGAAGATGGCATTGACGCGCTAAAATTCCTTGTAATTTCTTGCCCCGGTGACTTTGGCGCATAACTTGACAGTTTCTGGCTAATTAATGAGCATAACTTATGAATATGAATATTGAATTTAATTGGACTCATAGCAATATATCCATTCTTCGGCGGAGAGAAACGGACTGAATCACCAATCAGGCTGAACTGATCAAGGTGAATTTGATCTAAATACCTCAACTAAGAGTGTAACTAACCCATCTGTTTATTTAATCAGAAATTAAAGTCATAATTAAATAGTAAAATACATAAAACTTGCACAAGTTTATTTAATCGTATGAAACCAAATATTACTCTGAAATTACACATAAAATTTTCTTTTCGAAAATTCGAAAAAGAAAGAAAAATTGCCTATTAATATCCCATAATTAATTAATTGTACGAGCGGAAGGACCTCTTCGTTGATTTCAGGGAGATTTATTTTGAAGATTGCTTTTGCATGAAATTCCTCACTTCATCGATAAACAAAGACGATTCGGGGAACTCCTCAAATGCATAGAAGGCATGAAAAACATTTGGATACTCGATCAAATAAGCTTCTTTCCCAGATTTCTTCAATCCTTCGTAGTATCTCTTTTGCCAATCTTGTAGAGGATCAAACCCTGCAACAATCACTATCGTAGCCGGAAAATTCAGCTTCGAAATATCAACCGATTTTGGCCCGAAGATGTTGGCGGCCGGGTGGTTTCTGTCTGATCCTTCCGGCAAGAACGCCTTCCACATCCTGTCGGTGCCGTTAACGTTAATGAACGGAGCTCCGACAAGCCTCATTTCGGAATCCGTTCTTTCTTCTCCGCCGAAAAACGGTTGAATTGCTATGACTCCAACGATTTTCACATTGCGAAATTCTGAATTACAGGCTTTTAGGGCAACATGATGAGCTAAGTTTCCACCGGCACTGTCTCCGCCGACAAAGCAGTTCTTTAGATTGGCATTTGTCAGAAATCCTTCAAATTCCCTGTTGTTGTCGATGAATTTCAGCGCGTCAAAGCCATCATCGAGTTGACTTGGATACTTATGCTCCGGCGAATTCCTGTAATTGACTGAGATTATTACAGCATTGAGTTCTCTCGACAGCCTTCGACAGAGTTTAGTGCTTCCAACTGAATCGGCGGAAATCCATGCAAATCCACCGCCATGAAAGTAGAGGATAACCGGTATGCTGACCTCGTTTTCGCCGTTGGTGGCGGGGACAAAAACACGGAACCAAAGATTGCGGGATTGGTCAACAACGATATCAAAAGTTTTGACGCCCTCGACGGGATTACTCGATGGTGGAGCTTTGAAGTCAAAGAAGCTCATCAGACGGCGATTGATGGTACCGTCGGATCGGCATGAGAGTCTGATACCGTAGTTGATGATGGCTATGGGTAGCTTGACTGTCCATGAGAGGTTTGTCCATGTCGACGGTGTAGCAGCCATGTTTCTCTGTAAATTTTCTCTGCTGTTAAGAGTGATTTATAATCTCCTCTTCTATGTCGTTGAAGGGATTTTCGGCTACGGACAAGAAAGAAACAAATACTAAACCCAATATATATATATATATATATATGTATGTATCTATGTATCTATGTATGTATCTCAAAATCTATAAAATCAAAGTTTGTAGAAAATTATGTCACATAAAAATCATTTAACAAAATAAGAAGTTCAAAAAAATTGTTTCCCATTCGTATATTATACATTGATACGGCAAAACATGATGCCAAACATCAAAATACGACAAAGACGAATTAATATATACATTCGTTCTCAACGTACGAGTGAGGACGAAAATTTGTACCTTCTGCCTCTATGTAATACTAATTTTACAAAGGCTATTGCCTTTTGTGTTGAATCTTTAAATTCATATTTTCTATTGTTATCACATTAATTCAGATAATTATTTTAATAGATTTTATGTATTGAATTATGGATTAGGATCCAGTCCTGGTCTCCTCTCTCCTTTACTTTTAAGGAAATATTGACATGTTTTAATATTTAAAATGGAAGGTTAAGATTTAATTTTAATAAATTTTATTCATTTACTAATATAATTTACTACAATTAAAGGTAAAAATTATTATTATTATTTATTTAACTATCAAAAGTTATCATTGACTACTATCTTTGGTCACCACTAGTTATTATTGATCGCCGACAAACATCATCTATTTGAAAACATATAAATATCATTAAAATTTTTGTTGAGTATCCTATGCAATAATACTATTATTATTTTCATTTTAGCAACTGTTTGATTTAGATATAAAATTAATTTTTTTAGTTATAAATATTTAACTTCAAATTTATAACGAACGATTACTTAAATAAAAATAATGATAATATCATTGTGTAGAGCATTTAATAAGAGAATTTTAATAATTTTTATGGTTTTTTAAACGAATGTTATTCATTGACGGTCAATTGCGATAGGTGGTGACAGTCCGATGACTTTTGGTGATTAGATAAAAAATAATAATTTTTACTTTTAATTGTAGTAGGTTAAAATAGTATATAGATAAATTTATTAAAATCAAATCTGATCCTTTCATTTTAAATATTCACACGAATATAATTTAATTGTTAATTAATAATAAATAAATCTTTAATTTTTATTAACTTAACCCAAATATATATATATATATATATTATTTTATTTGATTTTGATTGAATTGTTTTCTTAACGGGTGTAGCACCAGACTCCCAGTAGTACCGGTCAACCAACGCCAATTTTAAAATTTTATTGTTTTAATTAAAAAATTATGAATTATGATTTTATGCATTGAATTATGAATCAGGTCTCCTCTCTCCTTTATTTTTAAGGAAATGTTGACATGTTTTAATATTTAAAATGGAACGTTAAGATTTAATTTTAATAAATTTTATTCATTTACTATTACTTATCTAACCATTAAAAGTTATCATTGACTACTATCGTTCGCTCACCACTAATCACTATTGATTGCCGTCAAATATCATTCATTTGAGAACACATAAATATCATTGAAATTCTTGTTGAGTATCCTACGCAATAATACTATTATTTTTTTATTTTAGCAACCATTTGATGTAGATATAAAATTAAATATTTTAGTTACAAATATTTAACTTCAAATCTATAATGACCAATTACTCAAATAGAAATAATGATAGTATTACTGTATAGAGTATTTAATAAGAGAATTTTAGTAATATTTATTGTTTCTCGAACAGATGTTATTTGTCGACAACGGTCAATTGCGGTAGATGGTGACAGTCAATGGTGACTTTTGGTAGTTAGATAAAAAATAATAATTTTTACTTTTAATTGTAGTAGATTAAAATAGTGTATAGATAAATTTATTAAAATCAAATATGAACCTTTCATTTTAAATATTAACACGAATATAATTTAATTGTTAATTAATAATAAATAAATCTTTAATTTTTATTAACCTAACCCAAATATATATCATTTAGTGTTCACGTATTGAAATAATGTCATGATTTACATTGGATGTAATCAACTACAGCAATATATAGCTTTATCACTCGATTAAGAATTATAATATAAAGCTATATATTTATATATCATTAGATCATGAACGATAGTCTTTAACTATTATTCACAGCACGCCAATTTAGAATATTGGATTATGTAAATTGACCGTTCTCATAATGTTATCGTTCAAATCAAGAGTCAATATTTACGTTGGACTTGTAGAAGATTAATAATGTGCATAAAAGATAATTAACCATTCAAAAAGGCTATAAAAGCTGGCTAGAAAATTAATGTACATGTACTGTACACTATGCTGTTTATTTATTTGCTTAAACTATTTTTCCTCTTCGAATTAATTTGATGGAGATTAATTAACAATTAAAAGTAAGGTAGAGTTTTGATTACGAAAGTATGATAAAGGTTGAAATCGTATTACAATACACTTGAGAAATTAAGTAGAAGGATATATTATTTTACCATCTTTGTAGAAATTTAAAAGCTCTAACTTTTGGTTATTATAAATTAGGATGGTATGAATATTATACCCTTTATGGACCACCGCAACATGATATATATATATGGGAAAATTGACATACCCCTGAAATATGAGAAAATGACAGATGCCTCTTGGTAGTTTGAAAATTAAATTATATTGGTTAGTAAAAATATAAAATTTATTTAATTATTAATTATATTGACAAATAATACTAAATATTTTGAAAATATAAATAAAGGTTTAAAAACAAAACTTGATTACTTTTATCTATAGTATATAAATATATTATAACATGTATTTATTATTTATATTTTTTTATTTAAATCTTCGTATATTTTAAAATATGTTCTTATTAATAGAATCAGAGAAATATTTGTTATTTCCAAACCTCCAAGTCAATATATATTCTTTTCTCCTTGTTCAGAGAATATATGTCAATTTTCTCATATTTCAGAGAATATATATACATATATATAATTAATGACAACGTCTATGTTATGTAATATATATCCTCCGTACGTATGCCTGCTAACTTACGAACACTCGCATTAATTATTATTTCACCAAAATGGTATACAGCTGAGCTGATCACTAAAGGTATACAGTAGACTGCTTCGCTGGCTGAATTTCATTAGCATACGTTGTACAACTTTGTCATCTATCGCTTGGAGTATACTTACTTGAATAATCAACTGGAAGAATTCTCTCTCTTTAATTCACTCTGGATCTGCATGCCTTTTTGTGCTAGCAAATTGTGACTCTTATTCTTCATTGATATTATTAATTTATGACAGTAATAATCTAACAAATAAATATATATTTTCAGAGAATCTAAAACTTACGACAACATTAATTTCAATCCATACATTTAGCTGCTGCTGCGGATGATTGCCTTTGAATGAAATCCCTGACTTCGTTGATGAACAAAGAAGATTCTTCCTGCTCCGGACTCAGAGAATAAAAACCATGAAATGCATTCGGATACTCAATCAAATAAGCTTCTTTTCCACATTTCTTCAACCCCTCGTAGTATCTCGTTTGCCAATCTTTCAAAGGATCAAGCCCTCCAACGATCACTATCGTTGCCGGAAAGTTTTTCCCTGAAATTTGATCAACGGATTTCGGCCCGAAAACGTTTGTCGCCGGGTGGTCTCTGTCTGACCCTTCCGGTAAGAACGCTTTCCAAAACCAGTCAATCTGCTCCACGTCAAGAAATAGAGCTCTGGCGAAATCGACTTCGGATTCTGTCCTTTCTTCTCCGCCGAAACCCGGCTGTATCGCTATAACTCCGCTGAACTTCAAATTCCGGAATTCGTAATTACAGGCCTTGACTGCTACGTGATGTGCTATGTTGCCGCCTGCACTGTCCCCGCCGACAAAACAGTTCTTCAGATTGGCATTCGTCGGAAAACCTTCAAAGTAAGGGTTTTCTTCTATGAATTTAAGCACGTCAAATCCATCTTCGTATTGACATGGATATTTATTCTCAGGCGCCAGGCGGTAGTTGACGGATATTATCACAGCGTTGAATTCTCCAGCAAGTTTCCGGCAGAAGGTATCATAACCTTTTGAATCCGCAGATGACAACGCGCCTCCTCCACCATGAAAGTAGACGATAACTGGTAAGCCAGCATCGTTACCTCCACCCGTGTTGGTGGGGATGAAGAGACGAAACCAGAGGTTGCGAGATGAATCAACGGTTATGTCAGAAGTTTGGACGCCGTTAATGGGCTTAATCGAAGCAGGTACTCTGTAATCGAGGAAATTCGACAGACGGCGGTTGATGGTGCCGTCGGATCGGCAAGAGAGTTTCATGATGAACTTGACAATGAAACTGGCGAGCTTGATTTTCCATGAGAGGTTTGCAGATGTCGACATTTTTCACTGGCTTGGTCTCTCTTTGGTTTTTCTGAGAGGAGATAATTTCACGATCAAATTAAATAAAGCTACTCTGAATTATTGAAATCCACATGCGTCAAGCGTGTATAAGTCAAAAATATATATATATTTATATTTATAAAAATTATTTTATTTGATTTTGATTGAATTGTTTTCTTAACGGGTGTAGCCGCAGACTCCCAGTAGTACCGGTCAACCAACGCCAATTTTAAAATTTTATTTTTTTAATTAAAAAATTATAAGGTGAAACTCAATATCTACAATAGTCAAGATCACATTTATATTTAGTCAAAATAATTACTCTAGGAGTCATTTTTTTAATAATGTTAAATTTACAAATTAGAATTCAGTGTGAGACGACAAATATATTCCCATTATTTTTTAGAATAATGTTATTGCCACTCCTTTAATATTCTTATAGAACCCCTCTTCTAAACACACCCTTTGAAATAATTACAAAAATAATTATTACTAATATTTTAGTTTAATAGTCCTTTCTTAAATCAATATCTCACATATCTTTTCTAGTTGCAAGTAGACTTAGGCAATGTTTTTTTGTCTGAAATATAAATTTAATTAAAATTATAATCTAATTTATATGTTTATTCTTTTACTTTAAATGTCAAAATATAAATGTTAAGTAATTTATTTTTGTAAAAATAGAAAAATCTAAAAATGACATATATATAAATATTAAATAATATATTAAGGATATTAACGACAAATAAAATATTTAAATTATTTAGATATTTATTCATTTAAATTTAAGTCAAAATTTTTAACTTAATTATATTTAAATATTTTTAATAAATATTAAGATATAAGTTAAAAAATAAATTACTCTTACATATTTAAATATTTATATTCAGATTTCAATCAAAAAAATAAACAAACCCTTATTCTAAATTTTGAGATAATTTGAATAAATTTATTTATGTATCTTTCTATATAAAGAATAAAAAACTACATTAATTTCATAAAATAATTTTCAAATTGTTCCTTTGAAGTAATATGATAAATTTTTTTATTAACTTCGTTTTTTAATTATTTTCATATGACAATTAATCAATGAAATTTTAAAATTCATATGCTCCGAATATGAAATACACTATCATCCATCGTATGTAAGAAGAAATTGCGTTATAAAGTAGCTATAGTTTATTTTAAGAACAATAATTTATGAATTAAAATAAGTAAAAAGTATATTTTTAAAATAATTTATTAAGATATATATATATATTTAAATAAAGGATTTTAAGAGAATTTTTTAAAACAAGGGATTTTTCTTCTGTAAAATTATTTTTAATAGACATTTTGCAAACATATTTTTTATTATTAAAAATATCTTTTCCAACTTAATTGTTTCCTGTACTCTTGTAATTATTCTATTAAAAGAAACAGCTGCAGCAGTACCCTTCCCATTTAATAGCAAGGCGGTTGATATATACATGTCAATTGTCAATCGTATTCAAATAAAAAATAAATAAATTGAAAATTTACATAAATATCTTTGTTAAAAGACAAAACCCATCACCATTATTTTCCTTCCTTTTTCTGTCGCTCTTTTTCTTTACACCCAAACTAGAGGTGGCAAACGTGCGGGCCGGCCCGAGCACGGCCCGGCCAACCTGTGAAAAAAAATCCGTGAACAATGATACTGTACAATCTGATGAATTGCATTTTGATAAATGGGCCGGTCCGGTATAAACAGTAATCGTACCTGTAGACCGTACTGCACCGATATATTTTACTGTGCATATCGTACCGACCCGACCCAAAAATCTGTTAGACTCATTTTTCATGGGCCGAGCCGGCCCGACCCGGCCCATTTGCCACCTCTAACCCAAACACTCCAAATTATTTTTCTTCTCTCTCTTTCTAGTTTTGTCCATGCCCAAACACTCTAATCATAAACCAAACAACCAAAATTTAAAAAGGGTTTGAAGTATTTTTTTATTTTATTCTTTTAATTACTTTTTCAGAATATATTATTCAAAAACAGAAAGTGTATTAAACATATCTTAAAAATATCTCTTATGCGCATTTATTGATTGCAGATGTCACTACACACATATCAAATTATTTAATTATCTTGAAATAGTAACAGTCTCTAATAATAGAACTAACGTTAATTAGGGAGTGATAAGATATTTGTCCAAAAATAGAGATTATAAAGCATTAGGTCAAAGTTCACATCAACATGTATGATTAGAGCTTCTATCAGAGTTTGTATCTTTAAAGATTATACCTTTTTTTAATCATAATTTCTATTACACTCTTATTTATGTACTATGTGTATTTATTGAGATGAAAACTTGAATTAGAACGTAGAAGTAAATATTACTTCTCATCATTACAGATAATTTTTTATTACAGAAAATATTAATTCTTCTATTTGGTAGATTGCATCTGCATGAAATCCTTCAATTCATTGATAAGCAAAGAAGACTCTGGCAGCTCCGGAAAAGAATAGAAAGCATGAAATGCATTTGGATACTCAATCAAATAAGCTTCCTTCCCACATTTCTTTAATCCCTCGTAGTATCTCTTTTGCCAGTCTCGTAATGCATCCAACCCTCCAACAATCACAATCGTCGCCGGAAAATTTAATCCCGTGATCTCATCAGATTTCGGCCCGAAAATGTTAGCCGCCGGGTGGTTCCTGTCTGAACCTTCGGGCAAGAATGCTCTCCACAACCAGTCATTTGCTTTCGGATTAAAGAAAGGTGCTCCGACAAGCCTGATTTCGGATTCCGTCCTTTCTTCTCCGCCGAAAAACGGTTGAATTGATACGACTCCAATGATTTTCAAATTACGAAATTCAGAATTACAGACCTTGAGCGCAACATGATGAGCTAAGTTTCCCCCGGCACTGTCTCCGCCGATAAAACAGTTCTTCAGATTAGCATTTGTGGGAAATCCTTCAAACTTCATGTTATTCTCGATGAATTTCAGTACATCAAAACCGTCTTCGCGTTGACATGGATATTTATACTCAGGCGAGTTCCGGTAATTGACTGAGATTATTACCGCAGCTAGTTCTCTAGCAAATCTTCGACAGAGTCTATCGCAGCCGACCGAATTAGCAGACATCCAAGCAAACCCTCCGCCGTGGAAGTAAATGATTACAGGCATGCTGATGTCATCGTCTCCATCGTCTGCAGTGGGAATGTAGAGGCGGAACCAGAGGTTTCGAGACGGATCAACAATGATATCAAAAGTCTTGACGCCGTTGATGGGTTTACTCGAAGTTGGGGCTTTGAAGTCGAAGAGGTTCATTAGACGGCGGTTGACGGTGCCGTCGGAGCGGCGGGCGAATTTGCCTGCCAAGGTGATAATGTACATGGGAAGCCTGACTTTCCATGAAAGGTCCGTCCATATCGATGTTTTATTAGTCATGTCTCTGTAACTGGAAGTCTCTCTGCCTTTGTCTGAAGAACAAGAAGTTAATAATTTGGCTACTAACTCTAACAATTAGCCAAGAGAATACAGACTAATTTTGTTTTTTCGTCACTTTCGAAGGAAGATTATGCAATTTGCTATTTGATATAAACAAAATCGGCTACCAACTAGAGGATACAAACACTAAAATCTTGAGATCATTTGAACATCGGCAAAACTAATAAAATAAAGAATATTAAATTTTACAAGTCAATATCGATAGAAAAAACAAAAGGCAATTAAGTGGACAAGAGAGGTCGATTCGGCCGCAGACAGGTGTGCTGAAACCCTACAGTCATTAATATAGCCAACTAAGGTATATTTATTAAATAAGAATATAAAAAAATATTATTATTACTACATTCGGCTACTGCTAAAAGACACAAATACGTTACCAATATGAGGATAAGTTCAATTAATACAGCCAAAACTAGAATTAGGAAAATGGAAAACAAGATCACGACAAAAAATGCTGCGTAAACTTGCATTTAGTTAGTTTGCAAAAACTTTGACGTGATCAAGGCAACATTGTGTTGATATATTTAAAGTTGTGTGTCTTATGTTTTAAGGAAGTTAAACAAAATAAATTATATGAAATTTGACAACAAATTATCCTACAATTTTTATATAAGAGTTTGTTATCCAAAAAGAAAATGAAACGCACGTAAATCAAATTTAATTTATAACAAAATTTCAACGTTAACTTTTAACAAAGGTGGTATGTACTTTCATTTGAATCAAAATTAACACTGGTTACCATCCAAATGGACACATTGTAGAACATAATAAACGGATAACATTAAACAATGGCCATGGGACATTTATCAAGAAATAATAGAAGCTACACTGCGTTTATGTAACCCATGCAATCTAAAATATAATATTTATTTTATGATTTTATTGAATTATAAACTTGCACTATCAACTTTTCATGAGCACGTAGTCTTGGAAGAGAGATTATCCTTCAATTTAGCGGATTGCGTTTGCATGAAATCCCTCAACTCATTGATAAGCAGAAAATATTCTAGCAGTTCCGGGGAAGAATAGAATCCGTGGAATGCATTCGGATACTCAATCAAATAAGCTTCTTTCCCACATTTCTTCAATCCCTCATAGTATCTCTTTTGCCAATCTTTCAAAGGATCAAACCCTCCCACAATCACAATTGTTGTCGGGAAGTTTAAACCCGAAATATCAACCGATGTCGGCCCAAAAACGTTTAAAGCCTGGTGATCTCTGTCTGAACCTTCCGGCAAGAACGCTTTCCAAAAACATTCTATAAGTCGGTCGTTAAGAAAAGGAGCACCAATTACTTTTATTTCTGATTCAGTCCTTTCTTCTCCGAAGAAACCTGTCTATACTGCTAGAACTCCGATGATTTTCAGATTACGAAATTCGGCATTACAGGCTTTGACTGTTAAATGATGAGCTATGTTGTCCGCCAGCACTGTCTCCGCCGAGAAAGCAGTTCTTCAAATTGGCATTCCTTCAAAGTTGAGGTTGTTTTAAATGAACTTAAGCACATGGAACCCATCTTCGTATTGACATGATATGTATGCTTTGACTGAGATGACAACAGCATTGAGTTCTGTAGCAAATCTTCGACAGAAGCTATCGTAAGTCATTGAACCGGCAGACATTAAAGTAAATCCTCCTCCGTGAAAGTAGACAATAACCGGCATGTCAACGTGGTTTCCGCCGTCGTTGGAAGGGATAAAGAGGCGAAACCATAGGCTGCGAGATGAGTCGACGGTGATATCAGAGATTCTGACGCCATTGATGGGTTTAATGGAAGAAGGTACTTTATAATCGAGGAGACTCAACAGACAGCGGTTGATAGTGATGGAGTTTTATTTTCAACCATGAGGAAAATGATTTCAATTATAAAACACATTGGCTACTGTGCACATAGCTGCAACACACATAGGTTATTACACACATGGCTGCTAAACACGTGCAAATCAAGTTTAATAATTTTTAAAGCTTTCGGTGCAATCAATTTTGACCATTATGTTTCATGCAAAATTCATGAAACTTGCCAAGTTTTTCTTCCTTTGCTTGCTTATAAATTGAGAGTCTTTGATGCCTTGGAAGATAGAGAAGACAAGTAAGAGAGGTGAAGAGATAGTGTAAGTGAGAGAGAAAAGAAAATAGAGGAGAAAATTTCTACAAGAAACAAAAATACTTGTATAAGTTGTGTGTATTTCAAAATAATAGTATATTATTTTAAGAGTGTTCCTTGACCTTTGTTAAACTTGAGAGATTTCGTTGCACCCACTTTTTGATATAGTAGAGATTTTCTGTGTAGGTGGTTTATTGTCACTTTGTGATTTTTCCCTTTAAAGATTTTCCACGTTAAAAAATTTCGGTGTCTCCCTATTAATTTTATTTTCATTATTTCCGTTATGTTTACTTCATTTTCCATGAGAGATCCTTGCATGAGCTTAATTTGTTAGCATACATTTTTTTCCTCTTGCTTTTGTTATGGAAGAGATTATGCAAACGACTGAGTATGTTGAAAATAATGAGCTCCTTTGTATAATGGAAGGTAAGTGTGAAATTCTAACCGATACTGCATATATATTATCTTAGAATAAAAGAACAAAAAAAAAATTGACGTTTGGTTAAAATAAAAAATTCGGATATGTTTTTGTCTGCTTGTGTATATATTTATTGGCATAGACATATTTCTGTTGTATTTTTCAAGAATTCGAAAGAATAATGCTGTTTGTACAGAAAATTGTTTATTTTTATAAGGGTAGGATTTAATTAAAAGAAAAAAGAAACCGACAAAACAAATTAATCAAAAAAGATTACATAGTCTTGTATTAAAAAGGGCTTAGTTTTAGGCCAAGAGTTCTAGAAGAAAAGTAAGATCTCATAATCCATTAAGGCTAAAAATATATTACTAAAAATTTAAATAGAAAAAGTACAAAATAGTTTATGAGAAACACGAAGCCCGCCGAATAAGGAAAAATCGAAAGCTGAACATTATTACTAGAGAACCAACTGTTTGGTATATCTCTTTGGAGCTTTACAATATATCTCTTGGAGAAGTGTCATAATTATTACATCATACATGACAATTGATACAGAGTTGCGTGCCAATTAATTTCTCATATACTTTTTAATTAAGGTAATCGATCAGTTCATTGTTGACTTGTTCCATGTAGTGTGCGTCGAGGCTCTGTCGGACTGCCTTTGAATGAACTCCCTAACTTCGTTAATGAACAGAGAACATTCTGGCTGCTCTGGAAAAGAAATGAAACCATGAAATGCATTCGGATACTCAATCAAATAAGCTTCTTTCCCGCATTTCTTCAATCCCTCGTAGTATCTCTTTTGCCAATCTTTCAAAGGATCAAACCCTCCCACAATCACAATAGCTGCCGGAAAGTTTAGCTCCGAAATATCTTCGGATTTTGGCCCAAAAACGTTTAACGCCGGGTGGTCTCTGTCTGAATCTTCCGGCAAGAACGCTTTCCAAAAGAAGTCTGCAGCTTCCACGTTAAGAAAAGGAGCTCCAACAATCTTCATTTCCGATTCCGTCCTTTCTTTCCCGCTGAAACCCGGTTGAATTGCTATAACTCCGGTGAACTTCAAATTACGAAATTCGTAATTACATGCCTTGACTGCTACGTGATGAGCTATGTTGCCGCCTGCGCTATCTCCTCCTATAAAACAATTCTTCATATTGGCGTTTGTCGGGAAACCTTCAAAGTTCGGGTTGTTTTCGATGAATTTAAGCACATCAAACCCATCTTCGTATTGACATGGATATTTATGCTCAGGCGCAAGACGGTAGTTGACGGAGATGATAACAGCGTTAAGTTCTGCTGCAAATCTCCGACAGAGGCTGTCATAATTCGATGAATCCGCGTACATCGTTGTGAAACCTCCGCCGTGAAAGTAGACAATTACCGGCATGTCGGCATCGTTGGAAGGGACAAAGAGACGAAACCAGAGGTTGCGAGATACGTCGACGATGATATCGGAGGTTTTGATGCCGTTGATTGGTTTAATAGAAGGAGGTACCTTGTAATCGAGGAAACTCAGCAGACGGCGGTTGACGGTGCCGTCAGAACGGCAAGTGAATTTGTTGACGAAATTCATAACGAAAATGATAAGCTTCATTTTCCAAGAGAGATTTGGACATGCCAATGGTTTTTCAGACATGGTCTTGTTTTAAATTGTTCTGTTTTTCACACTGTGCTGGTACTGATGATAGAACCTATATGTATACTTTTAGAAATGAAGGAAAGACTTATCTATAAGAAGAATAAGACCCACGAGACTCAAATTTATTAATACTATAAATAATAAAAAAAGATTACAAAATATTTATGAGAAATAAAAAGCCGACCAAAACAAGCAGAAGATCAGAGAAACAGACAAATGGAGAGAGGATAGATGTGCGAAGATTGTGGTGGTTTCAAATCAAGAATAGGACGGCAAAGTTGATGAGTTGCAGAATCCAATTCAATGATTGGGCCTGAATGTGAGGTCCGAACCCAAGTCTACAAATCAGGCCATCACCTTGCACCACAAGACAAGAAAACCTGTGTTACCAAAAAGAGAATGGCATTCTATGATGATGTCATTGTACTACTAGATTAATATAGAAATTGCATGAGTATACGCTAGTGTTTTCTTGTGCTACTTATTTGCCTACTAAAGTTTTCCGTAATATCTTACCTTAGCTACTCATGAAATTTTCTTCCTGTCCTTTATTTATTTGTTTCGCAGAATTGATTCTCGATAAACTCCTTTAACGCCTTGATGAACAAAGACGACTCAATCATCTCAGGCCAAAGATAGAAACCGTGAATTGCATCCGGATACTCAATCAAATACACTTCTTTTCCGTATTTCATCATTCCCTCGTAGTATTTTTTTTGTCTTGCTTTTAACGGATCAAACCCTCCAATAACAACGAGCGTCGCTGGAATTTTTATGCTGGAAATATCCACCGCATTCGGGCCGAATACGTTCGCCGTCGGATGATCCCGATCCGATCCCTCCGGCAAATACGCCGTCCACATCCAGTGACCGAGATCCTCTGAAGCTGATGGAGCTTTCCTAACCTTGAATCCTGATTCATTCCTTTTTTCTTCTGAGAAAAAAGGCTGAATTGCTATCACTCCGTTGATCTTCAATTCCTGGAAACTACACTCGTTACTTAAAACTGCAAGATGATGCACAATGTTGCCGCCGGCACTGTCTCCGGCGAGAAAGCAGTGTTTGACATTAGCAGAGGCCGGAAAACAGTCACTGCCGTCAATGAATTTTAGCACGTCCATGCCGTCTTCCAATGGACTTGGATACCGATGCTCCGGAGCAAGACGGTAGTTAACGGAGATGACAACAGCTGGAAGTTCCCGCGCAAGCCTACGGCAAAAATCATCGTAGTTTTTTGAATTGGCAGAGAACAATGCAAAACCTCCACCATGGAAATAAACAATGACCGGCAAGCTGGTGGTGGGACTGGGATCGGTGGGCGTGTAGAGACGGAACCAGAGATTGCGGGAGGAGTCGACTGTGATATCGGAGGTTTTGACGCCGTATTTTGGTTTATCTGAAGCAGATGATTTAAGATCAATTAGGTTAAAGAGAAAACGATTGAAAGTCAAGTCATTGCGGCAAGAAGCTTTGATTGCAAAGCTGATAATGTAGCGCAAAAGCTTCGGCCTCCATGGAATATTTGGTGAAGTTTTAGGTTTGGCTGAATCTGGCATTTTTGAAAATATTTGCTCAGTCACGACTATGCGTTGAGTTTACTCACCACACATCTCATATCTTTAAAGCACTTGGAAGATAAGCCGGAGGGAGTTGGTTTTACTGTCATTTTCTATTGTAGTACAAAATTGACAAATTAAGTAGAATTCTATTTTAATTTATTTTTCTATATTCCCTGAAAATATAATATATTTTACATACATTTTTATAGGAGTTAGTGCGCCACCTATATTTATTTATTTATTTATTAAAATATGTAAATAAAAAATATTTCAAAAAAATACAGATTTAATTTACATTATTATTGATATAAAATAGTTTTATAACCTTAAATAATTCATATAATTATAATTATTCTCATTAATAATAATTTAATAATAATTTTATCAATAAAAAATTATTTAAAATTATTTTATTACTGTCATTTTTTATTTTTAAGTATAATTATATGGAAGAATAATGATCCTATTTTTAATATTACAATTTTTCATTAAAAATATATTTATTTTTTAAAAAATTAATTAATTTTAAAAAATTTCAAAAAATATATTTAATTTTTATATATAATTTTTATTATTAAACAATAAGTTAATATTTAAATTATATATAGGTAATTATAATTACTAAATTATATAGTTCTTAAAGAATTTAGTGTTCATAATTTTAAAAAAATAATAATAAATATATAAAAATAAGTTATGTATGAAAGGATTTAATTGACTAAATTAAAAAATTATAAATTTTTTTAAAAAATTTGATCGACAAAAAAAATATATAAATTTTTAATCATATATCAAATAATAAGATAAGCTCCCATGCATTTAACGAAATAATTTTTTGTTTTTATTGCTAGAACGGGTCAAGGAAAAAGGCCCCTCCTTGTTCCTAACACAATTTTAAATTACCCCAATCCGATCCCATTTAAACTCAAAATTTAGTCCTAATTTCTATCATTGTGAAAAAATATTAAATTAAAGTTTATTTTCTCAAAAGTTAAAAATATATTAAAATATCGATAATAAATTAAATCAAATATAAATAATTATTTAGTAATAACAAATAAAAATAATAAATTATAATATATAAATTTAATATTAAATAAATAAAATTAACAATTAAACCTATTTTTTATTTTTATTTCATAATTTAATCAAATTTTGATTAAAAATTTCTAAAAAGTATCATTATCTTTATTTAAAATAAAGATAGAATGTATTTAATTAATATCTTTTATTCATATTAATTATATGTTTGATAATTTTATAAAAATAATATAATTTTTAAAATATATTTTAGATAAAATATGTATAATATTTTTATCTAAATTATTAAAGAGTAAAAAACATATTAGTTTGTCAAATTTTATTTTTATATTTTTATTTCTAATTTTTTTAAATAATAAAATAAAATAATTTTTTTAATTTAACGTTTTAATCCCTGATTAATATAATATGTTGCAAAATTTTTGCACCCAATTCACTTCATATTGCGCTCCACCTTCTGCAGATTCCAAGTCTAAATTGAACCAAATATATCCGAACATCATTTAGTAAGAGAGGTCAAAGGATCGAATTCGAAACCATACCCTCAAAAGGAGATAGATAGCTTCGTCCTTCCCCCTCTCCTAATTCCTATTCAATTCATCAAATCTTGATATTTAACAGCCGTCTTCCATTGAACATATAATTCATTTTGAAACCATTTTGCTATAATGAGATTGAACAGAAAACCAAGAATTATAATTACAGAAACTTTAGGACATCAATGAGAAGCAACAAAAAGAACCCAGATTCGAATGTACAAGTTTATCTAAATACGCGGTTTCCTGAAGTATGGCAAACCATCAAGAATAAACTGTTTGCTTTCTACAGAATCTCAACCAAGAAAAAAGCAGAAAACTAACCCGCTTCAAATTCATGATTAGTTTCTCAATGACAGCTAGTTCTTCACCTGCTTGTAGAAGCTAACTTTTGCAATTCAGAAATCCAATCCTTCCAAAAGTGACTTCGGGAATTCTTAAGGAAATCAATGTTTCAGATTAGTACCAAGTTTTTTGCTCTAAAAGAAATGCCTTCCATACACAACGAGAACATGAGTGAAAAAAAAATAATCCCAATTACATAAAATCCAGTCCACGCAGAAAAGATTTATGAACTTGAATTAAACACTAACCGTTTCTCGTGCATCATTTCTTGGTTTTATCAAGAACCTCAATATATCTCTTCGGGATCCCAAATTGTTCAACTAGATGTTTCGCCACATCTTCAATCACTCCACCTTGAATAAGCAGCTCCTGCCCTTTCTTACCTGGACAAGGAATAAAACATAAAAGATAATATCAAACCAACAAAAAACATGTGAGGTTGCAAATTGAAGGTTAACAAAAATTTAAAAAAAAAAAAAGAAAAAAGTCAAAACGCATGGTCACTGTAACCTCACAAGAAGCTCAGAAAGAATTACAGTAATCATCATCATATTGCTCAAACCAGTGAACGTTACAAAAGCACACAGCACGTCAATTAACTTGGCTTTCATACCAGCTAAAACAATTTTCAGCATACTAGTGCTCTTACATGCCATTTGGTTGCAAATGAAGAAAAGCTTGGAGAGATGAAAGTTGCTTTACACCGTTAGAGAAAACTCAAATTCTGAACTTGTCTGAGAAGCTCTTTTTGAAATTTTTTAAAAGAGTAAGTTCTAAAAATTATATATTTTACCTCATCTTCATAACATAATCCTATGAAACTTTTTGCATGGTTATTACACAGGTGCCTAGAAGTTATTGTAGCATACTCCCAACATTCACATATAAGTTAGGAGTTCTTAATTTTGGCCTTAATGCTTTATTGGCTGTTATCTTTTATTTTTTCCTTAATCTAAAAAATCTAGATAATTTTATTATATACTTTTTTATAAATAATTACATTCAGATTTTAAAAAAAAAATACAAACCATTCAGATTCAGACATTCAAATCTACTCAGAATTTAAACTCATTCAAAATTTAGGAAGAGAAGCAAACACTACCTTGGTCTATGTCTCAGTATGAAACATTAAATCCCTTGTAATGCTATATTCAGTTCAGCAATTACATAGAGAAGGCAGAAAATGGGTATACCTGGTAGTTCTGCCACTGTTGTACTGCAAGCAAACTTCTTCTGCAGCTCAGATGCCAGGGCTTCAGCATCCAACAAGAAGGTTTCCAAACCTGACAATTTTGTCACCTTTTTGTTTCCCTGTCGCCGTTCTGTCACTATTTGAATCGTTTTCAATGCACCTTTACGAACAACTGACTCACTTCCTCTGCTCACAACATGGTGGGCCTGCATCCGGCTTACAAATGTTGATCCTATATCTTTCTTATGTATCTCTGTTGGGTACGTTGATCCTTTTTTAATGGCTCCCTTGAACAAAGCATCGCATAGTGTTGGATCCAAAACCACAATGGATTTATTAGTTGGCTTAACCAGATTTTCTTTCTCAATGTACTTGAATACAATATCACAGGCTTCAGAAAAACTGTAAAGTTTCCCTTTATCAGCACCAACAGATGCGAAAATGGAATTGACATGCACACTTGGTTTATAAATCTCTGCCACTTCAAGCATTTTTGAATTTGAAGGCCGAGCATCACTAGCTGCAGGATCAACAGCCTGATTGGTTTTCTCTGCTTGTCGTTTCTCCGGCTTGAAGGATAAGTAGTCTGGGTGATTGCGGTTAATAGACAATAATACTGTTTCCTTCTTATACTTATCTTCTTTCACTGAAATCTGCCATTATTATGGAAAATCTACTAAGTATCTAGAATGTAAGCATCAACTACACACACAAAAAAGAAAACAAGGGAAAAAAGGTCTCGCAGATCATTATTTTCTTTTTTAAAACTGTGCACTTCCACCAATGTAATATCTCTTAATTAAGATATCCATCAAAACAAATAAAAGCAGTACCTCATAATTAAAAAGCAAATAGGGATTAATGGATGGTCCTACAAGTAGTTATTAGACACAACCAGCAAACTTCAAATTTCAAATATGAGGTTAGAAGGAAACACACCAGTCCTGCAGATGATTTAGCTTGCAACCACTTGGACAATTTTTTGTGAGACGATTTCTTGATATCAAGTGTGATACCGGAAGGCCTACAGGGTAATACATGGTTCGACCTGCATCCACAATAAAATCAATAACATTTGTTATGGGAAAAGCAAACAAAGAAGAAAAATTACGATGCAATAGAGAGCACACTACAATGTTTGTCTAGTACACTAGTAGAATTATTTGTGTGCATGTGCACATGTGTGTATGGGAATCTCTCTGCACATTGTAAGTAAGATAAAATGTTCGGGCAATATGATAATCAATAAAATTAACTCCATGCATGCATGCAAACATGAGTGCACGTGTGTGTGTGAATGCATCAATAAACTTAAGCTCATGAGGATGTAATTTGATCTTTGATATTTCGCATCCCTAATCACTATCACTTTCCATTTCAATTATCAAATTTCTTAAAGTTTGTGACCCAAAAGACCATCAAGCATAGCCAATTATGAAATCAAGCCAAGCAAACGCCAATCAAGCTTCAAAAATAAGAGAAAACCTCAAGACATGATTGTTCACATTGGAATTGATAGTATATCAAATTTCATCAAGCCAGAAAGAATCCTTCCATGAATTTGTATATATTTCCAGTAAGAATTAGTTTTCATGGAAAAATAAGTTTACACTTAATACAAAATGAAAATAAGATGCACATTAGTTCACCCAATTATATATAATTTATGAAAGAAATCTATACACCATAAATTTCCAATTGCAACCAAGAGCCTCCACTCGCCGACAAATGAATCTAATTAGATTATTCATGCTCCATCAACAGAAAAAGATTATTCTAGTAACCAAAATTGTCAAAATGAACCTACTAGCCAATCATGATCCTCATCATCCATCGGGAGAAATAACAAAATCACAATAGAAGGAAAAAGAAGAGAACAATGTAATACATCCTGACCAATAGCATCAAATGTATGAACTCCTCAATAATTTGGCTATTGTCGCCACAGAATGAAATTTTAACCTTCCATTAAGATAATAAGTATATATCTTCATGCGAATTACATGCACAGTATCTTAAAAATTATGATGTCAATATCTTACCACAATGTGCTTCCAGGCATGGGAAGGTCTTTATCCTTTACTGTTGTATGCAAAGCTTGCAAAAGGCATTTGTCCAAATAAGCATCCAGATCCTCAGTGGTTAGAACATGCTGCTCCTCATTTGATTCATCAGCATCAATATTTTCCGATAATTTCAAATCACCCACATGTGAAATTACTTGTTCTGCTACATTACTATCAGAATCATTTTGTGTAGCCGAAGCAGGACTAAGTTCAGAAGCAGCAGTGCCTATATCAACAACGCTGCCTTCATTAACAATTCCATTCTGTTGACTGTTTGAACTTTCAGCAGCACCTTCACATGAATCAGAAACTTGGAATGATGACAAAAAAGCAGGATCCTCAAGTACCACATCTTCTAGAAACCCCGCATTTGGCACATAATGAACCCCAACTGATTCCCTGCAAAACATTCCAAAAATATTGTCATTTATGAACTAACTAATTGACTTCTATATGGCCTCCAACTATACTTGCCAAAGTAAGTCACGATAGTAGTGAGTTATCCTCAAAGCCTTTCCGCGTAACCCAGCTTTCAAAGCTTCAGTGCTGCTCATAGTAGTAGAACCAACCTGCATTAAAATCATTTAATCCTTGACAAAGCTTAAAAAGAGTACTAATCTACCTTGCCTGCCACATCTGATGGCGATTCATGGTAAATGTAATACCAAATAAGCTTACCGCAATAGGCGCTGGATTGCCAGGGACTTTTACGGCCCACGGTTCCCCAGATAAAAATGATGGTAAACCTTCAGCAGGTACACTAATACCAGGGAACATTAAATCCGCCCCTCCGATGACAAATCGAGAAACCTCACCTCCTTTCAGCATAAAAAATGGCAGCAGTTCGGGCACTTTCCACAGAGCAAAAACTGCTCAAAGAAGAAGCGATAAAAATAAAAACTCAAATATCAAGTATGCTCTACAATAAAAGAATTCCCATTACCTCAAATTACATCAAAGTATTCTATAATAAACTCAACTTTGCTACCAACAACTAATAATAAATGCTAAAATCAAATGCATGATCGCACTCAAAATGAAACATGAAATCAAAATGCTATTCATCCTGCAAATGCAAGAAAAAACTGACTTCAATAGGGTAATTCTAGATAAATTCATCAGACGGGCATGCTTCCACGCAACCAAGATACCATTTCTCAAGCCCATAAACCACACAATACCCAATAGTTTAACATTAACGATTCAAAATCTCTTTTTTCTCATTCATCTCCAACTTTGCTCAATAAAATTCAATTTCCAAATAAATCATCATCACAAACCTGTGGGAAAAATCTCGGAGCCTCTTCCATCAATGTCAAAAAACACAGGAAAGCCACCTTCAACGCTATAAACAAGAACACGATTCTGAAACTTCGAAACTGTAATCTCTGTCTGTACATAGTATGTAAACAAAAAAAAATGCAAAATAATCAGACAATGTAAAACAATACTAATATTATATTTATTACTATTAACTTCTACCTTGGGAGGGAGTAAAGCGTCGATATCGGCATCGGAAGCGCGAGGAAATCTGTCTCTCAGAGTTCTCTTCAGCTTCTTCCGGTCTGCACCGGAAAGCCGCTGGTGCGATTTTGCCTCCACTGCTTTCTTAAACATTTTATTTTTTTCAAATTAAAACTGATTAAAATTACCTATGATTGGTATCAGAATGGAATTTGATTAGGCTTTGCTTTCAGGGATGTCTAGGGATTACTGGAAGCTTCTGGAAATGGAGTTGGAGGCGGTGGCAGCAGACTCTGACAGAAGAAACAGACTGCGGTAGATTTTTTGTTTTTTTTTTATTTTTCAGTTTATGAAATATGCAACAGTTTTTTCTAAAAAATAAAAAAATTAAATAAACAATATTGTCAACTTTTTAATAATATAGACATGGTGTAATTAATTATGAAAATAGTTTCCTTTACAATAAAACATTTAGAAAAATAATATATATTTGCCTAAGTTTATTATAGCATCATTGTATTTAATAGATAAAAAAAATCTTGGATGAGATTATTTCTACCTATCACCTCATCAAAATTTATATATATATTAGATGAAATAAACATATCATATTTATTGAATAAACATATCAATTAAACTATATTATATATACATCTATGTACCGCTAACTATTGAATTTAACTATAAATGTACATGGTGATCAAGGTTTAGCCTTGTTAGTTAGAACACACTCTCTTTAAAAGAAATGTGTGCGATTCATGGTAAAAATTTGTTTATAATATGTGAGTTTTTCCAAGAATTTACGAGTAGTATTTCTGTTATAATATGCAAGTAGTCTCCTGAATGTTGGGTATATCATAATATGCAGGCAGTCTCTTGAATATTGAGTATACTATAATTATATATTATGTTTTCAATTATATACAAGTAGATATTTAATATATACTAATAGAATTGTAATTTGTAATCCTTCAAAAAAAAATATATAAATGTACATACATACATTTATATGCGAGTATATGATACAAGAATTTGGGTTTCTATTCGGGCCTGATCTGAAGGCTAACGCATTAGGATCGGGCTAATTGGGGTTTTCTAAAATCCAGATCTATGTTTGATAATAACTTAAGCCCAATATCTAAGCCCATAAGCAATTAAATTATATTAGTAGAATGCGACTCATTTGATCATCCTTATCTAAATTATATTATAGCTCATAATAATCATTATAACTTAATGAAAATTTCTAATTACAAGCAAACCACTAAGAGGTAACCCTTTCTCATTCCTCCACATTATGCACACCAAAGATACTCACAAGTTTATAATTACTTATGATGTACACAAGTCATGACATTATAAAATCGAGTCACATATTTAATTATATATTCTAAAATTGCATTTACATGTTAAATTATACTTTATAAGATCAACCGTTTTACTCGCTGTAGCATTTATTTCTCTGGATATATAATGATTGGGAACATACGTAAAAATTAATAATTCTATTATAATTTAATATTTTAGTCAAATAAAGACTGACATTGTTGATTTATAATTTTTTGTTAATGACCTTTTCTTAAAATATCGAACAATCTTATTTTTTTAACATAATTTTGATTAATATTAAGGACTTTTTTTTTGTTAAAATTTAAATATAAATATTCATATATGTAAGAGATGCTTATTTTTTAATTAATATTTGTTAAAAATATTTTAATATAATTAAGTTAAAAATTCTTTTGAGTTAAATTTTGAATTATCTATTGAAAATACTTGACCAGGCAAACAGATAAGTAACATAGAGGTGGACCAGATGATATAAAAAATTTGAATAAATAAATGTCTGTATAACTTAAGTATTTTATTTTTCAATAATATTCTTAGTTCATTACTTAATATTTATATATGCCAATAATGTAATATATTAATATAAGATTTTTTAGAATATATATATTAATATGTCAGTTTTAAATTTTTTTACATTTTAATAGAATATATTGTATTATTATGGATATTTTTTGTACATTTTTATCATAAAATTAGAAATAGTTATAAAAATATAACAAATATTTTTTATAATTTTTATATCTTTGAAGGTTATTTTTTTATTTTAAAATATTATAGTAATTTAACGTTTATGCTAAAAATATTATTATGATGTACCGCTGTAAAGATTTGACAAAATATAAGTAATTACTTAAGAATCACAAAAAATATGAGCATAAAATTAGTTAAAATATCTATGAGAATTAAGCAATAAATTAAAAAATATAAAAGACTCCCGCGGTGAATTCAAGTTCAACGAATCAACAGGGTTGAGCGAAGAAGACTTTAGTAACATCGCAAAATAATCCTTGAACGAACATAGCAATTAAACTATACTGCATGCATATGTATGTGTATATAATAAAAGATTTTGGGTTTCTATTCGGGCTAAAACGTCCTGACCTGAAGGCTGAAGTATTAGGATCGGGCTCAATTCGGGTTTTCTAAAATCCAGCAATCGTAAACGTAAGCCCAATATCTGGGCCCATAGGCAATCAAATTGTTGCACTAAAAGAAAAAATCAGTTGATGCGTAGTGGGAGATTTTGCCTCACCTGAAATGAAATGGCGACGCCAGTCAGTTGTCAATCAAATTGTTGCACACAGTGTATGAAAATGTAGATATATTAATAGAATGCAACTCATTTAATGGTCAATCTCTAAATGGAAACACACCAAACATACTCCAATTTTATAATTACTTTTGATGTACATGACATTATAAAATTAAGTCACATATTTAATTACATTTACATGTTAAATTATACTTTATAAGATCAACCGTTTTACTCACGGTAGCATCTATTTCTATGGATATATAATGATTGGGAACATACGTAAAGTTTATTTATTTGATAGAAACCTATTTGTTTTTTTTTTTCTTTTTGATAAAGTGACCTAATACACGTTACCCGGAGTAATTTTTGAAGATTTTGTGAATTGAAATATTCAACACAAATTACAAAATAATGAAAAGGATACTTTCTTAAAAATTTTCTATTTAATAATTTAATATTTTAGTCAAATAAAGACTGACATTATTGATTTATAATTTTTTGTTACCGATTTTTTCTTAAAGAATATCGGACAACTTTAATTCTTTTTAGCATAATTTTGATTAATATTAAGAAACGTTTTTCAGGACTATTTAAATAATATTAGAGAAGATATTATTTCTTTCAAATATTTATAAAAAAAATAAAAAAAATTTATCCACATAATGTTGCAATATAAGCAATATAATTGATGTTAGCAATTTATGAACCAAAAAATTCGCTTAATTTTTTTATCTAAAAAACGATAAAACTGATTTTAGAATCGAATCCCTATTTGGGATGAGATTTAATTTATATTTCAAGAATTTTTTCTTTTGAAAATGATATTTTAAGAAAATTGACTTGCGAAGGTTCTTATATCAAAAGTAGTACGTTTAACATTTCCAAGCGGACTTTTGATTACGCGGCACCGAACATAAGATAATGCGCACTGTATTGGATTACTACGTATTTGAATTTTGATGACGTGGCCATTATCAATTTGAAGGCCGACCGTCCGATTCTCGCCTTAAGAAAATGATCAAATGCAGCGCCTGCACTTGCCGCTAATTAATTTTCAACCGTTGATTTTTCATGACGGCCAAACACAATTTTAAATTAAATTAAATTAATATAAATTAAAATGACTATTTCCATTCAAGTCCTTTTTATTTATAAAAATTCATCAGAAATTTGAAAGTTTTGAAGTCATCATTTAAGTCCCATTATGTAAGTGTTTCTAAGACAGCGTTTAGGTCTCTGATTATTTTGATCATCTATTGATTTTAGTGTTATGAGGTAATTCGTATATTTTGTGAGTGAATTTATCATGATTTCTCCGTGAGCCAACTTTTAATTTTTTAAAATAAGTTAATTTTAAAAAAATTTAATAAAATTAAGAAATAATTTTTAAAACGTGAAAGATTCAAGTAATGAATTTATCATATTTTTCGAAAGTACTTATTATTAATTTTTTAAAATAAATTTTTAAAAATTATAAATACTATTAATTAGCCATTAATTTTGTTTAATTCATTTTCTCTCAATTTTAACACTAAAATTTATTTTATAAAGTAATCATAGTGGATGATAAAATAAATTCTAAAATATAAAATATATCTTTGTGAAGAAAAAATTAATTTTAACTTATATTTTAATAGAATACATTGTATTATTATGGAACTTTCTTGCGTACTTTGTGATTATAAAATTAGTAATAGTTATAATAACATAATAAATAATTTTTATCTTTTATAAACTTGAAGGTTATTTTTATTTAAAATAAAAAATAATATAATAATTTTAATTTTGTGTTAAACAAAATATTACTACGATGGGTAGCTACAAAAATTTGACAACATTTAAATGATTACTTGAAAAATCCCAAAAAATGTAAGCGTAAATTTAATTAAAATACCTATAAAAATTAAGTGATAACTTGATAAATAAAGAAGACTCGGAGTGGTTAATTTATGAAATTTATTGACGCGGTTGAGTCATTGCTTTAGAAATATAAAAGACTCAAGCGTTGAATTCAAATTCAACAAATCGAGAGGGTTGTGCGAAGAAGACTTTAGTAACACTAGAGACTCAACCGATGAATTTGTTAAACTTCCGCTTTTTATGATTTTACGAAAAATAAAAGTACTTGACTGTAAATAATCCTTGAATCGACCAGAGAAGAAAACAGTCCTCATCACGAACCATTAAGGAAGCTGAAAATTTAAGAGAGTAAATATAAAAAATAAAAATAAAAAAGAAAGAAAGAAAGAAAGAAATAAATCAAACGAGTTTAAAACAAGATTCAAAACAACAAGAAAAGAGAGAGAAAGAAAAGGAATTGAAAATTTATTTTCCAAAAAACACTTAAGAGAGAGAAAGAGAAAAGGATTCCTCTTCTTCGTCGTCTCGTCTCTTCTCTCCATTTCCGTTCCTTGTCCTCTCTCTCTTTCTTCAGAACTTCTCTGATCTCTTCGGAAGCAGCAGATCTAGGGTTTGCGATTCGATTCGGTTCGATTCGATCTGTGTTTACTAATCAGATTTACTGATTTTAGATTCGAGAACAGTTAGTAATGGAGGTGATCGAGGAACTCGCTCAGTTGTCGGAGTCGATGAGGCAAGCTGCGGCTTTACTTGCCGACGAAGATGTTGATGAAAATTCCAGTTCTAGTTCGAGAAGGAGTTCAACTTTTCTTAACGTTGTTGCTCTCGGCTCTGTCGTGAGTTCATTTTCCCTTCGGTTTTGAGTTGTTTGTGTGAATCGAAGTTAGATTTTTGAACTTTTTGGTTGGTTCCGTTGTTAGATCTTTGCTAAATTATGTATCTGATGCGATCAAGTGAATCTAAGGGAGATTTAAGTTAGTTCTTGTGAGGAAACTTAAATTTGCTAGTGATGTGATCGTAAGTGATGAGAAGTGGCGTTTAATAGCTGCAATTTGGATTCAATTACTGCTGATTGAAGATTTGGAATAAGTGTTGCATAGTTTCTGCTGATTTTTGGTTTGTAGTAGTAATGCTTTTAGTGCTTGGTGATTCTCACTCCTTGTTCGTTCTTCCTTTGTTCATAAATTCATTAGGGAGCTGGTAAATCTGCGGTTTTGAACAGTTTAATCGGACATCCGGTTCTGGTAAGTTGGATTTCTTGGGGGTTCTGCCTTTTTTTTTTTCTTTTTCTGGGTTTGGAAGCTAGTTTGTGCGGAACTTATACAAGGTTGTCTTTAATTCCAAATTTTTATTTTCTTTCTGTGCAGCCAACTGGTGAAAATGGTGCTACTCGGGCTCCTATAAGCATTGATTTACAGAAGGATGGTTCTTTGAGCAGCAAATCCATTATTTTGCAAATTGACAACAAGTCTCAACAAGTTTCTGCAAGTAAGTAAATCACTTTGCACATCCTCATTGCTTATGGTTTTTAGTACTTTTCATAGTTGATTTTGATTATTTTCTCTTGAGAATAGCTATCAAACACCTGCTCTGACAATTCTTACTGTACGTTGGAATTGCCTCTACTGAGGTGTTATTTTAATGATGTCAGCCACCGCTTATGGCTCCTACCTGAAAAATTTAAGCAGCCAATATGATCTAAAAGATTATCTTGACTGATTTTGTAATTGAAAGAAATCTTTAAATGCACAAGCAGAAAATTTATTTCTGCAGTTGATCTCTCAGGCAAATGAAGCCAACAAAGGGGTCAGTGATGATGTTAGAATCATTAGCAGATACTATTGTGTAGGTTCCTGTCAGACAGTTTTACATGGTATATTAAAGTATCATTGTTCTCCAGGTGCTTTACGGCATTCTTTACAGGATCGGCTTAGCAAGGGTGTCTCTGGCAAGAGTCGAGATGAAATATATCTGAAGCTACGCACAAGTACAGGTTGATCATTTATTACTATAATCTTCAATCCCCTTTAACTTATGCAATTATCTTAGTTATAAATATTTAGTTCAATGCTTAAAAAACGCTGAAATAAAATTTATCTTGTGGTGGTATTGTAAATTATGCTGATAGTAATCATTTTAGGTTGGAAATGCTTATGAATGTCGTGGAAGCATTAATGAAAATGTAAAAGTCCAAAAAAATGTATCGTGTATGAAATCTTAAAGTTGATAAATGCTAGAAATCTTGCAAATAGATCAATTTAATGTTACTATTACCAACCCCCAATCTGTCATAGGTCAGTGGGACTCAATTTCATTGGCAACAGTAACATATGCCTGCTGCCCCTCCCTTTTTCCCATTTTTCCTTTTAATTTGTTGAGAGGTTGTTTTATCACTGAAATAAGAAATACTGGCGGAGATAGTTTAAAACATCCTCTACAAATATTACACTAGTTCTCCTTGGTGGATGTAGAAACAAAGACAATAAACTATGGGCATATTGAAAAACTACAAGAATAAATCTAACTGGAAATAAATTGCAAGCAATCCACCGACTCTGGAGATCACATCTTTTGATGTGTAGTCATTCATCAGTAATTATGTTCAATTTGGCTGAGTGTAGGGTGAACTCAGTGCTGATTGGTAGATGAAAAGTCTATTTTTTAATGGATATGAGCCATATTGACCATCGAAGAGCTTATATGAGAAGTCTCAATGGAAGTAGACTGTTGAAGGTTGTGAATTATTGCCCTCTCTTGCCAATCCTTCGCAGTGTTGTTTTAGGCAGACTGGAGCTCCTGATAATTTGCTCTGGCAATCAAGCCTGTTGGGCCTGAAGGTTGATTTCAGTGACCTTAAACTTAACTGGTTGCAGACTTGCCGTTCATGGATGTTATCTTGACCGAAGGGATTGAAGACTTGGTATATTATGTGGTACGAAAATTGATTTGGAACATTGGAAACTCTTGTTAAGTCAGTTATATTGATGAGTCTGTGGTTCGAATGGAAATTTGAAATTTAGAGTGTGTCTTCAGCCATAGTGCAGTTCATTGAATGCAATTGGAGCTTTTTGGTCTATATGTGGTAATATGGGAAGTAGGTCTCTGCTAGAAGAAGAGATTGAAGGTGGGCATCATAATGTTATGCCCTAAAGCAATTTATGCTGCATGGCATTACAAATGGATTGCAGAATTGAATTAAGGGGCATGATGCTTTGATGAGTATATGCATTCTTCGACTTTGAAGTGGTGGTGATAGAACCCTTCATCATTTTTCATGCTGTATTCCCTTGTATATAAACTTTCAGATTGTTAGCCATTAAGAAAATGGTATGCGAAGGGCAAGGAATAGCTTGCAATTGGTGGATGTTTGATAAAGTCTTCACAATGGATGAGATTCCACCCCTCTAAAACTGAAATTTCTCTTAGTTGGGTCTTGGAAGATTTTTCTAGAACTCTCAAGAACAAGGCATCTATTGGTTAAGATTCTCAATGAATAGAAATATTGAAGTATGAGGCAGATGGAGTTCCCGCACTTTGAGTCTACAGCTCTTACAGAGAACAGAAATTCTTTGTTTTCAACACAGTTGAAACGACCATGTGACTATCATGAAGGTGCTATTAATGGGTTCAATTTGAGATTTTAAACTAACTCTCAGAGTAAATCTAATTTGTTCAATCATTAATGGTATTCAATGTTTATAAAATTTAAGGAACCATCACTTAAAAATTGGAACTGACGGGTTTGGTACTGGCATCCTTTTGTGTGTTGGGAAGATGACAAATCTTCTATGCTGCTTTTGCCATGTTAAGAGTAGTGAACTTCCATTATTCTTCTTTCATTTGTTAGATCAAGTTGACAGGAACGCATAAATAGTTGCATATTATTAAGAAGGTTCCCTTTGAAATTCAAAATAATATCTGAGAGAGTTGACATGCTTGAATTGGAACTCGTTAGCAGGATGGAAAATACGAGCATAATTTCCACCTTTAAAAAAGGAAATTGAATACAATATTCTTATTATGAAGGCTTGGAAAAATGAATTTGTTAAGTGTTATCTGCATTTTATTATATTCTGCTGAAAATTGTGTCATAGTAAGTTGATCAAAACAAATTATAACCAAGATTAAGCATCTCTTTGGAATTTCAAAGTACACTTGTAGTTAGCTCCATGGAACAACTTATTGTTGTGGAATGCCTCTGGTTTATGTATTTTATATAATTTAACCTGGGGATTAACTGGGATGGTCGTGAAGGTAAAATTTACATGTTGGAATATGGCAATCTTAATTGATGTTGTGTCAGTTCAGATCTCTGTGAAGCTTTTGTGGTTATTTGTTAGCAACTTGTTGAGTTTAAACTACTACTTAGACTGAGCTTCTTGTATGTGTTGTGAATAATATTTTAGTTGATTCATTTAATGATGTGTTCTGCATATTGTCTATTGTTTTTGGTGCCGCAGGCTCATGATTTTGTCTGATATGATTTTTCAGCACCTCCTGTGAAATTAATTGACTTGCCTGGATTGGATCAAAGAATCATGGATGAGTCAATGGTGAGTGTTTGCTAATGGTTCTAGACCCTGGTCTGTTTTAAATATTGATGTGGCCCAGTTTTCTTTTTGTTTATTTTTTCCTATGCATGTTCTTTGCATGTATTGTCAATGAAAGGAAGATGTTCCATTGTGTGTGTGTGTTTTTATGTAGTATGAAGGGTATAACGTGTTTTAGTAATAATCTTTTCTGGTCGCCCTTGTGTAGGTTAGTGAATATGCTGAGCACAGTGATGCTATTTTACTAGTTGTTATTCCTGCTGCCCAAGCGCCAGAAATCGCTTCATCTCGAGCTCTTAGAGTTGCCAAGGAATATGATGGAGACGGTAATTGGCTTGGACCTTTTATTTCTTTTCAAAATAATTTGATAATGATTTTGGATTTGTAACGCAGATGTACTAGTTTTAATTTTCATAAACTGTTGTACACTAGTGCATTCTTTTTGCAGTGCTCTTTGAAATTTTGGGCGCATGAATCAGCTTTCCTGTTTCCCATATCTTTAGCCCTGCTTTCTTGTTAATTCTTTATCTGATTAAAGTTAGCTTATTTCTTGACGACAGGAACTAGAACTGTTGGTGTAATAAGTAAAATAGATCAAGCTTCTGCAGACCAGAAAGCACTTGCTGCTGTCCAAGCTCTCTTATTAAATCAGGGTCCCCCAAAAACAGCTGATATTCAATGGGTTGCGTTAATTGGTCAGTCAGTGTCAATAGCTTCTGTGCAGTCTGGATCTGAGAGCTCTTTAGAAACTGCATGGAGGGCAGAGAGTGAAAGTCTGAAATCCATACTGACTGGTGCTCCCCAGAGTAAGTTAGGCAGAGTAGCTTTGGTGGATGCTCTCGCACAGCAGATTCGCAAGCGGATGAAAATCCGGGTTCCAAACCTCCTCTCTGGGTACTGAATGATTCTGTACTTACTGCATGGTCTTTTTCAAATTTATTGATTTCTTATTACATTGTCAATAACTGTGTTCTTTTTTCCTCTGACACATCTAGGAATAATGTTTTTACTTTCAGAAACATACTTAAATCTTAGGAACTTATATTGCTATTACAAATGGATGTCAAATACTTAGGAAAAGGAAGTTCTTGACATGACAGTCAGCAACTTAAATATTCCCTACCCCAGGGTAACTAAGCATGCTGAATCACCATACTTTGACCTATCTTGATGGGTTTTGATATTTGTGCTTTCAACTGTCACTTGTACCAATCTTTTTCCTACCGGTCGCATTGAAATTAATAATTGCTTTGTGTATACATTTGAAAATAAGGATGTTTACATAGTCAACTGGCGCTTAACCCTTTTTTCATGTCTAAGCTTATGAGTGAATGAATATCATTCTTTCAGAGTATGGGTATTTATTCCAGTTAATTTTTAACACTTTTTTTCCTTACATCTATGTAGTTTACAAGGGAAGTCCCAAATAGTTCAGGATGAGTTAGTACGGCTTGGCGAGCAGATGGTCCATAGTGCTGAGGGCACGAGAGCTATAGCTTTGGAACTTTGCCGTGAATTTGAGGATAAGTTTTTGCAACACATTACAACGGGTGAGGTGAGTTAGTTTTGTTTTTTATTTTCCTTTTTGTGCTTGCAAACTTCCAAGTGGAATGTCTCTCTCTCTCTCTCTCTCTTTTCCTGGTTTTCTTTTCTTATATTGTATTTATTTCTTAGTTTTAGTTCTAAGAGCTCCTCTAAAGCGTTCTTTTTTTTTTTTTAATCTAAAAGAATTTTCAGTAAAGCATATCACTTGTATGGTTCAGATCTGTGCAATTAAAGTGGATCTAAATGGTACTTCATGCTTGTTATTCTGTTTCTCATGTTTGTTAGGTCCCCGTTCTTGTTATGATAAAATAGTCAATCTTCATAACTTGGTGTGCCATGGTATTGGTTTTTATTGGTGATTGTGCTTCCTTGTATGGCCTATGTCATTTGTCATGTTACTTCTGGAAGTATATGAAACTTATAGCATTATGTTGGAGCAAATTTTCTATAATGGCCATATAAGCTAGTGAGATTTTTCCTATGAAGTTTATCAATTACAAAATATCAGCTGTCATAACTTCTTCTTGTTGCAGGGTTCTGGTTGGAAAATTGTTGCCAGTTTTGAGGGGAATTTTCCAAACAGGATCAAACAGCTCCCTTTGGACAGACATTTTGATATCAATAATGTCAAGAGGGTATTTCTTATTCTACTGATTTTACCGATTCCCTTCCTTTGGTATATTGTGTAATCGCTTCAGGATTTGTAAGTCGAACAACCTTCTTATATTCATATTATGGCAGATTGTGTTGGAAGCAGATGGCTATCAACCATATCTCATATCCCCTGAAAAGGGTTTGAGATCTTTGATAAAAGGTGTCTTGGAGCTTGCAAAAGAACCATCCCGTCTTTGTGTTGATGAGGTAATGGAACCATGTGCATCTAAAGTGCATTAGTTGTAGCCTTTGTTTATGCCTAATTTAGCTTTTAACATCAGATCTTTTGATGGGTCCTTCATGGTCTTGTTGGTCAATAGTCTGCTTAATGATGAATTGTTGTGAAATAAGAAATGTTTTGTTAACTTTATTTGACTTAGAGAGTGCCGTTCAGTTGATATCTATTTTCTATTACACCATCTTTAGCTGTCTTCTACACAATTTACTGTCTGGACGATCTTTGAAATCTTAACCAATTCTTGTGACTGTTGACTGATGGAGTTTCTGGCTGACTGATGAAACAGGTACACCGTGTTCTGGTTGATATAGTTTCTGCTTCTGCTAATGCTACACCGGGCCTGGGAAGATATCCTCCTTTCAAGAGAGAGGTATGGCTGCTTATGATTATATCACAGTATTTGTCAATGTATTTGCATGCTATTATCCCTATGTGGTTCAAGTTTTCTTTTTCTTACACAATAGTTGACCATGTTGAAACTTTTACAAGGTTGTGGCTATTGCAACTGCTGCATTAGATGGGTTTAAGAATGAAGCAAAAAAGATGGTCATTGCACTAGTTGACATGGAGCGAGCTTTTGTTCCCCCCCAACATTTCATTCGCTTGGTGCAGAGGAGGTATTCTCAAAATGTTTGGCTGGTACATTACATTTTATAACATAAAGCTGTGATATGGTTGCACTTTAATATTTTTGAGGGTCTGTGCAACATTGTTGTAAGAATATCTGTTACATCCCTCATTGCTAGCGAGAATGAGACTGGACTGGATTATAAGCCTTGAGTTCTACTAATTGGATAGATGCATTTTAGGTTGCAAAGCCCGAAAACAAACCTGTGACAGTTTGTGTGCCCAAAGCAGACAATATCTACTCGGCTTTGGGCCCGAGCTGTTACAATGTATGCTAATGTATGGTCTTGAATGTCTGGTATCTTTTAGAGTTTAATTAATATTTTGGGACCTTCCTCATTAAGTTTGAGATTACTGCTTATTCATCTCGGTATTGGAGATAGGTTGAAATCTGTTTGTTTTTATTAGGATGGAAAGGCAGCGACGAGAGGAGGAGGTGAAGACCCGGTCTTCAAAGAAAGCAAATGAGGCAGAGCAAGTAATACTGAACAGGGTAGGAGGTTCTTTTCCTGGTGTAATTGGTGTTTAACTTTAGGATGATGAAGCACATTGAGTAGACTTTATTCCTTTTTTTCTCCTTGATTAACAAGTGGAAATATTTGCTTACTGTTTTCCATATATCCTCCATTTAGGCAACTAGTCCTCAAACAGGTGGTCAGCAAAGTGGTGGGAGCTTAAAGTCTATGAAGGAGAAATCTGGTCAAGCAGAAAAAGAAGCAAATGAGAGTTCTGCTTTAAAGACTGCAGGTGCTGAAGGAGAAATAACAGCAGGTTTGTGAAAAATTGCCTGCATCTTATTTCTATGTTTCACTAACAATTTTTTTACAGTCTCTTTCTGAATGTTGTTATTACTGATGGGTTGAGTAGTGTTGTATTACTGTGTGAATGATTACTGAAATCAGCAGGCCATGCCTCTTCTCCTTTAGTAGGATGAAAGGTCTTCTAGTCTGGAGATTCATATTGTTTCTCTTGTTTGATGTCTCTATATATTCAAACTCTTTGTGTTTCTCTATATGGTCAAGAATTATACTGTTGCTCCAGTAAACTGGATGTTGACCAGTTAATTCAATTTGGAGTCTCATTATCTCATTATTAGTGTTTGGCATCTCACTATCCCAGCTGTTTATGGACAAAGGCATTTTAGTCCCCCTGTCTCCTTCAAACCACATTATTGCTTAATTGAGATCTTTTCAAATATTTATAGGTAGAAGTTTTTAACTTTTTATCATCTGCAGGTTTCTTATTGAAGAAAAGTGCAAAAACTAATGGATGGAGCAAGCGATGGTTTGTTCTGAATGAGAAGACTGGAAAGGTTTGTATCTAAGATATTGCTCCAGGTTTACTACAAAATCATGCTTAATACATTTAGACATGGAATTGTACAATGCTTACTCAGATGTGTGAAACTGTAAAATCCTAGTTTTTTTTATCATTATGTGCCTACTACCACATAATCATTTTCCAATTTTGTTGTTGATTTACTTGATGGTTTTCATATGTGTGGTGGTATGGCAAATCTAATGTAGATAGTTTTAACATTTCAGTG
This sequence comes from Melia azedarach, assembly GCA_028052125.1. NCBI lineage: Eukaryota > Viridiplantae > Streptophyta > Magnoliopsida > Sapindales > Meliaceae > Melia > Melia azedarach. The sequence goes on along the minus strand of CM051401.1, from coordinate 15,250,956 downwards.
GTGCAAGGAACTTATTTGATGCTAGATTCTTTCGAGCATGGTATCTAAATTTTGCTAAATTCTTTTAATGTAATGAAATTTTGGAACTGAGATACATTCTCTTCTCCATTCCCAGATTTTATAGCTTTTGGTCTGAGATAGAGAACTCATTTACAATAAGCATGAAATAATCTCAATCATCCTTTATTTGACAGCTGGGCTACACCAAAAAACAAGAGGAAAGACATTTTCGTGGTGTCATAACTTTGGAGGTATAGATAATTATCATTCTGTTTCAATTTCAATATTAGATTATTTATTGCATCATGGATGTCTGCAGCCTTTTTTTTCCACCATTTTGATTTTGATTACCATTTTAGACCTGCAAAGGGAGGGGGGTGGGGTGGAAAGTGAGAGTTGCAAAGGAACTTGTAGAAAGGGAATAAGCAGTGCTCATGTTGCTACCTTCAATCATGGACCATATAGTTTCAGTTTTGGGCAATTTATCATCTTCTTGCCAATGTATGTGCATTTACCTGTGCAGGAATGTAACGTTGAAGAGATTCCAGATGAAGAGGAACCTCCGGCAAAAAGTTCGAAGGATAAAAAGGCTAATGGACCAGATTCTGGGAAAGCATCCAGTCTTGTATTTAAAATAACTAGCAAGATTCCATATAAAACTGTTCTGAAAGGTACTTATATCATAGTGCACTCTGGCGTTAATTTTCCATCTTATGTATAGTTTAAATTATCTGACCTTCAAACCAAACATTCTTTATCTTGCAGCCCACAGTGCTGTTGTTTTGAAGGCTGAAAGCACGGCTGACAAGGTGGAATGGTTAAACAAGATAAGCAAAGTTATTCAAGCTAGGGGAGGACTTGTTAGAGTGGCTGAAAGTGGTCATACCATGCGTCAGAGTCTTTCTGATGGTTCTCTTGTGAGTAAACTCTATTGTTTTCTGTGTTCATTTACCTTATTTTTTTTATGTGGGTTGAGTGTAGTTCTTTGGTTTTATATTTCTCTTCCACTTGGAAATTGGTTAATTATCAAATTTTGAAGTAAAGAGCTACTTACCGGTGAATGATAATTTTCCTTTTGCATGTGCATAGAAATTCTAATCAAGTGTCAATTTCTCCTCTTGGTGGTTTGGTGCAGGACACGATGGCTCGAAGGCCTGCTGATCCTGAAGAAGAACTTCGATGGATGTCTCAAGAAGTTCGTGGTTATGTTGAAGCGGTTTTGAATAGTTTGGCTGCTAATGTCCCCAAAGTACATTATTTAACTTCGGAAATTTAATCCGTATAGTTGGTCACTTGTTAAAAGTTCTAATACTTTTGTGATTGGTTGAGCAGGCAGTTGTTCTTTGCCAAGTTGAGAAAGCAAAGGAAGACATGCTGAATCAGTTATACAGCTCTGTGAGGTTGAAGTCATTCTTTTCCATCAATTAATGATATAATTTTAAGGATAGGAATTGTGGACTATTTAAATATATAAAATATTTTAAATTTCTCTTACGAAGCAAATTTGTGCTAATATAATTTGTATTTGACTTTTTGATAGTGCACAAAGTACAGCCAGGATTGAAGAGCTTCTCCAGGAGGACCAGAATGTGAAGCGTAGGAGGGACCGCTATCAGAAACAGTCGGACCTCCTATCTAAACTAACACGCCAACTTAGCATTCATGACAACCGAGCTGCTGCTGCCTCTAGCTGGTCCGATGTTGGCGGTGGTGCAGGTATGCTGACTTTTCTTTGTTATTAAACTACATAAATACCTTTGGATAGATAGTTGTCTTCAAATCTAAGCTTTTAGGTTAAGTAATGACTCAAGATGAGACCAGGTCAAGTTTGACCGTATAGTCTTGTCTTCAAATTCTGTGAACACCAAAAATTTAGATAATAAATATGAGGAGCCATGTGTCAAGGCTATTCAATGAAATAGGGTTTGCACTTGAGGGAAATGTTAAACCACCTAAACACTAGTGTTTGGACCGAGATCAAGTGGTGATTCAGCACTGTTCATATACAGAGTGCAAATTTGTGCCTTTATGTTGTTGAGTTTAGGAGTTGAGCCTTTCATGTACTCATTCAGTTTGACTCATGAATCGTTGGTTTAATCTAATTTGCAGAAAGTAGCCCTAAAACTAGTGTAGCTTCAGGCGATGACTGGAGATCAGCATTTGATGCAGCTGCCAATGGACCTGTGGACTACTCTCGGTCGGCATCCAATGGTCACAGCCGGCGTTACAGTGATCCGGCAGAGAATGGTGACATGAGATCCAGTTCAAACTCCAGCAGTCGTCGCACTCCTGTTCGGATGCCACCACCACCACCACCATCTCAGTCTGGCTCATACAAGTACTATTAGTTGGCTGACAGATTTTGCTTCTCAATTCATATTTTAACCACTCCATGATTGCAGCATTTTGTGGCTTAAAATTTCTACTTTTTTAGAATCATTAGAAAAGAGGGTGTTTTGTGTACATAAGGACTACAACAGTACTTCCTGAACGTCAGGATTTTACAGGATGCTCAAGTACTGTCAGAACAATGGATTCAAAGTGTATTTGAAATCCATTTATCATATTCTTCTATTCATTTTTCTTCGGTCACTTCTGGAAGGTTTTAGTTTTGATTTTTATTTTCCCCACATTTTTGGACGCCATAGATGTATTTGCTTTGTATCAGTTCTGGTTTTATAGGCACACTCTTGGACTCCGATGGAACTGTATCATTCTGGAATTAATATTCTTGTAAGTGGAGAAGTATATTATATTTTTGCAATGTGATATATGTTCTTCTCTGTAAACATTCTCTTCCTAATAATATATATATTTTTAAAAAGATTAGGAAAAAGTAACAAACGTAGAATCGGGGACGCTCTTTGCCCTTGCTAGGCTCAAATGGAGGTAAGGCCAGTATGACATGATTGGAGTATGTTATGAATGAGTTTGACATCGCAGTGTAAGGATTAGAATAATAAATTAATTTTTTAAGATTAAATTTAAAAATAAACAATAATTATAGAAATAATTAGTGTAATCCAAGTACTGCACATCTCGGTTCCACTGTCAGTTAAAAGTTAGGAAGCGATCATTTGAATTTTGAAGTCATCTTCCCTCTAATTTCATTATTTGACCTACTTACAGATAAAAGAGATGAAATTAACAAACAGGGCATACGGTGAAAAAACAGTGGAACTAAAAGCAAATATAAAGGGAAACTTTCTTCATGCTATTAATTAATTATTTATGGTACGTACATACGGTGTTAAAATTCTTTCGGTGGACATACAGTCAACTAGAGGTCAACGAGGCATCTTCAGTGAAATTATATGTTGGAAGGAAAAAAATTAAGGAAAAAGAGATGGACATCAATGGTTATGAAACTTGGTGGAATGTTGAAGAAAGTAGCATTTAACAATTATGCAGTCAGTTCAGTTTTTTCCACGTTAATTCTAAAATTAGCTTTCCGGGATCAGCCTTCTTCTACATATGAATATTTTTGTTTGTTGTAGAATTATGTAAAAGAATATATTCATCTTTAACTATACACTATCATTAATGCTGAGAACTATAGCATTACAGTAGTAACTATTGTCTAGAATTCAATTTAGTGGAGAAAATTCCGACAGAAGCAATAGTGTTGATTTCTGTTGTGAAGTGTACGGTTCATTTGTTTGGTGCAGAGGAGGTGTTACTCAAAATTTTTGAATGTGCAGCTCATTCCTGATATCTTTGTGAAGCAAGCAAAGGTATAAAATCGCCCCCAGATATGTTCTTGGATTTGATGGATTATGGATAAGTTTTATCATGTGTATGCCTTTTTCTTGAAGCTAGACCACAGTGCTGTTGTTCGAAAGCTGAAAGCATGGCTGATAAGGCGGACTTGTTAGTGTTGCTGATGGTTAACTTTTGCAAGTTAATTCTCTCTCGCCTGCTGTGTTCAATTTTCCGCTGTATCAGACATTACAAAGAAACCAAAAATGAAGTAAAAAAGCGCTACTTAACTGTGAATGATGATATATATTACCTTTCTCATGTGATGACTGGAGAAACAAGTGGGGGTTCAGGTGATGATTGGAGATCCGCATTGGATAGACGCATTTGCTTTGTATCAATTCTTGTTATATATATTCATACTTTGAGACTATGATGGAACTGTATCATTTTGAACTACTTCTGTAAGGGGAGAAATATGTTGTGTGATATATTTTCTTCTCTCGTGCTACTGAGTTAGCAAAGATATGATATTTTGTAGTCTTTTAGCTCTTTACTTTTTTGGATATGCATTTAATTTATGCAGCACAGGATTTTTTTTTTAAAGTGTCCTCTTGGGATATCATGTCCTGGAATTATACATTCTATATGCTTTCCTAATGTAAACAGGTGGCTTACATTCTTGATCAAGTAAGAGCTTTGGAGGAAGAAATGCTCCTCAAGGATAAAGCAGCAAAGACTTATTCATGTGAAGCCTAAGAACTCTCGTGTTTAGCCACCAAAGTTCCTGAATCCTATCAATCAGTTGAAACCGCACAGCAAGCTACAGGAAAAGGTAGTTGTTGATGCGTGAAAATATCAACCCGGGTGAGGTGGTAATGCCTTGCTGATCTAGTATCCGAGTTGAAGGTGGATGCCCAGTCAACAGTCTGAGCTCAGTTTTCCGCACTCGATTTAGTCTCTACCTAACCCCGGAAGCTCCCAAGCTGACCTATCACGCCACGCTGATCCCGGGCCAAATCGCTTGAAACCTTCCTGAGATCGCTCTCCTTGCTGACCTCGGACACGAACTTGGTGAGGACGCCTGCAGCAGAGAACACGGTCAAAAGGGGGGCGCCGGAGGTTTTCCGGCGAGCCCACTCCGACGCTCAAGTCAGTACCTTGAGGGGGTGATGTTATGGCTCGATTTTCGTAGCTTGGAATAGCTAATATGTGGAGGAATGGGTAGCTAGGAGCTAATGGACCAAATGACACACAAAATACATGTAGAAGGCAACAAGTATGGCCTTTAGGGAAGCTGTAACAGTAAAAACGTCCTCAAGGGACAACCTTCAATGGGTGTTAAGGTTGTCTCCTTGTTGTTTAGAGAGAAAAATAGGGAGGTCGCTTGTGCTTGTGGTGTGTGTGAGCAAAGAATGAGTTCTAGCTTGAGGAAGAAGACCTTACTTTACCTTGACCTAAGTGTCTTTTTATATTATACCTTTGTGGACATATGATTGGCCAAACAATGCTGCCCTAGTTCCTTCTTTCCTTCCTCTTCCCCAACTTGAAACCTTAGCTCGGAGTCAAAACTAGGAATACTTGGTGAGCAGGGATTGGTCCCTTGGTGAGCAGGGATTGGTCCCTTGGTGAGCAAGGATTGGTCCTTAAGACCTTATCCGAGATTACATGCCACATGGCACGATTTGATTAGAGTAGGGGATTACGTTATCCCTTGTGTACAGGTGGCGAATGCTCATTCGCCTCTACTTGTGGTCCCTCAAAGGTTGACCACGTCAGGTGGGGTCCCTTTTTCAGCTACCAAGGTGCTACACTGTCTCCTTGGTCAGCTTTCCGTTTTAGGCGATTTCAGGTGGTCCCCCCAGGTGACCTAGGATCATAGGACACCTTTTTCACATTTTTGGGGGAACCAAATCCCTTCACTTTTGGGGCTGTTCCAAAGTGGGGTCCACTCGTTTTGCCCTATCTATGTGGACTATTGGTTATAGACCGCGTGGCACCCTTCATGTGAACACCCTCTATACTACCTGAGGTCGGATCCTGCCTCAGCTGGGATCCGAGGTGAGGTGGGTTTCAGCATGAACGGATCATCCCATAAGTGCCGACTAGAGCGTCGTGGGCTTACGTACTGCCACGTGTCTAGCCTATTTTTACCCCATAACAAAGGCCCCCCAGCTTCCAATGGCTAAGGAGACGGCGAAGGCGTTGGAAGCTTCTAAGAGTTCCTAGCCCACGTCGCATTGTTGTCCCTCTTCCCTGGTGGTCTTTCTTTTGCCACCTTGGGGTGTATGCACACCTCGTCACCTGTTCAGGGTGACTCGAGATGGCTTGGAGTATAAATCCATCGCAAAAATATTTCCGAGCTCATGTCGCCCTTCTCCCCCTTCATCTGGGTAAGGCTTGGCGAATTTTATACCTTTACTTTTGGGCGGAATTTAGGGGATCATTCCTTTCCATTTGGAGGTTGAACCGTGTTGAGCTCGGATTGACATGGGCGAATTCCCTCCTGACCTGGGAGGTCGTTCTTCCTCAGCTCGGATCAGTGTACTTAAAGTAATATTTGTGAGGCCATTACAATCTCATCTCATTGGGTTATCCTGCCTTTCTTTTATCAAGGTAGGCTTGAGATTAAGCTTGGCGAGATTCCTTATCTTGAGCTTGGTGAAACTCCATTATGATCAAGGATAATCCCTCTTAACTCTAGGATGATTCTTCTTCATTCCATTATGGCTATCTTGCTGGTGGTGTAGTGCACCAGCTTAGGTTGGCTCCTTTCTGCTGGAAAAAATAGTTTGATTCCCTACTAAGCAAGGGCCAAAGCGAGCTGAGCAGGGTCAGATTCTTAGATGAAAGCTTGATTAGCCTAGCATGTTTTTGGCAAGTAAGGCAGGTTTCCCAGGTGACCTTGGAGTCCCTGGTACGTGATCAGCTAGGAGTCGTTCTTGACTATCCAACCTCTTTCTCAAAAAGTATTTGGCAAAACTGAGGCTGAATACAAGGCTAGCTAGCATGGCTTGAACAAGGTTGTCGTTCCTGATGATGATGTAGTCTCTCTTTGTGAAAATACCAAGCCTACTTGAGCTTGCTTCTGCCGAGCTCAACTCGATGTCATGGAAGAGCTCAGCAGGGTTGTATACGCTGGGATGGACTCTATATGCGGTCTTCCAGCTTTAGTCAGCTCCTACTTTAAGTCGGAGGTAACCTTTCAGTTTCTTCCTTCTACATTTCCTTTTTCCTCAGGTCCTCTCATATGCTTCAAGTGATTCTTATATGGAAATCTGCCCTTTTATTTGTTGATGTCAAGAAGGCTAGTAGCATGGCTCGCTTAGGCTTTAACAAGGCCTTGGGCTTGGCATCCCAAGTACTGTTGATGTATATCCTTGCTCATGTGGGATACCAGGCTCTGACTCTTTTTCATATTCATGCTGAAGTTGTCGGTTGAGCTGAGAGAAACACAAGATGATGTAGATACTGTTAATGACTGGCTCAGCTAGCACTGAAAGTTATTTTTGGAAAGATGCTGCCTCCGTGCTGAGCAAGAGTCTATGTGCTTGATGTTCTGCCGAGCTTAGTTGGGATATACCAACTATACATCCCTCGTAATCTGGAATTTGTATCCCTCTTGGCGAACATTTTTCATATTCATAACGGTGTCTTTTCTGAGCTGGGGCGGTGATCCCTCATGATCTGGGATAGGAATCCTTATTGATCTAGGTAGTTATGTCTTATAACTACAGTTATCCAGCTTTAGGTGTCTTCCATCCCACGTGAGGCGGGCTCAATATCAGCCAACAAGTTCTATATGCATAACTTAGAGTTGATGTCTCTCATGGGGGGAGCAAATAAGATCCAATCCAGCCTAGGTGGTGCTTTTTCCGAAAAATGCTTTATAAAGACCAAAGCAATGATAAAACACACTTAGGCCATTCCGGGTGCACACATAAGGAGAAAACATAGTTACTACGGACTTGGCGAAATCACAAATGGCGATAAAACATGTAGATAAACTTAATGGCGATAAATAATATGGCGATACTCACTTGGAGACAATCACATGGCGATAGAACACATAATGATATAGCAAATGGTGATAAAATACATGACGATAAACATGTGGAGATGTTCCTTTAGCCGAATTTCGGGCAAGATGATAGAGAAAGGAATACTTGAATTTACCTTGGCACAAACAACCAAAGATGCTCTGACCTTGGTGGTGAGTCTAGATGATCTGGGTGGCATGTCCTTCCTGAGGTGGGATAATACCTTTTTGTTGCTTGTTGATCCCCTTTGATGATTTCAATGGGGTCCCCCACTGATAATATTGAGAAAGTCATTGTCTTGGGTCATCTGGGTTGGTACTCTGCTGATATGGGAGCCAGTATGACACTGGTACAGATATATCCCTGATGACGTAGGACTTTTCGTCCTCAGCAGGGATGGTCGCCATAGCGCTGATTGCTGACTAGGTGTAGATGGCTCCACCTGAGCAGAGTTGCTCTTAGGTTGACTTCTTAGCTGACTCGCTAACTTTATAGGTGGAGGTGGTGGTATATCCAAGTTGTCGCATAGATACTTCATCACGTACTGGAATTGTGACCTAGTTTTTGCCAGCTCTCTAACTTCCTCAACTTTCTCTGGCTCTATGTCCCGGCTAGTGGCAGCCTTCTCTTTTCCTTTCCTACTGGGGCCTCAATGTTTCTGGTCTTGGTTGAGGTGGGCGCCTGTAGGGCAGTGGTGCCCGCTGGCTATCTTGCTGACGCGGGACTGACCCTTGCTGAGGAGGGACAGGCCTGGACGGCCTAACGTCTTGCTTCTTCTTATCTTTCCCTTTGTCACTGAAATCTTCGGCCCTCTCTCTTTCCCTCTTCAGGTTGCGCTTCTCCTCAATGGCGATTTGCTTCATGGCACGATCGTGTGCCTCCTGATATGAGGTGGGAGGTCTCTCTTCGAATGACACCCACAAAGGCCCAGTGTGGAGGTTGTACCAAAAGTTTCTCAAAGTTTCTGGTTCCTCGTAAACTCCCATTTGCATTACCTCGTCATGATAACGCTTCGCATATTCATGCAAGGGTTCTTGCCCCCTTTGCTTAATGTATTGGAGAGAGGAAGGGTCTTTAGTGGGTGGCTTGGCTCCTTGAAAATGGAGGACAAACTTGCTGGCGAAGGTGGTGAAGTCTCTTACGCTTCCTGCCGGAAGCTTCTTGTACCATGTTCTGGCTGGCCCACTTAGAGTGGTTGGAAACACCTTGCACATTATCTCGTCGGGCACCCTTTGCACCAACATCAAATTCTGGAAAATTTCCACATGGGACACAGGATCGGATTGTCCATGGTAAGAATCAAGTTGAGGCATCTTGAATCTCCCAGGTAAGGTCGCGTTCTTTACTGAGTCAGCTAGGGGGGCGGTGAAGTCACCCAGGATATCAGGTGAGCCGGGTTCTCCCTTGCTGGACCTGAGCTCCCTCATTTCTTCCTGCATGGTAAGTAACTGTTTCCTCAAACATTCCACGTAAGGAGGTTCAGGGTCATTACCTTCTCCCTGGCGTCGAGCCATCAAGGAGTACCTCAAGTCACCATGCACAAGTCCCTCGAGTTGGCTCCTTGCTCCTTTGGGCCGGTTGCTGGCAGTCGAACGATGGTCACTGCGGTGACTCCTGGGCTGGTCGTGGACATTTGTTCTCAGTTGGGACAGTCGCATCTGAGCACCTTGCTGACTCGGTGTGGATGGTTCCACGTGAGCAGGGTTGCTTCTGAGTTGGCTCCCCAGCCGACTTGCCAGATTTCGGGGAGGAGGAGGCGGTATGCCCAGGTTATCGCACAGGTACTTTATCACATGCTGAAACTGTGACCTAGTTTCAGCTAGCTCTCTCACCTCCTTAGCTTTCTCTGCCTCCACGTCTCGGCTGGTGACAGCCTTCTCCTTTCCCTTCCGGCTGGGGCCTGGGTCAAGTGCTCTCACGTTCTGACTCTCTGCATACCCGTCCTGAGGCGGAGCCGGAGGTGGGCGACTGCTTTGGCCGGGGTCCCGCGTGACTTCTCTTCTAGACCCTCTTAGGGCCTCGGAGTTAGGCATTTGACTTCTTTGGCGGGTGCGTAGGTTGTAGCAGGACCTTTCGTTCTGGATCCCCACAGACGGCGCCACTGTTGATGCGTGAAAATATCAACCCGGGTGAGGTGGTAATGCCTTGCTGATCTAGTATCCGAGTTGAAGGTGGATGCCCAGTCAACAGTCTGAGCTCAGTTTTCCGCACTCGATTTAGTCTCTACCTAACCCCGGAAGCTCCCAAGCTGACCTATCACGCCACGCTGATCCCGGGCCAAATCGCTTGAAACCTTCCTGAGATCGCTCTCCTTGCTGACCTCGGACACGAACTTGGTGAGGACGCCTGCAGCAGAGAACACGGTCAAAAGGGGGGCGCCGGAGGTTTTCCGGCGAGCCCACTCCGACGCTCAAGTCAGTACCTTGAGGGGGTGATGTTATGGCTCGATTTTCGTAGCTTGGAATAGCTAATATGTGGAGGAATGGGTAGCTAGGAGCTAATGGACCAAATGACACACAAAATACATGTAGAAGGCAACAAGTATGGCCTTTAGGGAAGCTGTAACAGTAAAAACGTCCTCAAGGGACAACCTTCAATGGGTGTTAAGGTTGTCTCCTTGTTGTTTAGAGAGAAAAATAGGGAGGTCGCTTGTGCTTGTGGTGTGTGTGAGCAAAGAATGAGTTCTAGCTTGAGGAAGAAGACCTTACTTTACCTTGACCTAAGTGTCTTTTTATATTATACCTTTGTGGACATATGATTGGCCAAACAATGCTGCCCTAGTTCCTTCTTTCCTTCCTCTTCCCCAACTTGAAACCTTAGCTCGGAGTCAAAACTAGGAATACTTGGTGAGCAGGGATTGGTCCCTTGGTGAGCAGGGATTGGTCCCTTGGTGAGCAAGGATTGGTCCTTAAGACCTTATCCGAGATTACATGCCACATGGCACGATTTGATTAGAGTAGGGGATTACGTTATCCCTTGTGTACAGGTGGCGAATGCTCATTCGCCTCTACTTGTGGTCCCTCAAAGGTTGACCACGTCAGGTGGGGTCCCTTTTTCAGCTACCAAGGTGCTACACTGTCTCCTTGGTCAGCTTTCCGTTTTAGGCGATTTCAGGTGGTCCCCCCAGGTGACCTAGGATCATAGGACACCTTTTTCACATTTTTGGGGGAACCAAATCCCTTCACTTTTGGGGCTGTTCCAAAGTGGGGTCCACTCGTTTTGCCCTATCTATGTGGACTATTGGTTATAGACCGCGTGGCACCCTTCATGTGAACACCCTCTATACTACCTGAGGTCGGATCCTGTCTCAGCTGGGATCCGAGGTGAGGTGGGTTTCAGCATGAACGGATCATCCCATAAGTGCCGACTAGAGCGTCGTGGGCTTACGTACTGCCACGTGTCTAGCCTATTTTTACCCCATAACAGTAGTTACTGGAATCAGAGTATAAACCAGGGGTTGTAGGCTACGTTATGGTTAATTTCAGAGTGAATTCTTATGCGATCGGATCTTTATTGAGAGAAGAGTCTTTTCTCAGTTTATTATACTCGTGTTAGCCTGTTTTTCATTAGCAAATCTTTTGTCAAGATTGAGTGAAATTTCCATTAACATAGAAAAGATTAACGTGATAGATAAAACACCTGCAACAACAAGATCCAAGGACTCGGCAGAAAATGAGAAAGAAAACAAAATGTAGAAAAGGTCATTGGTTTTATTCTCTGTCACAACCGATTGCATTTAATATCTAGTGCCATTAAGTTATAAATTCTGACGAGTGCTGATTTCTCTTCTTGGTGGTTTGGTGCAGTTTGTTAATTATTATTTAATGTGAATTTTTCTTATTACTATTATTTTTATTTCTATTTTAGAATATTGACATTGGACTGATTAGTTAATGTCGATGATGTACCCAACTGGAAATGTATCATCAGATTAATTAATGAGACTGATATTTCTTCTTGTCTTTTGTTCTTTTATTTTTAATTTTTAAAGAAAGAAGAAGTGAATTTTCCCTGCGGTTGACGTACAGATCACACGGTCTTCTAATGTCAATTGAAAGTCATGGAGGCGGCTTGAATGGAATTATAATTGTTACGGGGTAAAAATAGGCTAGACATGTGACAGTAAGTAAGTCCACGACGCTCTAGTCGGCACCTATGGGACGATCCGTTCATGCTAAAACCCACCTCACCTCGAATCCTAGTTGAGACAGGATCCGACCTCAGGTAGTATAAAGGGTGTTCACATGAAGGGTGCCACGTGGTCTATAACCAATAGTCCACATAGACAGGGCAAAACGTATGGACCCCACTCTGGAACAGCTCCAAAAGTAAAGGGACAGGATCTGACCTCAGGTAGTATAAAGGATGTTTACATAAAGGGTGCCACGTGGCCTATAACCAATAGTCCACATAGATAGGGCAAAACGAGTGGATCCCACTTTGGAACAGCTCCAAAAGTAAAGGGATTTGGTTCCCTCAAAGATGTGAAAAAGGTGTCCTATGATTCTAGGTCACCTGGGGAGACCACCTGAAATTGCCCAAAATGGAAATCTGACCAAGGAGACAGTGTAGCACCTTGGTAGCTGAAAAAGGGGTCCCACCTGACGTGGTCAACCTTTGAGGGACCATAAGTAGGGGCGAATGAGCACTCGCCACCTGTACACAAGGGATAACATAATCCCCTACTCGAATCAAATCATGCCATGTGGCACGCAATCTTGGATAAGGTCTTAAGGACCAATTCTTGCTCACCAAGGGACCAATCCTTGCTCACCAAGGGACCAATCCCTATTCACCAAGTGTCCATAATCTTGACTCCGAGCTAAGGTTTCAAACATGGAAAGAGGAAGAAAATGAGGAACTAGGGCAACATTGTTTAGCCAATCATGTGTTCACAAAGGTATAATATAAAAAGACACTTATGTTAAGGTAAGAAAGAGCTTCTTCAAGCTTGAACTCATTTTCCATTACTCGTACACACTACAAGCACAAGTCACTACACTATTGTTCTCTCTAAGAAACAAAGAGACAACCTTAAACTCCCATTGAAGGTTGTCCTTTGAAGAGAGCTTACTGTTTAGCTTCCAAAAAGGCCACACTTATTCTCCTCTTCATGTGTTTTGTGTGCCATTTGGTCAACTAGCTCCTAGCTACATACTCCTCCATATATTAGCTATTTCAAGCTACCAAAATCGAGCCATAACATCATCCCCTCAAGGTACTGACTTGAGTGTCGGAGTGGGCTTGCCGGATAACCTCCGACGCCCCCCTTTTGACAGTGTTCTCTGCTGCAGGCATCCTCACCAAGTTCGGGTCCGAGGTTAGCAAGGAGAGCGAGGTCAGGAAGGTTTCAAGCCATTTGGACCGAGATTAGCGAGGCGTGAAAGGTCAGCTTGGGAGCCTTCGGAGTTAGGACGAGACTAAATCGGGTGTGGAATACTGAGCTCAGACTGTTGACTGGGCATCCGTCTTCAGCTCGGATACTAGATCAGCAAGGCATCCTACCTCACCTTGGTTGATATTTTCACGCATCAACAATAATATCGGAAGAAAAAGTTTCACAGAACAACAAAGAAAATGATAAACTTCCTGGAAGGTCGGAGGAAGTTGGAAATTTAGAAGCATTGAGTAGTATGTTGAAAATTTTGGCCAGTTTTATATCCTTACTGATGAACATCATTGCATATATACAAAAATCTCAGTAATATGACTTACGAAGATAATAAGTACATAAACAAGAGAGCAAATTTTAATTAATTAGTACTCAACTATATATATATATGCGGTAAAATATCAATTCAAGTGAGGTAGTATGCCTTACTGATATAATATCCGAGCTAAAGATGGATACCCAGTCAACAGTTTGAGCTCAGTATTCTGCACTTGACTTGGCCTCGTCCTAATCCCGAAAGCTTCCAAGCTGATCCTAGGCCAAGTTGTTGCAAACCTTCCTGACCTCACTGTCCTTGTTGACCTCGAATCTGACCTTGGTGAGGTTGCCTACAGTAAAGAACACAGTCAATACCTTGAGGGGGTGATTTTATGGCTCGAATTTGGTAGCTCAAAATGGCTAATATGTGGAGGATTCATGTAGCAAGGAGTAAGTCAACCAAATGGCATACAAAACACATGGAGAAATAGAATAAATGTGAACCTTTTGGAAGCTAGAACAATATATAAACTCTAGAAGACAGCCTTCAATGAGCATTTTAAGGGTTGTCTCCCTAGAAAACTAACAAAGAAGACAAAACTTTCTCTTTATTTTTAGAGGGAGAAAATGTGAAGTGACTTGTACTTGTAGTGAGAGAGAGTAAAAAATGAATTAAAATTTGAAAAAGACTTATGTTACCTTGAGATAAGTGTCTTTAAATATTATACCTTTGTGAGCATATGATTGGCCAAAGAATGTTACCCTAATTTTTTCTTTGTTTTCTCTTCCCACGTTTGAAACCTTAACTTAGAGCCAAAACTAAGGACACGTGATGAGCTAGGATTGGTCTTCATGACCTTATCCAAGATTATGTGACACGTGGCCCGATTTGATTTGAGTAGAAGATTACATTATGCTTTATGTACACATGGCGAATGCTCATTTCCTTATATTTGTGGTCCTTTAAAAGCTGACTATGTCAGGTGGAGTTCTTTTTTCAGCTACCAAGGTGTTGAACTGTCTTCTTGGTTAGGTTTCCATTTTGGGCGATATTAGGTGGTCCCCCCAGGTGAGCTAGAAACATAGAATACATTTTTCACATTTTTGGGAAGACCAAATCTCTTTGCTTTTGGGATTACTCCAGAGTGGGGTCCACTCTTTTGCTCTATTTATATGAGCTATTAGTTATAGATCACGTGACACCTTTTATATGAATATCCTTTATACTACCTAACGTCGGATCTTGCCTCAGCTAAGATCTGAGGTGAGGTGAGTTTCAGTATGAACGGATCGTCCTATAAGTATCGACTAGAGCGTTGTGGGCTTACACACCGTCACGTGTTTAGTCTATTTTTACCCCATAACATATATATATATATATACATATAATTTGTTCCTATTTTATTTACATTTAATAAGAACAATATAAACCGCATCAGCTGAAACAAAATAATCTAATCAAACGTTACGAGATAACTCCAAATTATCTGAGGCAATAAGTTATTGGAAACAGAGCATCAAGTAGGGTTGCAGGCTAAATTTGCAACTATTGGTTAATTTCAAAGAGACTAATTTGTTACTAACTATAAGTTTTAAGAGTCTAATTTATTACACAATTTATTACACAATTTATAAATCCTTACATTGATTTTTATTAAATGACTGAAATTGTATTTTATATATACATTTATTATCATACATTAATTATTCATATTAAATTCAATTTTTGACCCGATGTTTAAAAAATTTTCTAGTATTTTGTGTAAAAGATATGATGTCACATATATCTTCTCTAAAAAAAATCTTAAAGCAATAATATGTCTATTTTTTTTTCTTCCAAAGGTTTGACTATGATTTCCTTTTTCCTTTTAAATATTTTAATTTTTTTTTTATTTTTAACTTAACATTAAAAATTTTCAGTTACATATGAATAAAAAAATTAAATATTTTTACTTAAGTTAATTTGAACGGATAATATAAATAAATGAGTTTATGTAATAGTAATTTTAAGAGCATCTCAATATATTTAAGGGTAATGGTCATCTAAGTCCTAGTAATTTTAAAATTTACCTTAAAAGTCCTAGTTTTCATAAAAAAATATATTTTTATAATATCCTTCATTAATTATTATACTTAAGTCCTTCAAGTTTTTAAAAAATAAAATATGTTCACCCTTAACTTTAAAAAAAGATAAAAAAAACTCATAATTAATTATTTATAATAAAAATAAAAAGTTTATTTTTGTATTATTTCTTGAAATTATTAAAAGACATATATAATTACTATAATTATTATTTTTATCTTTTAATACTTAATATAATTTTATTTTATATCAAATTTATTAATTTTTAATCATTAATTAGTTCTTTTATTGCCATTTTATAAAAAAGTATAAACTAAACTTTATTATTTAAAATTTTTATTTTTTGCATATTTTAGAGATTTTGACAAATAATTGAATTTTTATTTTTTAAAGTATATTTAATTATTAAAATTTAAGTTATTTTAACAATATTAGTATATAATAATGATTATGTGTTTTTTAATGGGACTTTAGGTTTTGAAACTACTAGGAGATGCTAACAATTAGGATTTAGACTACCTATATTTAATTTCATCTAGATTGTCAAATTAATAATTTTTCAAAACTTTATATTTTATATATTTTGAATAAAAAAAAAACTCCCCCTAAAATCTTAGATAATTCACCCATTAGGCATTATTGCATCCTAAAGTTGAGTATGTTTCCTAGTATTTGAAAATTCACTGTCTTTGATTGTGGTATATTAGGCGAAAATACAAGAAAATAAACTTCATAGGTTTGATTGTGTTGCGGCTACCCAATGATAGATAAACTTTTACTTGAATTAATAAAACCATTCACTATTTTGCAACGAAGTCTTAATCAATTATATATTAGCTTAAAATAATAGTAGTTCGAAAAGTTTTAAGTAAACACAAGAATGCAATGAATTTCTGGTTCTTTAACTACTATAATTTTACACTTAGCTTTAGACAACGTAATTAAGAAGCAAAAATTATATGTGACAAAAGAAGATACAAGGAAATAGACTTATCCGATCATTGCATTAGTTGAGATGAGAAGACTTTTTTCATCATAATTTTGACTTTGAAAAGCGTATCACCTATGCAAAACTACAATTGCAGAAGCATCGGAAGTTAAATACAATTTTTTATCATTTTTAATTACTTCAAGACAATACATTCAGTAATACCGGTTGTCGACCAGGTTTTCTGTCTCCGATAAATTGCGCTCTCGGTTGTCCAGCCGATAATAATCTGCATAAAAACCTCTCCAAAGAGCTCAAACCTTCGGCAATGGAAACTGAAATGAAATCTGAAACGACTGTTTCGGCGTCCTTTGTTAGCCACAGAGCTGCCGATAGCGTCAACAGCGTCTTGTCTGGTGAGTTCAGTGGCTCAGCTGCGTCAGAGTTTTCTACTTATTTATCCTGCGAGTTATTTTCAAACGGTTTTGATTTGAGTTCTGGTAGTCTTGGGAGATCAAGAGAGAGTTCCGTGAATTTGCGAGAATATGTCAGAGGGAGGGAGAGTTTGGACATTAGCGAAGAATTAAATCGTCCTGATTGGGAGTCAAATCAGTCTTATTTCAGTATGGATTACCCAATCTCACGGGATTGGTCTCCTCAAACTGTAAATTTTAGTAATAGAATGGATAACGATGATGATAGCCTACAATTTAACGGTGATGTCGGAAGAGGATCAGCTGTTGTGTTTCGAGATATTGCATCTGAATCTGATGATGAGGATGATTTTGGAGAAGCGATCAGTCAAGAGGAGCCGAGGGTAACGCAACGAGCTAAGAAAGGGCTGGAAACGAGAGGGAAAAGAGGAAAGAGAGGGTCGTGTCATAGGTGTCTTAAAGGGAGCCGGTTTACGGAGAAAGAGGCTTGTATTGTTTGTGATGCCAAGTATTGTAGTAATTGTGTGCTTAGAGCTATGGGGTCAATGCCCGAAGGAAGGAAGTGCGTTTCTTGCATTGGGTATCCTATAGATGAGACTAAACGAGGGAGTTTGGGGACGAGTTCTAGAATGCTAAAACGGAAGCTTACTCGGTCGGAGGTGAAGCAAATAATGAAGACTGAGAAGTTGTGTGTGGTGAATCAATTGCCAGCAGGGTGTGTTTGCGTGAATGGGAAAGCCCTTTGTCGTCGTGAGTTGGTTACATTGCAGACATGTCCTAACCCACCAAGGAAGCTGAAGCGGGGAAACTATTGGTATGATGAAGTAACTGGTTTGTGGGGAAAGGAAGGGCAGAAACCTTCGGAGGTAATTAGTCCCCATCTCAATGTTGGGGGTCCAATCAAGCCAGATGCTAGCAAAGGAAACACACAAGTTTTCATCAACGGTCGAGAGATTACTAGTGTAGAGCTTAGAATGCTGCAATTGGCAGGTGTTCAATGTGCTGGCAATGAACGCTTTTGGGTAGCTGCGGATGGATCGTATCAAGAAGAGGGAACGGATATTATTAAAGGATGTATTTGGGACAAAGCCGGGATGAAGCTAGTTTGTGCAGTCTTATCACTGCCCATTCCTTCTAAATTTTCAAATATTGGTAGGTCTGTTTCCGGCTATATTGATTACCAGATAACACTTCGAAAATTGCTTTTAGTTGGATGCAGTGGATCGGGGACGAGTACTATATTTAAGCAAGCCAAGATTCTTTATACTGACGTACCGTTCTGGGTGGATGAGCGTGAGAGTATATTTAAGCAAGCCAAGATTCTTTATACTGACGTACCGTTCTGGGAGGATGAGCGTGAGAGTATCAAGAAGAAGATTCAGAGAAAACTGTTTTGCTATCTTTGTATACTCCTTGAAGGTCGTCAGCGTTTTGAAGAAGAAAGTTTGAGTGAAAGGGGGAAGAAACAATCTTCAGATGAGACGGACTCCATTGAGAATACCTATAGTGCTGATAGTAAAACTCTCTACACATTAAGTACCCCAAGGCTTAAAGATTTTTCTGATTGGCTTGTGCTGGTTATGGTATCTGGAGCATTGGAAGACTTTTTTCCCGCGGCTAATCGTGAATATGCGCCCATTGTTGAGGAGCTGTGGAAGGATACTGCCATTCAGGCTACTTATGTTCGGAGGAGTGAACTGGAAGTGCTACCTAGTGTTGCTAGTTATTTCCTAGAAAGGGTTGTCGATATAATGAGGATAGACTATGAGCCTTCAGATTTGGATATTTTGTATGCCGAGGGAATCGCTTCAAAACATGGACTTGCTTCCGTGAACTTCTCATTTCCCCACTCGGCTTCTTATGATGTTGACACTGCTGTTCGGTACCAACTGATTAGAATACAGGCAAGAGATCTAGGGGAAAACTGCAAGCGGCTGGAGATGTTTGAAGATGTTGGAATGGTCATTTTCTGTGTTGCCTTGAGTGACTATGATCAGTTTGCTCTTGAGGGGAATGGTTCTCTAGCTAACAAGATGATGGTGGGCAGGAAATTTATTGAAAGCATTGTTTCTCATCCAACCTTTGCTGAGATGGAATTCCTTTTGATACTAAGCAAATTTGATCTGTTCGAGCAAAAAATAGAACGGGTACCATTGAATCAGTGCGACTGGTTTGATGATTTTCGTCCACTGATTAGCGGTGTTCAAACCAACAGCAACCTAAACCGCAATAACATCAATCATAGCTCCTCATTGGCTCAGGTAGCTTCCCACTACATTGCAGTCAAGTTCAAGAGGTTTTATTCATCTCTCACTGGGCGGAAATTATATGTTTCAGTGGTGAACGGAATGGAAGCTGATAGTGTTGATGCCGCTCTTAGATATGCAAGGGAGATTCTGAAGTGGGATGAAGAGAAAACGGACTTTAGCCTAAGTGATTACTCATTTTTCAGCTCTGAAGGAAGCTCTTTCTGTGATTGATGTTTGATGCAGGACAGAAGAGTCATGTCTTTCGTTAAACTGCCTTTTAATCTCTAAAAACTCCCTTTTTGATTGTGTCCTCAGTGAGAATAGATTATTATCTTGCCACTTGTGTTTTCCAGTTGTTTGGATTTAAGTGATATTTAATCTTATCTTTAGAATATATCTTGTCCATTGCACCAAAAAATTGAATGGATTCAGCATTAATTAGATACTGTTTTTATCCCATCTCTGCTATTTCACCTGCATCAATATTGATTCATCAGAAAACCCTTGTAGATGTCTATATTGCCCAGGGAACATATGCAATAGCATGAAAAAGAGATCTTCCCCTCGTTGACTTGAAGCTGTAAAATCACGGAGACCAGTTTAAACACATTTCACACACACACACATATATCTATATATTTCAAAACGTAAAATTATTGATACAATTTAACCAGCGTCAGATTTTGATGTAATTCAGTGCTAATATAAATCATATTAAATTCGTATTTTAAACAAATGAATGTTCACACCTGGAACTATTAAGATATATAAATATTTTATAAACTTTCTATTATATTATTATCATATATATCATCTATATCATCTATATCTTCTCTTTGATTTGATTAAGAAAGCTAAAGGAGTGCTCTTATTAATTAAAGAAACACATAAACTAAACAAAATCCAACATAATCGAACGTCTTCCAGTCATAAATAAAAATAGTCTTCCAAATAAATAAAGAAGCTCATTCCAAATAAAAGCAACAAAGAGTCCAACATCCTCCTTAAATGACTCCAGAGAACCAAGAGAGGGTTCAAATATTGTCAAATCCATGTAACGCACATGCAGTGTGGCACAAATCACTGAACCAGATTGACTTATTATGCACGGAGTCTGTTGCATACTATTTGTGTCTACTATGAAAATAAAGCAAGGGAGAATATACAGCACCCACCTACATTACGTTGTGTACAAACATCAAGTTCAAGAGCTTCATCATCATTTAGTGCCTCAACATTATACACTTGATCCACCCTATGCATTCTTAGCAAATGTTCATCTCTTCTTGTTATCATAATTTTGCTGCCTGAACCAAAACAAGAATGCTTTCCAGCTAATTTATTTAATTGGCTTACATGAACAACATCATCGATAACAACAAGAACCTTTTTAAGCCCCAACTTGCTTTTTATCATTTTGATTCCATCAAAGTCATTGTATACCCTAATGTCTATTTCTGATAAGGTTTCTGAAAGAAGTTGCTTTTGTAAAGCAATCAGAATGTCTTTTTCTGAAATTTCTCTAACATTAGAAAGAAAACTACTTCCTTCAAAATAGCTTGAGATCATATCATAAACAACTCTTGCAGTTGTTGTCTTACCTATTCCTCCCATCCCACATATCCCTATCATGCGAACATCATTAGACCGTGAACTTAAAAGCAACTTCGGTTTCTCCGAATGTTGTAGGACTAAATTTTCTTGACATCTCCTTGACAATATCTTGAATAAATTCAGCCTCATGCCTGCAAAGTGAGAAAATAGTGTTTAAAGATTGTTTTGGTATATGCATACAAATTGTTGGTGAACACTTGACCAACAGCATTTAAAGTCTATTATCACAAGCCCATCATATGTGAAAAGAATTCAACAAAAATTGGGTAGATGTTAGGAGCCCTGTTTCTATTCTAAAGTGGCGCTATTTGGGCCCACTTTTCAACTAATTAAATTCTATTCTTAAGTATACACCATCAAAATCATCTTAATTTCTTAATAGACCCATTTACAATCCCCCTGCTCCCGTTTTACATCTCTTAAAATATAATGCTATACAGTAAAAGGGAACAAATTGACTTGATAGAATGACAATACATATTATGATGATGGGAAGAATAAGTCACCATGCACCAAAATAATCAGGGCAATTAGATTTCTGCAGCATCCTGCTATTCGTCATAGGAGGAGTGATACAAGATAGATACATTTTAAACCCAATAGCTAGAAGCCACTAGTAAATAGACTTTAGTCGCAACACCACATTTTGTGTATATGCTTTTGTTAGGTTAGTTTTCCTCCATACATCAATTCAATTAAAAGCCTTCCACTGCCCATTGGAAGGATAAACAACAGTAATCCTTTTCTACTATCACCAGCATAAGGCAAATCAAAATGGCCATGTTTTCATACATCAAACAAATAAATGCCACAACATAATAACAAATCAACACACAAATATAATAGCCAAAACCGAAATGAACAATTAATGAAATTTTGAATACAATGTACGAGTTTCTTTTGTCTACTTTTGTAATTTCTTAGAAATACAGAATTGAAAATATGAAAAAATAAAAGAATAATGAAAAAGAAAGAAATGATAATCTCATAAGTGAAAGAAGAGTTAAAATAGTACTACTCTTGATACCCTATTAGTAAAACTACTTAAGCCTAAAAACTTAAAACTATAATTAATAACAACTCGACATTAGTATATAAAGTTAAGTATTGCACAAACGTTATCTTTCAAGCAATATATGACAAAGAGAAAAAGTAATCCAAAGCCAGTAAATGATAAATTCAAACTTGCATATATATTACTAGCCGAATTAGATAAACTCCCAACTTTTTCCTCTTTTGAGGAATTAACATATACTAAAAATATTCAAAATTTATGAAAGATTTTCTACTAGTACATGGTGAAATGGTAAAGGCCAGTTTTCTTATAGTTTTAAATAGACATTTTGTATTTGCATCTAATATATGCAAAATTAGTTATCTCAGCTCTAACTTTCTGCGCCTTAAACACTTTACTCTTACTGTTTTATAACTTGTATCTGAATATAGGTTTTTAATGATGAACTCGATACTTAAAGAAGCATAGTGTAAGTGCACCAAATTCTCCATTACTACAAAAAAGTTACCTGTCCTTCAAATCCCATCCGGAGAGATTGGCCACTTCCTTCAAAGCATCTGTCCATGTTTGCACTTTCTCCATATTCTCCCCACAAGCTTCATGTTTAACAAAAGTTTCTTGAAAATTTTTTGTTCTGTTTCCTTATCTCAGTTTGTTCCACATTGTAAAAAATTGGAAAAACCAGTTGTTTACTAGTGTTCTTGCATTGAACAATCTTAACAAGTTCATCCAAGTGCTATCTCGAATAAACATAGTTTCTTGAGAACACGATTATTGAACTTCTTGATTCTTCAATTGCTCTATAAATTTATGATGTAATGGCTTTTCCTCTATCAAGTTCTTTGTCATCCCTAAATACATGAATTCCTTTTTTATGCAAAGTAGCATAGAGATGATCTGTGAAGTTCTTGCGAGTGTCTTCACCTCTGAAGCTTAAGAAGACATCATATTTGCAATGAGAAAAAGGAGTAGATGAAGAGACTCTTTGGATGCTCATGGAAGCAATAGAATTGATACTCAAACGAGACCTCTTATTGTATAATTTTTGGCATATCTACAATCGTCTTTTCAAGCATATCTTCATTCACTACCTTATAGTCAACTTCAGTTTTATTATCAAATATCTTGTTAACTAAGTTGTCAATATCAACATATCTAATAACTCTATCTAGGTCAAGTTTTAGTTGCCCTTCAATTCCTTTGGCTAAAAGGATGGCATATGGTAATGTATGGATAATATATGATGGCATTCGATCTCTTATATCGTCACAGAGTCTCTCCAAAAATCTCTCAACTAAAGATTCTTCACTCTCATGAAAAAAAGAATGCCCATAAAAATCCTCAAACTCTATGGCATAAGAATGAATATATCTCATACCTTGACGTGTCAAACAATAATCAAGAGGAATGAATCGTAACCTCATCAATTGCTTCATCTGATTCCATGATCGAACTTTGTCTTCTCGGCTTGCAAGTCTTGTCCTTTGTACCATATTCCACCAATATGATGCACTCCCTTTTAACAAAAAACAAGTAACAAGTTGTACTCATTTATCCTTAGGTATCCTCTCAACTTGGAAGAATTCTTTAACATTTTCTAACCAAAATAAAAATAATTTAGGACTTCATTTTTCATCAAACAGCAACGCATCATGCCTAACATAACAGACCACGGTTCTAATTTTTTTTTATTTTTTTTGGTGAAAGGAAGTATTGATGAATGTGGTTGTGTTTAGTAGTTCAGGAAAGCTCTGTCTAATACAAAGGTAGGTTCTGATACCAATTGACGAAGCGGAAACGCGAAGATAAAACGAAATAAAAGTTTCACAAGTTTCTGAATAAATTTTTATTGAATAATAGATAACTAAATAATACTATAGGCTCACTATTTATAATAGAGAAAACCTAAGCAACTATAATAAAAAAAACAACATAAGCCAACTCTTATAAGGAAAAAAAACAACATAAGCCAACTCTTATAAGGAAAAAAAACTAAGTCAACCATAATAAGGAAAACAAACTCCTACCAAACTAAGGAAACTAAAAAATTAAAAATAAAAAATTAATTTTGTCCTACATCATATATATTTTCTTCTGTCGTGCTACTGAGTTAGCAAAGATATGACATTTTGTAGTCTGGTACCCCTTTACTTTTTTGGATAAGCCTTCTATGAATATATGTTTTTTGTTGGCATGCAAGGGACACGATGATGATGTGATAGTTATGGCATATGATGAAATCACATTGTTCATTCCCTTGAGAATTTGCAGGGTCACTCTGTGAAAGCGAAGCATTTGCTGGAATATCTGCTGGCTGTTGATTGCATAGGAGAGGTACCTCATTTTCCGATAAAAAAGAAGAAGAAATAAATAGAGAATCTGAACTCTTAATTGGATGTACAGAATTAAACTGATGGGAATCTTATTAACTTGTTGAAACCAATAATCAATGAAACTATGGATTCAGTTGAGAAGCCTCAAGCAACACTGAATGTGGCTGAAGCAGTAACCTCCAAATTACCAAAACAAACACTTAAACGGGAATTAATTTTTCACCAGGCTTGCTAACGTGTCAACTTCTCTCCCTATGGCTACTTTGAGCAGGCTGATGTTCTGGAATTGCCAAACATATGAAGCTAGATATATTTCTGTGTGTCACAATCTTTATGCAGCACAGGATTTTTTTTTTAAAGTGTCCTCTTGGGATATCATGTCCTGGAATTATACATTCTATATGCTTTCCTAATGTAAACAGGTGGCTTACATTCTTGATCAAGTAAGAGCTTTGGAGGAAGAAATGCTCCTCAGGATAAAGCAGCAAAGACTTATTCATGTGAAGCCTAAGAACTCTCGTGTTTAGCCACCAAAATTCCTGAATCCTAACAATAAGTTGAAACCGCACAGCAAGTACAGGAAAAGGTAGTTACTGGAATCAGAGTATAAACCAGGGTTTTCAGGCTAAATTAGCGTAATTTCAGAGTGAATTCCTGCAACAACAAGAACTAAGGACTCAGCAGAAAAAAAATGTTAGGTGATAAATTTTGAGTATTAGTCTCTAGGAAAATGAGAAAGAAAAGAAAATGTAGAAAATGTCATCGGTTTATTCTCTGTCAAAACTGATTGTATTAATATCTAGTGCCATTAAGTTATAAATTCTGACGATTGCTGATTTCTCTCCTTGGTGGTTTGGTGCAGTCTGTTAATTATTATTTAATGTGAATTTTCCTTATTACTATTACTATTATTATTATTATTTGACATTGCAAAAGCTTTTGCAGTCTCCCATCAAAATAATAGCATCCTTAGATCATCAGGATAAAATCAGTGGTTTGCATGTTGGCTATGAATTCAAGCTCAAATCTGAAGATGGACACTGCGATGTTGGATCCGATCATGTCTTCCGAGTCTATGATTTTCGCATTTGCTCCAAGAATCAATTTTTTGGTTAACCAACAATAGTTTACCCTTTTTTTTGTTTCTAGATGTCAACGCTATATAATCAGCAAAGCTACCGTTCAATTGAAGGCATTAGAAAAAAGAGATGAAATATGTTGTCTTATTATTGTAGGCTTTACTGCATTAAATTTTCGATTCAGTAATTAATGTAGACGAAGTACACAACTGAAAATGTAACATCAGATTAATTAATGGGGCTGATATTTCTTCTTGTTTTTTGTTCTTTTATTTTTAATTAACTTTTTTTTTTCGTAAATGGAGTAAATATTTCAGCTATCATTCGCTATTTCTTTTTTTTTTTTTTAATTTTTAAAGAAAAAAGAAGTGAATTTTCCCTTCGGTTGACATACAGATCACACGGTCTTCTTACGCCAATTGAAAGTCAACGAGGCAGCTTCAATGAAATTATAATATCGGAAGAAAAAGTTTCGCAGAACAAGAAAAGAAAATGATGAAACTTCCTGGAAGGTTGGAGGAAGTACGTAGATAGCCAAAGCATTTATAAATTATGAAGGCACAGTTCAAGTTTTTCAGCATTAAAAAATTTGATATCGAAATCTTTCATCAATTCAACTGCAAGCAATGGGCTTCTTGTTTTTCTTCTTGTTCTTCTCCTTTTTATTCTTTTTCTTCGTCCACAAACACGATGCTTCAAAAAAAATACGATCTTCTTCTTCTTCTTCTTCTTCATCATTGGCCCATGAAATTCCTTGTATAAAATACGATGTTTTTCTCAGTTTCAGGGGCGAGGATGCCCGCAGCAACTTTACCAGCCATTTTCATGCAGCTTTGCGTGAAAAACATATTGTAACTTTCAAAGATGACCAATTAATAGAGGAGATAAAATTTCGTCAACTCTTTCGAATGTTATCAAACAGTCAAAGGTTGCGGTCGTTATTTTCTCAGAAGGATACGCTTCTTCTATATGGTGCCTGAAAGAACTTGTAAAGATTATCAAATGCAAGAAAAAGTATGGACAAATTGTAATACCAATTTTTTATCATGTTGATCCATCAGACGTAAGAAATCAAACCGGTACTTTTGGGGATGGATTTTCAAAGCTCGAAGAAAGATTTAAAGAAAGGTTAGACAAATTACAAAAATGGAGGGATGCTTTGAGGGAAGCAGCTAATTTATGTGGCTTTGATTTTCACATCATAAGGTATTTTTTTTCCCTTTTCCATTATTAATTTTATTTTATAATTTTAAAAAAATAAATTTAGGGTATTTTGATAAGTTTACTATTTATAGGGTAGGTTTGTATATTTTTTCATAAATTTTCTATTAAATTGGGATTTTCACAAATCTCATAGGTATGTGGACTTTTTTCTTTTTCTTTTTGTTACGAAGAGATTTTTGAAATATTTAATTATAAATTAAAAATAATAATATATAATAAAATAATAAAAATAAGTTTGTCACCAGGATTATTATGGTAAAGTGCTTTTTTTTTTCCTGTTGTTTGAGTTAACAGATGGACTTAACGAATAAATTTTTAAATCTCAGGGAATAATAAGATATTGGAAAAAACCTTAGTGGGTAATTGGGAATTTGCTCTTAATAGCAGCAAGATAGAAACCATTAATTGGAATTTTGGAAACTCAATTTTATAGAAATGCTAGGCAATTTCATTAAACATGTGTAGTAGCCAAAGCCATGCATATCGAAATTCAATATTTGTATTATTTGCAATATTGAAATTTAAGGTTGTAACCTCTTCATTACAATTCTCTATCAGTTAAAAATAAATTGAATTCTTTTTTTTTTGACCATTCAAACTTAAAATTATTTTACTTCATGTTTGTTAGGTTTGAATCTGTACTTACAGAGAAAATTGTGGGAGATATTTTGAAGAGACTCAATGATATATTTCCAATTGATCTTGACAAAGATTTGATCGGAGTAGAATCACGCATCAATGAAATTGAATCGTTATTAAGTAACGAGTCAATAGATATTTACACTTTAGGTATTTGGGGTATTGGTGGTATTGGCAAGACAACAATTGCTGGTGCTATTTTTAACAAAATCTCTAATTATTTTGATGGTTCTTGTTTTATACAAAATATTAGAGAAGAATTTGAAAAAATTGGTGGTTTAGGTCAATTGCGCCGAGAACTTTTTTCGACATTATTAAGGGATGAGAATTTGAATATTAGTATTCCTAATTCAGGATTCAGCTTTGAAAGTAAAAGGATTAGTAGGAAGAAGGTTTTAATTATTTTTGATGATGTGACTAGCTCTGAACAAATAAAATTCTTAATTGGAAGTCTTGATTGGTTCATGTCTGGGAGTTTAATCATCATAACGACAAGAAATAAGCAAGTTCTTCGAAATTGTGGAGTGAAGAAGATATACAAAATGAAGAAATTAGTAAATATTGATGCTCTTAAGCTTTTCAGTCAGCATACCTTTAAACAAAACCATCCTACTATAGGTTACGAGGAATTGTCAAATGAGATAATGCAATATGCTCAAGGTGTTCCACTAGCTATCAAAGTTTTGGGAAGGCTTTTATTTGGAAGGAGCAAAAGAGAATGGGAAAGTGAAATAAACAAACTAAAAGTAGTTCCTCCTAATGATATTTTAAAGGTATTAAAAATAAGTTATGATGGTTTGGACGATAAAGAGAAAAATATCTTTTTAGATATTGCGTGTTTCTTCAAAGGAAAGAATAAAGATCTTGTAACAAAATTTTTGGATGCAAGTGGCTTCTTTGCAGAAATAGGACTAAGTATTCTTGTTGACAAATGTCTCATAATTATATCAGATAATAAGATAACAATGCATAATTTACTTCAAGAAATGGGCAAAGAAATTGTTCGGCAAGAATCTGTCAATGATCCTGGAAAACGCAGTCGGTTATGGCATCATAATGATATCTACAAGGTTTTGACACGTAATACTGTAAGTAGTAGATTAGACAGTATAATTTTGTAATAATATGTTATGTATGTAATTTTTATGTACATATATTTATAGGCAAATTTATTGGTCATAAAGTAATCGAAAAAGTGAAAATAATTTAAAAAAATTTGAAATAACAATGACCAGATAATCTAGCAATAAATTATGAATGAGATATAAATTTCTTTACAAAGATTTGTGTACATAGTTCATATGTGTAGTATTATTTGTATTCTCATGTCTTTTGTTGCATTAGCTTTACGGAGTTGCATGACTTAACAATAATTCTTAGTTTGAATTATATTACTTTAATACTAATTTCTGGTCGGTTATCAACTATTAGGGGACTGAAGCAATCGAGGGCATCTCTTTAGATATGTCGAAAACAAAAAGCATATACTTGCGTCCCGGTACTTTCACAAAGATGCAAAACCTCAGATTACTCAAATTCTATAGCTCACTCTATGAAGACAACATAAACATGTTGCCTATTCAAGACATGGAATCGAGCTATGAAGACAGCATAAACAAGGTGCATATTCTAGACATGGGATCGAGCAACGAAGATAACGTGAAGAAGGTGAATATTCAAGATATGGAATTGATTTTGATGGAGCTACGGTTCCTTCATTGGCGAGGATACCCACTGAAATCATTGCCTTCAAACATTCATATGGAAAATCTTGCTTTACTTGAACTGCCTAACAGTAAGGTTGAACAACTTTGGGGCGATGTTCAGGTAATGTTAATATTTATTTGGAAATCTTGTATCCATAATTTTTAAAGATTATAGCCGCTAATTATTAGTGTTGGTCTTTCTCCTTTTAATATATATATATATTTTCTTTTCAGAATCTTGTAAACTTGAAGGAGATAGACCTCAGGGGGTCCAAGCAGTTAATAAAACTCCCAGACCTCTCAAAAGCCCAAAATCTTGAAAAGTTGAATTTAGAAGATTGCTGGAGCTTGGTTGAGATACACTCGTCAAATATTCAATATTTGAATAAGCTTGAATACCTGAATCTACGAGACTGTAGAAGTTTAAAGAGTCTCCCAACTAGCATTCATTCAGAATCTCTTAAAAAACTTATCATTGTGGGTTGTTTAAGTCTGAAGAGGTTTCCAGCTATTTCGTCTTGTAATATAAATGAGTTATGGTTGGAGAGAACTGGAATCGAAGAACTACCCTCGTCCATCGATTGTCTATCCAGACTAGTTACAGTGGATCTTCATGACTGTTCAAGGCTTGAGAGTCTACCAAGTAGCATATATAACTTGGAATCTCTTCAATCTCTTTATCTCTTTGGTTGCTCAAATTTGAAGAGGCTTCCGGAGATTTCATCTTGTAATATAGAATTGTTATATTTACACGGATCTGGAATTGAGGAACTACCCTCATCCATTGAGTTTTTATCAAGACTAGTTACATTGGATCTTCATGACTGTTCAAGGCTTGAGCAGCTTCCAAGCAGCCTCTGTAAGTTGAAATCTCTTCAAACTCTTTCTCTCTCTGATTGCTCAGGTCTTCAGCGATTGCCTGACGAACTTGGAGATTTAAAAGCTTTAAAATGGCTGTATGCTCAAAGAACTGCTATAAGAGAAGTACCATCCTCCATTGTTTGTTTGAAGAAACTTGAGAAATTATATTTCGAAAGATACAGGGGAGGTGAGCAGATGAGTTTGATATTGCCTCTCTTATTATCTTCTGATGGCTTACACAGTCTAAGGTCTCTAACACTAACTGATTGCAGCATAACTGAGTTGCCTGAAAGTCTTGGTCAGTTATCCTCTCTATGCGAATTGCATCTTGACAAAAATAATTTTGAGAGAATGCCGGAAAGCATCATAAACCTTTCTGAGTTGACATTGCTTAACTTAAGCTATTGCGAGAGGCTTCGATCCTTACCAAAACTTCCGTGCAATCTAACTCACATGGATGCAAATCATTGCGTGTTACTAGAAGCTGTATCAGGTTTATCAATTCTATTCAAAACTGGGACGTCGTCCAACAATTTTAAGAGCTTTTGCTTTAGAAATTGTTTTAAGCTGGATCAAGATGAGCTCAGAAAAATTGTTGAAGATGATCTACGGAAAATTCAGCTTATAACTGCATGTGAATCGGATCAGGTGCGTCTCTATCACTCTCCCATTCTCGAGTACGATATTAATTAATGAAATTCAACAGTATTGTTAAAAATGATGATTTGCGTGATACAGAAATATTATCTAGGCGCTTTTGGTACCATCCATTTCCCTGGAAGCGAAATTCCAGAGTGGTTTAAGTACCAAAGCGTGGGATCTTCCATAGACTTGGAGCTGTCACCAGGGGATTGGTTAAATAATAAATTTGTTGTCTATGTTTGTTGCGTTATTGTAGCATTTGGAGACCATCATGGTGAAACCAAAAAAGCTGAGTTTGACGTGTGCTGTGAATGGAAATTCAAAACCGATGGTGGTGATTGGCATGTTGCCACCGACTTCCCTTCGTATGTTAGCATCATTGGTTATGTCGAGTCAGATCACTTAATTTTGGGGTACCAATCACTGCCAAGTATGCAGGGGCATGATTTTGGTGAATGTTGCCACAATGACAAGGTCTGTATCCAGTTCGATCTCCATGATAGTTTGACTGGTGAACTTCTAGAGTGTTGCAAAGTGAAAAAGTGTGGGATTCGTTTGTTGTACGCAAAAGATTTGGGGGTATTCATGGAAGATCAGGGAAGAAGTTTCAGTACTGCTGAGGAAGAGGAATGACACTTACAAGAAGTTCATTTCGGAAAAATAGGTACTCAAGTCCCTCACGTATCAGAATCTGTTCTATTTAATTATTTTTTATTGATCAAGCAGTAATTATTGTTCATTTTTATTGGATCAGTGAAATAAGTTCACGAGGTAAATTCTGAAATAAGTTAAGGTAGTTATTGGAAACAGATTATAAAGAAGGGGTTGCATAGTAAGTTTGCAACCATTGGTTAATTTCAAGGTGAATTATTGTGAGATTTGACCTGTACTAAGATATAGTCTTTCCTCTGTTCACCCTACTCATATTTTGAATTATCGGTTATCTTTTCTTAACAGATATCTATTTTCAAGATTGAGTGTAATCTTTCAAATCCAGAAGTGACAGACAAACCCCTGCAAAAAAAGAACCAAGGACTTAGCAGGAAAAAAGGTAATGTGAGAAATTTTTAGATAAAGATAGAAAAATTATTGGTTTCATTCTTTATCAAACCAGAATCTCACGATTGATTGCTTTTGACCTTAGTGTCACTAAATTAGAAATCCTAATGAGTATACAGAACTCCTATGTAATAAAAGATACAGTATTTAGCTTTAGTTTGCTTCCCAGTATTTCATTCATTGGCTGCAGAGGAGGTATTCTCGAAATTTTTAGATGACCAGAACGTCATTATTAATATCTTCATGAAGTAAGGGAAATGTATAAACTTTGTCCCTTGATATGTTTTTGGATTGATGGATGGTTTAGGAGATTCTCGAGTGACATATACAGTTGGTGTTGATACCTTCTCCTAATCAAGTTGCATTAAATTTTTTGTGTAATGATGGTTAAGCTTTACTGTGTACTACTTTGATTAGCTCATATTAACTCAATGATGGTTGGAGAAAATTAATCCTTACATGTATGCATGTATCCGGGTCAGGTAATTAAGTATGCCATCGCACAATTAACCATGCTCACTAATTAAATTTTGGTCATTCAATATGACAGCACCTTATACTGAAATCGGTTTAGTTTTATGTATTATGCTGGAAGGATAGCGCCGCGAGGAGTAGGTGAAGACCCGATCTTTGAAGAAAGCGAATGAGGCAGAGCAAGCAATACGGAAGGCCGGAAGGGATAGCAGGTCCTTTTTAGCTGATGTAATTGGAGTTTGAGTTTAGAACTCTTGTTCACTTCAATATGAATTTTAAGCTCTAATAGAGGCCTTTTCCAGATGCAAGAAAGGATAGTCATTGGCTAGAGTAATTAGGGTTCCGCTATCTCACTTCTCTGATTCTCAGGGGTGACCTTGCTGTTGCTTGGATTTCCGGAATTGTTCAAGGCTTGATTGTTTCCCAAATCCAATCAGCCTTCGTGAGTTGAAATCTCTTCAAAATCTCAAATTTTCAGAGATGATCAGAAGTTAGAAATTTAGAAGCTGAGTAGTCTGTTGAAAATTTTGGCCCGTTTTATATCCTCACTGATGAACATAATTGCATATGCATAAAAATCTAAGTAATAGGACTGATGAAGATAACTACATAAACAAGAGAACAAATTTTAGATTAATTAGTACTCAACAATATATATTTTTACATATAATAATTTATTTCTATTTTATTTTACATTTAATTAGAACAATATAAATTGCATCAGCTGAAACCAGATAATCTGATCAAACGTTATGAGATAGCTCCAAATTATCTAAGGCAATAACTTACTGGAAACAGAGCATTAAGCAGGGGTTGCAGGCTTGCAACTATTGGTTAATTTCAATGTGACTAATTTTTCCTTCTTTTTCTTTTTTTAACTAACTATTAGTTTTAAGAGTCTAATTTGTTACACGAGATTTTACATTGTATATAAATCCTTACATTGATTTTTATTGAATGATTGAAATTATATTTTATATATACATTAATTATCGTACGTTAATTACACATATTAAATTCAATTTCAATTTATATTGACTCAATGTCCGAAAAATTATCTAATATTTTGTATAAAAGATATGGTATCACATATATCTTCCTTTAAAAAAAAAAAATCTTAAACCAATGAAATGTCTATTTTTTTCCTCCAAAAGTTTGAATATTATTTAGTTCTTGCCTTCAAATATTTGAATTATTTTTTATTTTTAACTTAACATTGAAAATTTCTAGTTATATATGAATTACTTAAATTTGAATGGATAATATAAATATTTAAATGAGTTTATGTAAGAGTAATTTTAAAAGCATCCCAATATATATTCTATCTACTCATCTATGTTTTGTCAAATTAATAATTTTTCAAACATTTATATTTTATATATTTTGAATAAAAAAAAACTCCTCCTAAAATCTTAGATAATTCACCCATTAAGCATTGTTGTATCCTAAAGTTGAGTATGTTTCTTAGTATTTGAAAATTCACTGTCTTCCTCTTGAACAAACTACATATATCATCAACTTTCTAAACTTGTATATATTAGGCGAAAATACAAGAAAATAAACTTCATAGCTTTGATTCTGTTTATGCTACCCAATGATAGATAAACTTTTACTTGAGTTAATGAAACCATTCACTATTTTGCATCAAAGTCTTAGTCAACTATATATTAACTTAAAATAATAGCGGTTAGAAAAGTTTAAGTAAAGACAAGAATGCAATGAATTTCTGGTTCTTTACACTAACGCATAAAGAAATGATATAATAGGGGATGGGTTGGACAAAGTAGCTTTAGCTTTAGACTACATAATTAAAAAGCAAAAATTATATGTGACAGAGGAAGATACAAGGAAATAGACTCTCCTTTCTTTAATACAATTTCTCCCCAGCTCTTATCCGATCATTTCATTAGTTGAGATGAGAAGACTTTTTTTATCGTAATTTTGACTTCGAAAACGCGTATTAACTATGCAAAACTACAATTGCAGAAGCATCGGAAGTTAAATACAATTTTTTATCATTTTTAATTACTTCAAGACAATACATTCGGTAATACCGGTTGCTGACCAGGTTTTCTGTCTCCGATAAATTGCGCTCTCGGTTGTCCAGCCGATAATAATCTGCATAAAAACCTCTCCAAAGAGCTCAAACCTTCGGCAATGGAAACTGAAATGAAATCTGAAACGACTGTTTCGGCGTCCTTTGTTAGCCACAGAGCTGCCGATAGCGTCAACAGCGTCTTGTCTGGGGAGTTCAGCGGCTCAGCTGCGTCAGAGTTTTCTACTTATTTATCGTGCGAGCTATTTTCAAACGGTTTTGATTTGGGTTCTGGTAGTTCTGGGAGATCAAGAGAGAGTTCCGTGAATTTGCGAGAATATATCACAGGGAGGGAGAGTTTGGACATTAGCGAAGAATTAAATCGTCCTGATTGGGAGTCAAATCAGTCTTATTTCAGTATGGATTACCCAATCTCACGGGATTGGTCTCCTCAAACTGTAAATTTTAGTAATAGAATGAATAACGATGATGATAGCCTACAATTTAACGGTGATGTCGGAAGAGGATCAGCTGTTGCGTTTCGAGATATTGCATCTGAATCTGATGATGAGGATGATTTTGGAGAAGCGATCAGTCAAGAGGAGCCGAGGGTAACGCAACGAGCTAAGAAAGGGCTGGAAACAAGAGGGAAAAGAGGAAAGAAAGGGTCGTGTCATAGGTGTCTTAAAGGGAGCCGGTTTACGGAGAAAGAGGCTTGTATTGTTTGTGATGCCAAGTATTGTAGTAGTTGTGTGCTTAGAGCTATGGGGTCAATGCCCGAAGGAAGGAAGTGCGTTTCTTGCATTGGGCATCATATAGATGAGACTAAACGAGGGAGTTTGGGGACAGGTTCTAGAATGTTAAAACGGATGCTTACTCCGTTGGAGGTGAAGCAAATAATGAAGAATGAGAAGTTGTGTGCGGCAAATCAATTGCCACCAGAGTATGTTTGCGTGAATGGGAAACCCCTTTGTCGTCCTGAGTTGGTTATACTGCTGACATGTCCAAACCCACCAAGAAAGATAAAGCGGGGAAACTATTGGTATGATAAAGTATCTGGTTTTTGGGGAAAGGAAGGGCAGAAGCCTTCGGAGATAATTAGTCCCCAGCTGAATGTTGGGGGTACAATCAAGCCAAATGCTAGCAAAGGAAACACACATGTTTTTATCAATGGTCGAGAGATTACTAGTGTAGAGCTTAGGATGCTGCAGTTGGCAGGTGTTCAATGTGCTAGCAACGAACACTTTTGGGTAAATGCGGATGGATCGTATCAAGAAGAGGGACAGAAGATTATTAAAGGATATATCTGGGGCAAAGCCGGGACAAAGCTAGTTTGTGCAGTCTTATCACTACCTGTTCCTTCCAAATCTTCAAATGCTGGCGCTGAACTAGTGGGCAGTCAGATTGGCAGGTCTGTTTCTGACTATATTGATTACAGCAGAACACTTCGAAAATTGCTTTTAGTTGGATGCAGGGGATCGGGGACGAGTACTATATTTAAGCAGGCCAAGATTCTTTATAATGACATACAGTTCTCGGAGCATGAGCGTGAGAGTATTAAGTGGAAGATTCAGAGTAATGTGTATCGTTATCTTTACATAATCCTTGAAGGTCGTGAGCGTTTTGAGGAAGAGAGTTTGGGTAAAAGGGGGAAGGAGCAATCTTCAGATGAAACGGATTCCATCGGAAATGCCTATAGTGCTCATGGTAAAACTATCTACACATTAAGTACCCCAGGTCTTAAAGGTTTTTCAGATTGGCTTCTGAAGCTTATGGTGTTTGGCAAATTGGAAGACTATTTTCCTGGGGCCAATCGAGAATATGCGCCTCTTGTTGAGGGGCTATGGAAGGATGCCGCCATTCAAGCTACTTATGCTCGGATGAGTGAACTGGAAATGCTACCTAGTGTTGCTAGCTATTTTCTAGAAAGGGTTGTTGATATAATGAGGATAGATTATGAGCCTTCAGATTTGGATATTCTGTATGCCGAGGGAATCGCTTCATCAAATGGTCTTGCTTGGATGAACTTCTCATTTCCCCGCTCGGCTTATCATGATAATGTTGACACTATTATTGATCAGTACCAACTAATTAGAATACAGGGAAGAGATCTTGGGGAAAACTGCCAGTGGCTGGAGATATTTGACGATGTTGGAATGGTTATTTTCTGTGTTGCCTTGAGTGACTATGATCAGTTTGCTCTTGACGCGAATGGTTCTCTCACTAACAAGATGATGGCGGGTAGGAAATTCTTTGAAAGCATTGTTACTCATCCAGCCTTTGCTGGGATGGAAATCCTTTTGATACTAAACAAATTTGATCTGTTTGAGGAAAAAATAGAATCGAGTACCATTGAATCAGTGCGACTGGTTTGATGATTTTCGTCCAGTGATCGCCAATGTTCATACCATCAGTCATAGCCCCTCATTGGGTCAGGTAGCTTCCCACTACATTGCTGTCAAGTTCAAGAGGCTTTATTCATCTCTCACTGAGCGGAAATTATATGTTTCTGTGGTGGAAGGAATGGAGCCTGATAGTGTTGATGCCGCTCTTAGATATGCAAGGGAGATTCTAAAGTGGGATGAAGAGAAAACGGACTTTGGCCTAAGTGATTACTCATTTTCCACCTCTGAAGGAAGCTCTTTCTCTGATTGATGTTTGACGCGGGACAGAAGAGTCATGTCTTTCAATAAGGTGCCTTTTAATCTCCAAAAACTCCCTTTTTGATTGTGTTTTCAAGTTATTTGGATTATAGCGATATTTAATGGAATGATATCTAGTCCAAAGAATTGAATAGAATCAGCATTCCACAAAGTATTTTTTTTTTCTTGTCTCTGCTATTTCACCTGCATCATTATTGATTAATAAGAAAAGCCTTGTAAATGGGTGCTATATTGCTGAGGGTACATATGCAATTAATAGCATGACAAAGAGATCTTCCCCTTCATTGACGTGAAGCTGTAAGATTACAGAGACCAGTTTAGGCATTATATTTTCTTTGTGAGGCAAAAAAAAAAAAAAAAAAGAAAATATACTAGAATCCTCAACTATATTCTAATTTTTAATTTAGCAATATGGAAATGGATTATAGCTTGTACCCCTCTCAGGAGTCAAAAGTCAACAAATTCAGACTAAACGGGAATAATATAATAATGTATAACTAAGCTAGTTGTTAAAAACGCGTTTGCTCAAAGACAAGGAAGCTAGCATTCCAGGCATCTTTATTATTGAAAATAATAATAATATTATTGAACGAAAACAAGAAAAAAATTATTAATAATATAATTTTGTCACATAGAATTTTACTCTCACAAATCTACCCACAAAAAAGAAAAAAGTTCCACACTCACAAAATTAGAGGAATTTCACTCGCAAATAATAAGAAAGTCTCGCACTAATTGGGAAAGCAAGGGCTCTTACCACCCAGGTTGTGTCCTGAGTGGCTTTTATTTATTTTATTTTTTGTTAAAGCTTAATCTGAGAAAATTATAGAGATGAACTAATGTATCTCTTATACAAACAATCTCTGATCAATACAATAGGAATGAAATTGTTTATAGATATATTGTATTTTTTGATTTGGTAGTTGATGTTAGAATATACAAAAACATTAAAATGTAGGCAATTTAATTGAACGAAGAGGGTAATATTCTATCAATTATTTGAACATTCACTATCTTCCTCTTGAACAAACTACATAGATCCATCAACTTTCTAAACTTGTATACAAAAGAAAGAAAATAGAACAGATAAGTATATTTAAGCAATCCATGAAAAGTTTTCAATATGCGAAATTCGAGAATACAAGAGATAAACTTCACAGCTTCGATTGTGTTGCAGCTACGCAATGATAGATAAACTGTTACTTGAATTCATCCAACCGATCATTATTTTGCATCAAAGTCTTAGTCAATTATATATTAACTTAAAATAATAGTAGTTAGAAAAGTTTAAATAGAAATTCTTTACACTTATCATAAAGAAATGATATAATATGGGTTGAGTTGGGCAATTAGCTCTAGCTTTAGCCTTAGACTACATAATTACTAAAAAACAAAAATCATTTATGACGTAGAAAGATAGAAGGAAATATTCCCTCCTTTCTTTAATAGCTCTTTCCAATCCTTTTAGTAGTTGAGAAGACCTTTTCATCATAATTTTGACTTCGAAACGCGTATTAACTATGCAAACTACGAATGCAGAAGCATCGGAAGTTAAACAAAATTTTTATTATCTTTGATTACTTCAAGAGTTAATATGTATATCATCTACCTATTCTGAGTTTACGCACACTTCAAGTTCATATACGTTCGGTAATACCTGTTGCTGCTGTCGACAAGCAAATTTCTGTCTCCGATAAATTGGCGCTCTCGGTTGTCTATCCGATAATCTGAACAAAAACTTCTCCGAGGAGCTCAAACCTTCCGCGATGGAGACTGAAACGACTGTTTCGGCGTCCTCTGACAAAGCTCCCGATAGCGTCAACAGCGTCTTGTCTGGTGAGTTCAGTAGCTCAGCTGCGTCAGAGTTTTCTACTTATTTATCCTGCGAGTTATTTTCAAACGGTTTTGATTTGAGTTCTGGTAGTCTTGGGAGATCAAGAGAGAGTTCCGTTAATTTGCGAGAATATGTCAGAGGGAGGGAGAGTTTGGACATTAGCGAAGAATTAAATCGTCCTGATTGGGAGTCAAATCAGTCTTATTTCAGTATGGATTACCCAATCTCACGGGATTGGTCTCCTCAAACTGTAAATTTTAGTAGTAGAATGAATAACGATGATGATAGCCTACAATTTAACGGTGATGTCGGAAGAGGATCAGCTGTTGTGTTTCGAGATATTGCATTGGAATCTGATGACGAGGATGATTTTGGAGAAGCGATCAGTCAAGAGGATCCGAGGGTAACGCAACGAGCTAAGAAAGGGCTGGAAACAAGAGGGAAAAGAGGAAAGAAAGGGTCGTGTCATAGGTGTCTTAAAGGGAGCCGGTTTACGGAGAAAGAGGCTTGTATTGTTTGTGATGCCAAGTATTGTAGTGATTGTGTGCTTAGAGCTATGGGGTCATTGCCCGAAGGAAGGAAGTGCGTTTCTTGCATTGGGTATCCTATAGATGAGACTAAACGAGGGAGTTTGGGGACAGGTTCTAGAATGCTAAAACGGTTGCTTACTCCGTTGGAGGCGAAGCAAGTAATGAAGGCTGAGAAGTTGTGTGCGGCAAATCAATTGCCACCAGAGTATGTTTGCGTGAATGGGAAACCCCTTTGTCGTGATGAGTTGGTTACATTGCAGACATGTACTAACCCACCAAAGAAGCTAAAGCCGGGAAACTATTGGTATGATAGAGTAAGTGGTCTTTGGGGAAAGGAAGGACAGAAGCCTTCAGAGATAATAGTCCCCAGCTGAATGTTGGGGGTACAATCAAGCCAAATGCTAGCAAAGGAAATACGCATGTTTTCATCAATGGTCGAGAGATTACTAGTGTAGAGCTTAGGATGCTGCAGTTGGCAGGTGTTCAATGTGCTAGCAATGAACACTTTTGGGTTGATGCGGATGGATCGTATCAAGAAGAGGGACAGAACAATATTAAAGGATATATCTGGGGCAAAGCCGGGACGAAGCTAGTTTGTGCACTCTTATCACTACCTGTTCCTTCCAAATCTTCAAATGCTGGCGCTGAACTAGTGAACAGTCAGATTGGCAGGTCTGTTTCCTGACTATATTGATTACCGGAGAACACTTCGAAAATTGCTTTTAGTTGGATGCAGGGGATCGGGGACGAGTACTATATTTAAGCAGGCCAAGATTCTTTATAATGAGATACCGTTCTCGGAGGATGAGCGTGAGAACATTAAGTGGAAGATTCAGAGTAATGTGTATCGTTATCTTGCTATTCTCCTTGAAGGTCGTGAGCGTTTTGAGGGGCAAAGTTTGGGTGAAAGGGGGAAGAAACTCGGAACTACCGATGGTGCTGATGGTAAAACTATCTATACTATCGCCCCAAGGCTTAAAGCTTTTTCTGATTGGCTTCTGAAGATTTTGATGTCTGGCAAATTGGAAGACTATTTTCCGGCTGCTGCTCGTGAATATGCACCTCTTGTAAAGGAACTGTGGGAGGATGCTGCCATTCAGGCTACTTACGGTCGGAGGAGCGAACTGGAAATGCTACCTAGTGTTGCCAGTTATTTCCTAGAGCAGGTTGTTGATATAACGAGAATAGACTATGAGCCTTCAGATTTGGATATTGTGTATGCCGAGGGGATAGCTTCATCTAATGGGCTCGCGTCTGTGAACTTCTCATTTCCCCATTCGGCTTCTGATGTTGACATTGGTGATCAGCAAGACTCTTTGCTCAAGTACCAACTAATTAGAGCACCCGCAAGAGGTCTTGGGGAAAGCTGCAAGTGGCTGGAGAAGTTTGAAGACGTTGGAATGGTCATTTTCTGTGTTGCCTTGAGTGACTATGATCAGTTTGATCTTGATGGCAATGGGTCTCTCACTAACAATATAATTCTGAGCCGTAAATTCATCGAAAGCATCGTTACTCATCCAACCTTTGCTGAGATGGAATTCCTTTTGCTACTAAACAAATTTGATTTATTCGAGGAAAAAATAGAACAGGTACCATTGAATCAGTGCGAGTGGTTTGATGACTTTGATCCGGAGACAAGTCGCTTTTTGGCTGACATCGACACAAACAGAAATGTCCTCTCTCTTGGTCAGCTGGCTTTCCACTACGTTGCTGTCAAGTTCAAGAGGCTTTATTCATCTCTCACTGGGCGGAAATTATACGTTTCTCTGGTGAAAGGAATGGAGCCTGATAGCGTTGATGGTGCTCTTAGATATGCAAGGGAGATTCTGAAGTGGGATGAAGAGAAAACGGACTTTACCCTAAGTGATGACTCATTTTACAGCTCTGAAGAAAGCTCTTTCTCTGATTGATGTTTGATGCAGGACAGAAGAGTCATGTCTTTCGATAAGCTGCCTTCTAATCTCTAAAAGCTCCCTTTTTGATTGTGTCCCTTACTGAGATTAAATTATTATCTTGCCACTTAGTGTTTTTTTGAGCTGTTAAGATTATAGTGATATAACTTGTTATTGCTCTTTAGAATATAACTTGTCCATTGCACCAAAAAATTGAATGGATTCGGCATTAATTAGACAAAGTGTTTTTATCTCATCTATGCTATTCACCTGCATCAATATTGATTTTCATATTAAATTCGTATTTTAAACAAATGAATGTTCACACCTGAGAATTATTAAGATATATAAATATTTTATAAATTAAATTTCTATTATATTATTATCATATCATCATATCATATCATCAGTAAATCTTTCCTTTGATTTCATTAAGAAGGTTAAAGGAGTGATCTTATTAATTATTTTTCCCATACCTTAAACCTTGGTTATTTATTTTTTCCCACAAAGTTAGCATAGAATATAATACCATTTAAAAGTGTAGAATCTAAAGTCTTTATGGATCTCGTTTTTGATCTTCTCAAACCTCATTAAAAAATTAGAATATTTCAAAAAATTGCATTAATTATTAGTCTAAAGAATTGGATGGATTATAAAACTAAATATTTTTATAGAATACCCCGTGTGTGTATATATGAGAATGGATTAAGAATTTTTTTCATAAATTTTTATACTATTTATAAGTTATTAGATTTAAATATATCTAACAGTTAGAATTGAATATAATAATATAATTAGTATATAATTAATATGTGTAAAATTTTATTTTAAATATTGATATGTTTAAATCAAATGATTTTAAAAAAATATAAAATTTTGTGTAAAATAATATAATATATATGGGATGAGTTGGCAATTAGCTTTAGCTTTAGACTACATAATTACTTAAAAAC
The DNA here is from genome assembly GCA_028052125.1 of Melia azedarach. NCBI lineage: Eukaryota > Viridiplantae > Streptophyta > Magnoliopsida > Sapindales > Meliaceae > Melia > Melia azedarach. The sequence goes on along the minus strand of CM051401.1, from coordinate 15,209,320 downwards.
AAAAATCACATGTGACATAGGAAGATACAAGGAAATATACCCTCCTTTCGTAATACAATTTCTCCCCCACCTCTTTCCAATCCTTTTATCAGTTGAGATGAGAAGACTTGTTTTCATCATAATTTTGACTCCGAAAAGCGTATTAACTATGCAAAACTACGTTTGCAGAAGCATCGGAAGTTAAACACAATTTTTATTATCTTTAATTAATTACTTCAAGAGCATATATGTATATATATCATCCACCTATTCTGAGTTTACTTACACTTCAAGTTCATACGTTCGGTAACAACGGTTGCCTGCTGTCGACAAGCAAGTTTCTGTCCCCGATAAATTGGCGATGGAGAATGAAATGATATCCTGAAACGACTGTTTCGGAGTCCTCTGTTATCTGCAGAGCTGGCGATAGCGTCAACAGCGTCTTGTCTGGTGAGTTCAGCAGCTCAGTCCGCGTCAGAGTTTTCTACATATTTATCCTGCGAGTAATTTCCAAACGGTTTTCATTTGAAGTTCTGGTGGTTTTGAGAAATCAAGGGAGAGTTCCGTGAGATTGAGAGAATATATCAGTGGGAGGGAGAGTTTGGCATTAGTGAAGAATTAAACCGTCCTGATTGGGAGTCAAATCAGTCTTATTTCAGCATGGATTACCCGACCTCACGGGATTGGTCTCCTCAAACTGTAACTTTTAGTACTAGAATGAATAGCGACGATGATAGCCTGCAATTTAATGGTGATGTCGGAAGAGGATCAGCTGTCGCGTTTCGAGATATTGCATCTGAATCTGATGATGAGAAAATTATATGGAACCTGTGGTGAAATTATATGTTTCCGTGGTGAAAGTAATGGAACCTGATAGGAATGACAACGTACGGATTTATATTATGAGAAACTATGAGATTTTCTTCATTCCAAACCTGAAAATACAAATGAAATTGACATCCATTTTGATGGATTAATATCCTTTATGAATTATGCGATAATCAAAATCACCTACAATTTTATGCATGGAATCAAAACAACTTCTTTCCTTGCCAATGCCTCCAGTAACTTCCCAGTACATCATGTTCAAGCAGCAAACTGCAGTGCGGCACAAATCACTGAACCAGAATGACTTATTATGCACGGAGTCTGTTGCATACTATTTGTGTCTTCTATGAATATAGGGCAAGGGGGAATATACAGAATCCACCTACATTATGTTGTGTGCAAACATCAAGTTCATACACCTAATCTAAATAATCGTTGAGAGCTTCATGCATTTTGATATTGTTTTGAGTATATTTATGATAATTTCAGAAGCAAATGGTTAAGTAAAAGCAGAAACAGAAACTTAAAGAATGCAGGCTGTTGCTGGTTCAAACTTCAAACTAGGTAATATGAGCTTGATGTATGAGCAAACATAGCATAGCTGGATGGCATTTTCACTAATAACAGAATAAAAATATTTAAAATTTCTGAGTTGTTTGGCAATAAAATTATTAAAGAACTACCATAAATTATCAGACTTACCAATGTATTCTGAAAAAATATGCATCAGCTGCCCTACTGCAGGTTCTCTAAGTTGCAGTATCATCAACTGCTGGTGAATAAATTGGATGGACACCACACCTTTTCACTTCCAATCCTGGACTGCACCCAGTTAGATAATAAAACTTAATGAAATTATATTTAGGCTCCTCCATGAACTCTCCATCAATAAATTCTCGACGAGACAAATACAGTAGCCAAAGATGGTCTGTCACAGCCTGGCCAAATTTCAAATCAAATTGAATATATGGACATGTAGTAAAATACATTTCATCAACTTTCATATGGCAAGTAAGCTCATGTGTGCGCCTAGAATGAGTTCCCATAGCCGGCAGATGTTTGTTAACATAAAAAATGCAGCACAAAACATATCCCATCAATTCTCTGTTATTATCCAAATCCGGGGGCCTTCTTGTTGTTATTTCAGAACCCTGTTTCCGATAGCTGAACCACTCTGGAAACTCACTTCCAGGAACAACAACACTGAACATACTTCTGGGAATTGACTCTTCCTGCACTTAGAAAAATAAAATAAAGAACTTCATATTTATGCATAATATTTTAATGTGAGTGAGATAAAGAGTGAGAGACTGACCTCAAGATACCATCCCTCTAGCATTGCAAAGGCTGAATCGATAGGGGCGAGCAATTTGAAGCAGTTTATACAATTAATAATACATGTATCTGGATAGCATAGTTTAAATGAATTTGACAATCTTTCCAGTGACGCACAACCACCTACTCTGACATTCTCTATACTAGATGGAAATACCGGCAGAGATTGAAGCCTCTTGCAATCCTCCAACTCAATTTGTTTAAGCTTAGAAAGATGGGAAATGCTTGCAGGTAGTGAAACAAAATTATTTTTGCTAAGATTTAACTTGTCTAATGATAATAAATTGCATATGTCACTAGGGATTGCCCCTTCACCTAGATTACAGTCACTGAGATCCAATTTTGTTAAAGAACACAAACCTGACAGAGAAGGCAACATCAAAGGCATGGAACCTGAACTTCTTGGCATCAAACTAGTGGGAAACTGCAAATACCATGATGTAAATGATGGTGGCACTTTGCATCCGCGAAAAGATATTGCTTTAAGATTCTTCATAAGGAAAATGGGTAACATTGGTTGCCTTATTGCAGTTCCACTTACATCAAGCTCCTCCAAACTTTCTACTTGCCCCAAATACTCTGGCACAGTTTCAAGTTTGGAACAACCTGAGAGATTGAGAGTTTTAAGAGATTTCAAACAATTTATAGTACTTGGAAGCCTCACAAGACTTTTGCAATCCTTCAAATTCAACAAGGCAAGTCCTGTCAGAAGTTTAACTGAAAGTGGCAGTTCTTCAATAGCTGTTCCATCTAGAAAAAGCTCTGACAAACATTTCATACTTCCCACAATCTCCGGAAACTTCTTCATCTTTGAGCAACCAGAAAGTACAAGTTCTTTAAGAGATTCCATAGCAATTTTGCTCGGAAGAGTTCTAAGACTTGTACAATCTTTCAGATTCAGTACTGTAAGCTTCTTGTGTACCAGCAAAGATGGATGAATCTCACACAATTTTGTACACCCTTTAAGAATCAAAATCTCCAAATTTGGGGCCCTTGTGAAATCTGGTGTCCTTCTCAGGTTCTGGGAATGCCCAAGTCTCATGAACTTCAACATGTATAAAGACTGTCAAACAAGAAGAGCAAAAGAGGTTTTTCCTTAATCTACTGCATTAATTAAACGGATGAGTACAAAAAATTATCTATAATCGTTCATCAATAAAAATATTGTAAACAAGTGACTATTAATCTTACACTGACTTCATGCCAAACATGTTCGATTTTGCTGTACAACATGTTAAGTTCAACAGTTTTATCTAGTTGGAAACTTGATGGTAATGATTTTAAAGGATATCCATGCCAATCAAGTAATCGTAACTTGTCAGAGAGGTATTCAAGGCCTTCAGGAAGTTTCACATTATGGATTTTGAGTAATCTTAGGTTGGTCATCTTTGAAAATGCATTAGCATTGGCACTTGATTGCACTTTGTCTTCCGGATGGTAGAGTATCATGCCTTCAACTGCTTCAGTTCCCTAAGGAGTTATAAGCAAAGGATAAGTGAAGAAAAGAATGTGAACATGTTGATAAAAGTATACAGAGATTTAACTGGTTAAAACATATGATTATGAACTGAACATACATTTTTTTACGGAGTGACTTACCGTGTTTTTTGTCAACACATGATGTACGTCAGCTGCTCTCCATAGTCTACTGCATTTTCCCGGCTCCTCAAGGGATTGTCTCTTAACAATTTGTTGACCCATTTCTTGCAACAAATCATGCATCCATAGTTTGTTGTTTTCAATAATGGTCATCAGTGATTTTGCAATAAGAACACCTATTCCAATAACCGGGTCAAAACCACAACCATACAGAATTTTTGTAACATAATCTTTGTCAGCCCCTTTAAAAAAACACGCAACATCGAGAAATATTTTTTTCTCGGCCTCTTTTAGCCCATTAAAACTTATTTGAAGTATGTCCAGAATTTCATTTTCAGAATCTCTCTTTAGTCTTTCTAGGGCACTTCTCCATTCATCTACACTTCTACCAAACAAGAAGGAACCCAGAACATCCAAAGCTAATGGAAGACCACCAGCATACTTTAGCACATGTTTGGTTAACTCCACATAGTCTTTTGAAGGCTGATTATTGTCAAATGCTTTTAAACTAAAGAGTTCAAGAGCTTCATCATCATTTAGTGCCTCAACATTATACAATTGATCCACCCTATGCATTCTTAGCAAATGTTCATCTCTTGTTGTTATCATAATTCTGCTGCCTGAACCAAACCAAGAATGCTTTCCAGCTAATTTATTTAATTGGCTTACATGAACAACATCATCGATAACAACAAGAACCTTTTTAAGCCCCAACTTGCTTTTTATCATTTTGATTCCATCAAAGTCATTGTATATCCTAATGTCTATTTCTGATAAGGTTTCTGAAAGAAGTTGCTTTTGTAAAGCAATCAGACTGTCTTTTTCTGAAATTTCTCTAACATTGGCAAGAAAACTACTTCCTTCAAAATAGCTTGAGATCATATCATAAACAACTCTTGCAATTGTTGTCTTACCTATTCCTCCCATCCCACATATCCCTATCATGCGAACATCATTAGACCGTGAACTTAAAAGCAACTTCAGTTTCTCCGAACGCAAACTTACTCCTACTAGGTCATCAAGAGTCCTTAATGTTGTAGGACTAAATTTTCTTGACATCTCCTTGACAATATCTTGAATAAATTCAGCCTCATGCCTGCAAAGTGAGAGAATAGTTTTTAAAGATAGTTTTGGTATATGCATACAAATTGTTGGTGAAACCACTTGACCAACAGCATTTAAAGTCTATTATCACAAGCCCATCATATGTGAAAAGGATTCAACAAAAATTGGGTAGATGTTAGGAACCCAGTTTCTATTCTAAAGTGGTGCTATTTAGGCCCACTTTTGAACTAATTAAATTCCTTTCTTAAGTATACACCATCAAAATCATCTTAATTTCTTAATAGACCCATTTATAATCCCCCCGCTCCCGTTTTACATCTCTTAAAATACGATATAATGCTATACAGTAAAAGTGAACAAATTGACGTGATAGAATGACAATACATATTATGATGATGGGAAGAATAAGTCACCATGCACCAAAATAATAAGGGCAATTAGTTTTCTGCAGCATGCTGCTATTCATCAGAAGATGAGTGATACAAGATAGATACATTTTAACCATAGCTAGAAGCCACTAGTAAATAAACTTTAGTCGCAACACCACATTCTGTATATATGCTTTTGTTAGGTTAGTTTTCCTCCATACATCAATTCAATTAAAAGCCTTCCATTGCCCATTGGAACGATAAACAACAGTAATCCTTTTCTATTATCACCAGCATAAGGCAAATCAAAATGGCCATGTTTTCATACATCAAACAAATAAATGCCACAACATAATAACAAATCAACACACACATATAATAGCCAAAACTGAAATGAACAATTAATGAAATGTTGAATACAATTTACGAGTTTCTTTTGTCTACTTTTGTAATTTTTTACAAGTACAGAATTGAAAATATGAAAAAATAAAAGAATAATGAAAAAGAAAGAAATGACAATCTCATAAGGTGAAAGAAGAGTTAAAATAGTACTACTCTTGATACCTTGTTAGTAAAACTACTTAAACCTAAAAACTTAAAACTATAATTAATAACAACTCGACAGTAGTATTTAAAGTTAAGTATTACACAAACGTTATCTTTCAAGCAATATATGACAAAGGGAAAAAGTAATCCAAAGCCAGTAAAAGATAAACCCAAACTTGCATATATATTACTAGCCTAATTAGATAAACTCCCAACTTTTTCCTCTTTTGAGGAATTAACATATACTAAAAATATTCAAAATTTATGAAAGATTTTCTACTAGTACATGGTGAAATGGTACAAAGGCCAGTTTTCTTATAATTTTAAATAGATTTCTGTATTTGCATCCAATATATGCAAAATTAGTTATCTCAGCTCTAACTTTCTTTGCCTTTAACACTTTACTCTTGCTGTTTTATAACTTGTATCTGATGATAGGTTTTTGATGATGAACTTGATACTTAAAGAAGCATAGTGTAAGTGCACCAAATTCTCCATTACTACAAAAACGTTACCTGTCCTTCAAATCCCATCCGGAGAGATTGGCCACTTCCTTCAAAGCATCTCTCCACGTTTGCACTTTCTCCACATTCTCCCCACAAGCTTCATGCTTAGCAAAAGCTTCTTCAAAATTTTCCTTCTGTTTCCTTATCTCAGTTGGTTCCACATCATAAAAAATTGGAAAAACCAGTTGTTTACTAGTGTTCTTGCATTGAACAATCTTAACAAGTTCATCCAAGCACCATCTCGAATAAACATAGTTTCTTGAGAACACGATTATTGAACTTCTTGATTCTTCAATTGCTCTAAAAATTTCTGATGTAATGGCTTTTCCTCTATCAAGTTCTTTGTCATCCCTAAATACACGAATTCCTTTTTTATGCAAAGCAGCATAGAGATGATCTGTGAAGTTCTTGCGGGTGTCTTCACCTCTGAAGCTTAAGAAGACATCATATTTGCAATGAGAGAAAGAAGGAGTAGATGAAGAGACTCTTTGGATGCTCATGGAAGCAATAGAATTGATACTACAGCCTCCTATTTAAGTCCCTAAAAATCTGGAAAAGAAAAAAAGAGTGATTTCCCATTGATGTATCTGCATTTTTCATAAATAATTTTAAACAAATATGGGTAGAGAGTTTAATATCTGATATGTAAATGTCAACAAAGAGGTCGCATACTGGCTGCCAAACAAAAATACCTACGATCATATTATCATTACATCTGCACCTTGGTATATGAGATGGTTCTCATTAGAAACAAACGAAGCAGATGCATCGGCCTCTTATAAATTTAAAAAGAACAAAAAAAATAGGTATATTTAAAAAATCAAGAAATCGACACAAGCGGGCAGAGTAAATATATACACAAGATGCAATATTCAAGTTCTTTCTTTTTTCCTTTGAGCGTACACACATTTAAGATTTTAAGTTATGCTGACAATAAACGAGACAACTACTAACTTACAGCTTTGAGCTGTTGCACACACTGACAAATAAACTTGAATTCCAATTGGCTATATTTCTTGCTTCAAAGAAGTAAGGTTTAGTTGTGTTTTTCATTGCAAACTAACCAGGAGACTTTTAGGGCTCTAAGCTGAACATATCACATAATTTCCCCTCTTTTATGTGCCAACAAGAAGTGTGATCAGAAGGGTCATGCCAAAATAATAAAAATAAAGAATGACTAACACGAACCAGGTTATAGCATCAAAGTCCTAGTCAATTATATTAATTCAACATAATGGTGGCACAAAAGTTTAAATAGACAAAGGAAAAGGCAATGATCTTTCGGTTCTCTGTACAAATTAAGTTTCAGGTGTTGTACTCGACATTAAGTTTTATTACTCCCAAAAAAGGAAACATTACATTTCTCAAAACGTGAAAGACTAAATTATATACTATGGGACAAGTTGGGGAAGGTTTAGGTTTGGAATTTTCAATTAAACAAAAATTATGGCAAAGAAAGACACATAGAGACCTCTTCCTTTCCTTTAATGAGATTTTCTTCGTCTCCTTTTCACATCACATAGCAGGTGAGAGGACACTTCTCTTTGTCCACCAAAGAATGGGAGAATTTTCAATTATAAATTTGACTTTAAAACATGTAATTGACTTATGGTTCAGGATTAAGCCAGGTTCTAGAATTCAATTTAGATCTCCCAGTAGAATTTTTATGCAATCCTGTGATTTAAAGAAAATAATTCAACAATTTGGAAATAGAAGCAATTTATTTCACAGTTCCTTTGTAAGTTTTCTGAAAATTGATCTTGATGAAAAATCAAGATTATCCAATTTGGATATACTTATGTATAATAATAGCTGATTTGGTTGAAGACAAGTTATAATTATCACTGAAGTTAAAATTACATATGAACAAAGTTGTGGGTTCTAGTAGGTTCAACTAGTAAAATCTCTTGAGGTGTTATGAGAGGACTAATTTTCAAATCCCGGTCACATCAGGCTTGAGAGGATATGATTTATTTCATGTAATATTTATTAAAAATAAAAAGATATATGGACAAAGTTGTCATCTTTTTCTTTTTCCTTCACATACATAATTCTTACCGTCGGCTAGCCGCCTTTCACTTTCCACGGCTGTTTCTTTATTCAGTCATCTCTTTCTTTCTCCTTTCAATACTTAGTGTTGTCTAGCTGCATTTCACAAAGAAAGTATCCTAAAAGATTTTAAATTTGACTATTTGCTCACCATCGAAAGCAGCCGCCGTTACCAGAATGAAAGAACGATGCAGTGGCAGGCGCTGGTTCGTCGCCGGGATCAATCCGACCTCGAGATGGTAGTGCCGGTTAATTGCCCGTTAGCCAATCCCAATTCACTCATGGCAGCTGTCGAGAGGATGTGAAGCAGAAACCCAGTTTGGGAGAATCAAGAGGACCACTTGGAATCACTACCCAGATTGGGAAAGGGATAGAACAATCGGAGAAAGAAAGATTATCTGAATTTGGATACTGTTGGTGACTTCAGGAAATTACAATTGATATATGTGCGTCAAGTCGTGCAAATGTCACTGTCCTGAAAATTATTTCTGCACGCGCATTAAACACTTTTTGGACCGAACCCCCATAATTGGGTTTAGATCGACTTGTCTTGTGTTCGAGAAAGACCTTCGTATTAACTTGTTATCCCACTCTATAATTGTTTTCATATATAAACAATTTAAGAGTTTTATAACTAATCAATGTGAAATACTTGTGTTTTGAAATATCTTACATAAGATATAATAGATACAAATTTGGCGGGAAAATATAACTTTGTGAGACGGGGGTAACATAAAATTGGTAAAGCTTGAGAACTGTGATTAGGAAAAAAGAGCATCTTTTTTTTTTTCAATTGCAACGTCATTTGAGATTTCAAGGTCAAAAATGTAATTTTGTGGATAAGATGTAAATGTATATGATAAATAAGAAAAATTTTAATTATTTTATTTATGAATTCTCTTTAATTTATATATATTATGAAAGCATTTATATTTTGTATATTTTACATATTAAAATGAAATCACAAGACAATTCCTGTTAAAAGTGTAATAGAATTAATAATTTTAACCAAGTAGCAGTTTGTTTTTCATCTGAAATTTGAATCATTTTCTCATACGTTTTTATTTATTTGTTTTCTCAATTAATCAAGTATTCCAAATTATTTTTATCTAAATAAAAAATAGCTTGTATAGAATAATTTGTACAAAGAATTTGTAGTATAAGGGATACTATTTGTATTTGGTATTCTATTGCTTGCAACCAGACATTGGTATACACATCCCCAAAACTTAGCAAGCAAGTTCCAAATTCCACAAGCAGTAGAAGCCTTTGATAATATGCTATTAAAATCATAATGATAGTATTAAAATGATAATGCTACAGCTTACTAGCAAGAAAATCCAGGATGAGCTCAGTGAACAAAATTTCCCAGACTTTTGTATCGACGTTCGATCACTCAATGACATATAAACACTCAACAATATATCTACCAGCAGCCTCAAAAGAGCGAAGAATCCGAAAATTAAGCATATAACAAACACTAAAATACCCTTATTCTCCATCGATACCTGATTTTCCTGAACATTTTCAACCTTCGACCTGCAAATTCATAGCACTTGTCAGTGTATTTCTAGCAAGACTTGCAACAAGAGAAATAATATCTGGCATCACACAGACTTTGCATGTTTTTTCATTGTGTAAATAACAGGAACCGCATTGAAATATCGCATCTATACTTTAATCAAACACTCATCAAAGGAACTATGGTATTATGGAAATTGAAGGGAAACATTATCGAGGTATGAGGCGAACCTGAGGACAGCATTGTCCCCGATCAGAGTTTCCAACTTCATGGAGACATCAGATTTCCAAGAATTAAGATCAGCGATATTTTTAGCCTGCAAGACCAAGAAAATTTAACCAAATGAATGAAAGGTATCTAGTAGAAATAAAGAAGATATAAACATTGAATGAGGAAAGAGATTCACATACAACAATCTCCTGGTTGTCAAGGAGGTTCTTTATGTCTGATCTGATCTTCTCTAGAAGTTTATCTTTCTCTCCCATATCTTCGTCAAACTCTTTAAAAATACTGCCATATCTAGAATTCAATTCTTCCAGATACCGTTCAAGAACAGATAAATTCAAGTCGAGGGAATGAACTTTCTGCATTAGTATTTTAAGAACAGTGTCTGCAGCCATTCTGCCAACTTGATGTCGAACTTCTTCAATGGGTTCTGGCACATTGCTTTTTGTCACTGCACGTTTCACATCTATGTTTTCTCCTGAATTGTCAGATTCCAGTTCTTTATACAAGTTTTGATAAAATTCAACGCCCTGTGTGGACTCTTCAGGGGAGGATACTGTTTTCCGGTCACCAGTTCCTTCCTCAGGAACAAACACATTATTTTGAACGAATATCAAATCCTCAAGCATTCGCTCAACAGCATCCACTCCATAAACTTCAAGAACACTCAATGTACAATAGAATTCTGATCCATAATGATTCAAAAGATTCAATTTCAGATATCTTGCCCATTTTGGCTCCTCAAGACGAAACCTCTGAGCAAGCTTCACATTTGCAGCAGTAAAATTCCCAAATTTGACCCACACATCTGTTGGATAAACTAAACTGCCAAACAGCTCAAATTCTCTCAAATTTGCAGAGTGGTGCTCAAAGTTTGCTATTTCAAATGATTCTACCAAGGTTTCTTCTGAAAGTTCTATCAAAACAAATTTCTCTTCTGCAGAACATGGGTTCCGAAGGTACTTGTCCTTATCTCTGCTTAGAATATTTTTGGCACCCTTTGCTTCCTTGTTACAAGCCAAAACCTTTGCTCCTTTTGAATCCGAAGCATAATTGTACTCTGCACCCCCAGGTTCAACTCTGTGAATTACACCTCCAGACTGACCAGTTGCAGATTTACCTCTAGAATTGAATGCTCTGCTCTTGAATTCCTCAAGAGCAACAGGAACAGCACGAGAAACTCGGTCAGTCTTTGTAAACCTGTCCTCAGATTTCAATGCTGAATTGGAGGTATCCAGCATGGGTTGCTCCGCAGCCGATACAAAACCTGTATTTCCTTCACTAACACGCAATTCACCACTGGAACTTCCCTTTTCAGCAGCATTTGAACATATCAAAGTCTCTTGAGATGGTTGTTTATCTAAACAGCCGGAATGTTTACCGTGCTCCAACTTAGCTTCATCCCATGTCGATATTCCACCTGGAAATACCACAGATTCATCTAAATCCCGCAAGATAAAAAGAAATAACAGAAAATAAGAAGAAACTACACTGTAAAACAAAAATGAAACCAAATACCGAGGATGCAGTTTTTTTTCCTTGAAAGCGGATTAAAACAAGAAGCGTTTTACATTTAAAATGTTTTACGTCACAAATGCATTAAATGTAAAATAGGATTTTCTTCACAATTTTCATGCATTAGATTGTAGCAATGATAGTCTAGACATCAATGGAAATGAAAATATCTTGGAATAATTAACTAGTTAAAAACCTGCAAAATCTTATCTTTCAGTCCTCTTTATTTATATGGATATGGGTCTGTAATAATCCTTGATTTTACCATACTCATGGTCCTAAGCAAGCATATTATAAGCATTTTCTAGAAGAGTTCGAAAAATTATTACCAAAAACACTGAAGCAAATACCAATAGTATAACAAACTAGTACAGTTCCAAAGATCACAAAAACAAATCTAAAACAACAAAACTCAAGAAAGAAAAAGGGTCAGACCGTCAGACTATAGTTTATTTGTATAACAAAGCTCACATTTCTTAAGAATAATCAAGGAAAGCTATATCCCATGTACAATGATCTCACACAAACACGAAGATAAGATGGAGAGGCACAATAGACTAAGTATATGCATTAAACCTCAAATACATAAACACTTTACAAAACTCAAAAGTAGTAACAAAAACAAATCCATGATTAATACAGATCAAAATTTGATAAGACTTTTATCAGAATATTACCTATATAACTGTCACCGCGACTGATCCATAAGCTTAAAAGGAATACAAGTCCCCACAAAACAAAAACCAAAGACAGAGAAATTTTGTAAAACCGATTTCTTCCACTGTTTGCTTTCTCCACAGCTCGTCTTTGCAGAAAAGCTCTACGTGATCTCTGCATTGCACATCAATTCAATCCACTGCCGAACCTAGAACAAGTTCAACGATAAAAGAACAATAACCTGAAGCAAACAACAGATAGCACATAAGATTAATCGTATTTTTCTATCAAACAAAAGGAGTACTTAACTTGCAGATTCAGCCAAAGACTTGTGAAAAATAAATATACTAAAAGGGTATTCTTCAATACAGCATAATTCACCTTAGCAGCGAAGCAAAATCAACTTCTTTTTGAAAAGAAAAACAAAAAAGAAAGATACTGTTTCACCAGAACAGATGGCGAAATGATTAAAACAGAACCCAGGATTCAAGATTTCTGAACTGGGAAATCAATGGATCAAAATCCAATTCCCATTTCTGCAAAATTAAAAATAAAAATAAATACCTGAATTTGAAAGTCTTTTCTTTTTTATTTATATTTATTGGAAATTTCGAGATCAGCGAACAAATCCACCAAGTAGAAAACCGTGATGATGATGATGGCGATGAACTAAGCACGTAAGAGCAGGAAAACGGCGTAGTTTAAGGCGGTCATCCGCGTTGTTGTCTTGTCCCTTTATTGGTCTTTTCAGCGTTTTTAAATTCATTCTCTTTCCCTCAAAGTAACGGCTTGCTTGCTTGCGTCTGTCCGATTTCTGAGACTGTTCTCTCTGTAACTCGCCGTTTTCTGTTTTAACTCTTGTCGTTTTTGGAGGGAGTGAAAGCGAATGTGAAAAGTGAAAATATTGGTACGTTTTTCAATTTTTTATTTTTTTGAATTATGGAGACTAATTTAAATGAAGAAAAGGAAATTGATTTGATGCTGTCTCTTTACAAGAAAGCAAATCATATGGGCTGCATAAAAATTTCAAATAATAGTGCTTATTCGAAATTTGATGAATCGGGATGATAACTCTAGAGATTCTATCAAGTTTATTATATAATTTCAATTAATCAATAATTTATTAATTTGCAATATAGAAAATGTGGTAAGATAATAATGTTTAGAAAGAAATTTATAAAGAATCGTAAATCTTTTAATATAAAATTTGTTGCATGCAATCAATTTTGGGAAAAGAAGAAAATATTTCTATAATTTTCATGAATTGTAGATTCTATTCTTATGAATCATAATGGGTATGGTTACCCATTCGTTGTACTTGCTAAATAAGAGACTTCAGTTTTTGTCAAATAAAAGAAAATAAAAAATAAATAATAAAAGTAGTGTATAATAAGATTTTTTTACATAGCATCATATAGCCTTTTTGTTTATCATAAAAAAATTAGATTATTTAATTTATCATGAATTTGAAAAGCTTGTATACATTAATACATTTATAAAGATTCAAAAAATCATGTATTCTAAATAAATATGATCCCTATTTGTTATCAAATACATTTTGATGGTGAGATAATTATATTATTTAAGATTTAATAATGAAATAATTTTTTATTTTTTATTATCTTAAATATTATATAAATATAAATCAAAACGATATAATTTTAGTCTGAAAATATTTTGCACCATAAAAAGATTTTATCTTTCAAAATGACTAATAATCACAATTTTTATATGTTCGACATTAAATTATTATATGAATTATATAATTTTCATAATTTTTATATGTTTAATCTTAAATTATTATATGAATCGTACAATTTTCACAATTTTTATATTTTTAACCTTGAGTTATTATTATATAAATCATATTATATAATCAAAATATTCTCAAATGTTATAGTAAAACCCAAATTGTATATAAATATCAATACTCTTATCTTTTATCTCAACGATAAGAAGAAAAAGTGGTGGGAAAAAAGCATTTAAAATTGAATAAAATATAGATAGAGAAGGAAAGAAATCAAACTGAAATCTATCATATGCTTCGGTGGGTTAATGATGTCAAGCCACGTTGATGACAGCAAGTGACAGCCTGGTCAAGCGATTGTGCTGCTTCACATAAAGACAAAATTAACGACTTTTAGCGTGTCAACACGAAGATCGGTCGGATGACGTGTAACCGCCCAATTGGCTCATTTATATAATAATGGCGTCAACCCAACACCTATTTGTGACACGTGTACACGTCGGCACAATGATGTCGGCCGTAATATGTGCGGGGTTCTTATCATTTGGGTCCTCGATATTTAGTACTTAGAAGTTATAGACCAAAGGTTTCAATACTTTTTCAATTAAGTCCTCCCTTATGTTACTCAATCGCAAACTATCTTTTTTAGTATTAAAAAGTAAGATATACATATTTATTTGGAATACATGATTTTTGGACTCTTTATAAATGTATCTACTATCTTCACGTCCCAATGAAATGTTGGGATGGCTAAATTTTTTATTGACATACTCGCTGATATTTACTCTATTAAATGAGGATACAATAAAATTTAATTAAAGGCAGAAAAAATTGTATTCACCAAACAACTGATTATTATTTTAAAAGTGGCTTACTTCAACAGTCACATTAACGTCAGAATTACAAATTCACAGTAAGCTTGTTTGAAAATGCTGCATCTCTGAGGCCTTGGGCCGTTGGGGTACTGAAAGTAAAAGGAATATGTCCCACTACCAACTAAAAAAATATAAATTTGTAGAATGATTGAGTCCTTTTGTCTCCCTTGTCTTGATGTGTGTGTATATCTATATTTAAATTTAAACCTAAACCCATCCCATATTTATATCTAGACATCCTCACTTAAAAGAAAGTATTGAGATCTAAAGTTTGTCGTCTTTTTCTTCTTATTTAAACTTCTGTAAGCAAACATTAAATTTATAATATAATTGACTAACTAGATTGGTCATAAGTCATTATTATTGTTTTTGATAGACAAAATTGGACATATTTGTTTTTCCCATACAAATTAAGAACAGAAATGATGCCATTTTTTCACCTTAAAACACAAAAAAGAATCTTCTGGGTTCACTTGGAAAACAGAACCAAGCATTGCTTTCTTTGAAGCAATAATAATATTATATGAAATATTGAAGTTCATGTCAAAAGGTTTATTTTCTTATCACATCAGTGGCTGCAACATCGTACACAACCTGTGAGTTTTCTACAAATTTATTTCGTATACATTCTCTCTCTTGTCTCTTTTACTTTCAGCATTTGCATAACTTCGAAAAGCAGAAGGAAAGTAATAAAGAGCTTTAATATTTTGTATACTTTTACTAGATCTTCAAAGCTATCGTCCAAGCACCTGAAACATGTATGGCTTTTGGGATTTCTTTTACTGTTTTACTTTTAGTTTCCTTTTTCTTTTCTATTAAAAGTTTTCTAAGAAGTTGATGGAGGTGTTTGGAATATATGAATTCTGGAAGAATTATGCAAGGAAGAAGAGGCAACTTTGTTCATGTCTAACTGTAATCTTCTTAGGATATTGAACGGGGTTGCATTAAACAACGCTGTTTAGAGTGATCTTTTAATAAATCTGCATTACGTGAAGTATGAACGTCTGTAGGAAAGAATTAATTATGATTCTTTAGTTGAATCTTGTTGTTTGCATAAGATGATGAATGGATTTATAAACGTCACAAGGTACATTTTCAGGAACTTAAAAGAGAAAGCTTTTGTCAATCAGTTGGTTCCATGGCTATCCAAACACTCTCTTCATCTATTCCCTGTTGTTGGAAATATGATGTCTTCATAAGCTTCAGAGGTGAAGGTAATCGCACGAGTTTCACAGATCATCTTGATCATGCTTGAAGAAAAAAGGAATTAACATATTTAAGGATGACAAACAACTTAAAGAAAGGAGAATCCATTTCAGCAGGACTCTCTGAGGCAATTGAAGAATCTAGATTTTCAATTATTATTCTCTCAAAAAATTATGCCTCTTCTTCTTGGTGTTTGAATGAACTTGTTAAAATTATTACATGCGGAAAAACAAGTGATAAACAAAGGATTTTTCCAATTTTCTATAAAGTTGATCCATCTGAGGTAAGGAAGCAGACAGGAAATTTTGAAAGAAGCTTTTGCTAAACATGAAAAAGAATTTGGTGAGAATATAAAAGGGTGGAAAAGTGGAGGAATTTGAAGGACAGATAACAATCTTTATTCTTCCGTATAAAAGATGGAAAAGATTCTAATGGTTTCTTATTAATTTGCAAAAGTCAGCTTGGATTCCTTCATGCAATTTCTTCAGTTTTTCCTTTATAGTCTTACATTTATATTGTATTAATTTCTTGCATTCTTTAAGTTGTAAGGCTAAAGAACATAAAATTCTACAAAGTTATCAACGAATAGCTTTCTATTTTTCACATTGCAGGCAGGAGGTAGACTTTATTCAAGAAATTGTCCAGGAGATATCAAATAAATTTAGACCTACATCATTAAGTACTCTCGATGATCTAGTTGGAATAAATTCACGTTTGGCAAATCTACAGTTGCTTATAGGTACAGGGTTAAATGATGTTAGTATGATTGGAATCTATGAGATGGGAGGAATAGGCAAGACAACAATTGCAAGAGCAGTTTATGACTTAATTTCTTGTGAATTTGAATGGTGTAGTTTTCTTTCCATTGTTAGAGAAATTTCAGAAAAAGATGGTATTATTCCTTTACAAAAGCAACTTCTTTCAGAAACATTAATGGAAAGAGATGTTATGATATATAATGAATTTGGTGGTATCGAAATGATAAAAAAAGAGCTGCAGTGTAGAAAAGTTCTTGTTGTTATTGATGATGTAGTTCATGTAAATCAATTGAATAAATTAGTTGGAAAGCATTCTTGGTTTGGTTTAGGCAGCAGAATTATTATAACAACAAGAGATAAACATTTGCTGTTAAAGCATAGAGTGGATAAATTGTATAGAGCCGAGGCACTAAATGATGATGAATCTCTTCAACTCTTTAGTTTAAAAGCCTTTGACACTCAGCCTCCTGATCATGAGTATGTGGAGTTGACCAAAGATGTTCTAAAATATGCTGATGGTCTTCCGTTAGCTTTGCATGTTTTGTGTTCTTTCTTGTTTGGTAGAAGTAGAGATGAATGGAGAAGGGCCCTAGAAAGACTAAACAAAGATTCTGAAAATGAAATTTTGGACGTACTTGAAATAAGTTTTAACGGGCTAAAAGAAATAGAGAAGCAAATATTTCTCTATATTGCATGTTTTTTAAAAGGGAAGATAAAAGATTATGTAAGAGTTCTTGATGACTGTGATTTTGACCCAGTTATTGAAATTAGTGTTCTTATTGACAAATCTCTGATAACTGTTTTACATGACAATAAATTATGGTTGCATAATTTATTACAAGAAATGGGCCAGCAAATTGTTACGAGGAAATCCTCCGAGGAGCCTGGAAATTGCAGTAGATTGTAGAAGGCAGCTGATGTGCGCCATGTGTTGACAAAAAACAGTGTAAGCTACTATTTCAGTTCATGATTATTTCTTTAACTCAAATAAATTTTTGCATTCTTTTATTAACATCTTGATATCCTTTTTTAAACACATAATTTCAGGGAACTCAAGTACTTGAAGGCATAATACTTAACTTTCCGGAAGATGAAGTGCATTCGAGTGCAGATGCTAAAGTCTTTTAAAAGATGATCAACCTAAGATTGCTCAAAATCTGTAATTTGAAACTTCCTAAAGGCCTTGAATATCTCTCAAATGAGCTAAGGTTTCTTGATTGGCAGGGATATCCTTTAAAACAATTGTCATCAAATTTTCCACTGGGGAAAATTGTCCAACTTAACATGCGTTATAGCTGTGTCCAACAAATGTGGAATGGAATCAAAGTAAGATTAATTCATTGTCATATATATTTATTTTTCAATTTTTTTGAGTGAATAATTGTTGACAATTTTATGCATTCAGCCTTTAAATAGGTTGAAGTTCATGACATTGAGCCATTCCAAAAAATTGATAAGGACACCAGACTTCACAGGGGCTCCAAATTTAGAGGAGTTGATTCTTGAAGGATGTATAAGGTTACGTGAGATTCATCCATCGTTGTTAGTTCACACAAAGCTTATGTTATTGAATATGAAAAGTTGTACAAGTCTTACTGCTCTACCAAGCAAGATTGATATGAAATCTTAAAAAACTTCTACTTTCTGGTTGCTCAAAGCTGAAGAAGTTTCCAGAGATTGAGGCCAATATGGACTGGCTGTCAGAGACTTTTTTAGATGGAACTACTATTGAAGAGCTGCCATTATCAATTGAAATTCTGACTGGACTTGTTTGATTGAATTTGAATGACTGCAACAAACTTGTGTGAGACTTTCATGTATCATTAATGGTTTGAAATCTCTTAAAACTCTGAAACTCTCTGGCTGCTCAAAACTTGAAAATGTACCAGAAAACTTGGCAAAAGTAGAAAGTTTGGAAGAGCTTGATGTGAGTGGAACAGCAATAAGACAACCGATGTCGTCCATTTTTCATATGAAGAATCTTAAAGCAATATCTTTTGGTGGATGCAAAGGAACACCACCATCTACATCGAGGTACTTTCAATTTCCCAGGGGTTTGATGCAAAGAAAAAGTTCAGTAGCCAAAGTTTTGACGTTGCCTTCTTTGTTAGGTTTTTGTTCTTTAACAGACTCTGACTCGTATGTGTTTTTTGATGTCCGTTCATGGTTTGGTAATATTTTTTTTTAATGACCTAAGCTGCTACATGAAAGCTTCAGATACTTCTTATTTCATAGGTATTGATGAGCAAATTGAGCATGTTTCAGATCATATTTGGTTATTCTATTTGTCCCGTCAAAAGTCTTATCCTGAAAATTGGCAATTTGAGTCTAATCAAGATGAGGTATCCTTTGAACCCAAGGGCCTTGGATCGGAAGTGAAGAGGTGCGGCGTCCACCCAATTTACATGCATGAAGGTTCTATGGTTTGGAATTTAGATGAATTCCATCAGGTTCTGGATGTAGCCAAAACGTCTAAGCGAAGCTTTAAAGACTATTCTGGCTAACAACAGTACGTGAATGTTAACAAGTATTGAATCAACAAGTATTTTGTTGGCAACAACATTGTAATGTTTGGTCTTCTTTGAATGTGAATGGATGAACTAAAACAGAGGACCCTTTTAAATTTGCTATTTATGTCTTTTTATCACGTAAAGAAGAACTTTTGTTTTTGCTAGTGTAATTACGAAGTTCGAAAGGGATAAATAAATTTAATAATAATAAATGTATCCTCAATTTCAACTTCTACTTAAATTAGTGATATTAATTTTCCTACTTAAAAAAATTCCAGTCTCTTGTATCGACATAAGAATTAGCCATGATTTCCGCAAAGAATGAACACTGAGATCTAGTTATGGCAAAACCTTTTGTTTTGGGCTGCCTTATTGGATCTGGCCCGAACCCGGTACTCTCCGTCTGGGCCTTGCCGATTCTTCTTCTTCGCAGTACCTTACCGATGTGACTGACTGACTATGACTTCGATTCCTTGAATTGGGAACTAAAAAGCAATTTTCTGTCTGGTCAAAATCTGCTCACAATTTTGACATTTTGACCAGACAGAAATGGTAAGGAGTGGGGCAGAGCTCAAATAATTCATTCTTTTTCCTTACCTATCCGGACTCCGAACCCAGCAGACAGTGAATTGCTTTTACCATACAAATAATGAAGAAGAAAAATTCAAATGTTTGATTTCTTCTACTTATTGCAGCGGAATGAATCTTCTGGTTTACGATGGAAGCATGCATAGCTTTCTTTGAAGAAATTATCCATGGAATAATTTTGGAATTCAAGAAAAAAGTTTGTCTATTTATCACAGCAGTTGGCTACAAGAAGCACCAACCTGTAAGATTTTCTATTTTTATTTTATTTTATTTTTGTTGCGCATTCAGATATGTTCTTATTACTTGTCTCTGACTTGTTAGTAATTAGGTTTTTGCAGAAATTTGTTTTTAATCGAGTTCTTACTAATATAATCCAAAGGGATAGATTTTGTTTCTTAATAGATTTGTTGGACTAGAAAGCTATTCTGCAGCCATCAGAAACATGTGTTGCTTTTGGGATTTCTTTGAATATATGTATATATATATTTATATAAGAAATTGGTCAACTTTGCCTAATATCATGGTGTTTGGCCTAAATAGAGATATATTGGAAAATGGGTATTTATGATGAGTGGAGGGAGAACTTGGAGCTGTTTTAGTTTGCATGACTTCTCTTTCTTGTTGATAAAACCAATTATGCTCAGGATCTTTTGATATGTCAATCCAAAATGGGCTCAGGAAGAACTAATGAGTATTCTTATATATGGTTATGCTCAACTAATAATTATTATGATTTGTCTTCAATTTAGCAGGCAATTTGATTTTGTTTTAGTATGTGTCTCTCTCTAAACTTAACTAGTATGAATTTCACATATATAATATATATATATATATATATATATATATTTCAATTTGTGGAGCAGTTAATTTTGGACGAATCGTGTTGTTTGCATAATGTTGATGTATATATTTTCATAAATTTATTGTTGTTACTTTTTCAAGTTTCAAAGTAGTTTATAATCACTTGAGGACATTTGTATATATGTCACATAGATATGATTTATAATTTTTCTCTCTATTCTTTTTGGAATAATTTTCAGGAGCTTAAGAAAGAGTTGTGTAATCAATTGTTCCATAATGAGCGTTGAGATAGTCTCTTCATATGTTCCTACTTCTTTTTCCCATTGGATGTATGATGTTTTCTTAAGTTTTAGAGGTGAAGACACACGTAAGAACTTCATCGATCATCTCTATACTGCATTGTATCAAAAAGGAATTAATGTATTTAGAGATGACAAAGGACTTGAAAGAGGACAATCAATTTCGCCAAAACTTTTTAAAGCAATTGAAGAATCAAGATTCTCAATTATTGTTTTCTCAAGAAACTATGCTCATTCGACTTGGTGTTTGGATGAACTTGTTAAAATTATTGAATGTAATCACACGAATGAACAAATGATTTTTCCAATTTTCTATGGCGTGGAACCAACTGTGGTAAGGAAACAAACAAAAAGTTTTCAAGAGGCATTTGCTAAACATGAAGAAACTTTTAGGGAGAATAAAGAAAAGGTGGAAAAGTGGAGGATGGCTTTGAGAGAGGTGACCAATCTTTGTGGATGGGAATTGCGAGACAGGTAACTTTTTTTCTTTTTCTGGCTTTTTCTTTAATTTACTTTGAATAGCTTCATTAGTTTCCAACATTTCTCAGTGTCAGATGTTTTTATTTTCAAATATTCATGCATATATCACAATTCTCATTTTCATAATATGCCATCTATTTTTTTTTTAATCATGCATCCCATTTGAAGTGTGAACACAAGACAAATTAAACTATTTTTCTTCAAGATTGGTGTAAGAGGAATTTAGCATCCTAACCTTTTACTTTATAAGCATTCAAAATATAGTTCATGGAAATTTTTCTAGGATCAAAAGAATCAAAACAAGACCAGTTGAAGATTTTTTGGTAAAATTATTGGATAAAATGTATGGCAAGAACCACAATAAGATTTCTCATAATTAATCAAATATTTCATGGAAATTATGTCCCACAATTATGTCACTCTCATTTTAGCTTTTGATTTTCCTGTATAAATAGAGGCTTGCAATATGTCTTGAATTCCATAAAAATGAAACAAAGTTTTATTCACTATTTCATAATTCGCTACATGAGTGTTGAATATTTGACAATTTTTAAAAGTATTTACTAAAAACCCATAATTGAGGGAACAACGAGGAAACCATAAAATTTTTAATGAATGCTGTTCTTTTTCACTTTGTAGGCATAAGGTGGAATTTATCCAAGAAATTGTCATGGAGATATCAAGAAGATTAAAGTTTACGAGGTTAAGGACTTTTGATAACCTAGTGGGAATGAATTCACGTTTGGAGAAATTAATGAGAATGGTTAGAGGTGGAGGGTCTAATGATGTTCGCATGATAGGGATCTGGGGGATGGGAGGAATAGGTAAGATAACAATTGCAAGAGTTGTTTATGACTTAATCTCTCCTGAATTCAAAGGAAGTACTTTCTTGGAAAATGTTAGAGAAATTTCAGAACGAGATGGTCTAATTGCTGTACAAAAGCAGTTGCTTTCACAAACCTTGATGACAACACATATTGAGATACACAGTGACCTTGATGGAATCCAAATGATAAAAAGCAAGTTGCAACATATAAAGGTTCTTGCTATTGTTGATGATGTATCTCATGTAAGCCAGTTGAATAAACTAGTTGGAAATTGTTATTGGTTTGGTTCAGGAAGCAGAATCATAATAACAACGAGAGATAAGCATTAGCTAATAAGCCATAGAGTTGATGAATTGTATAAAGCTGAGGCACTAAACCATGATGAAGCTTTTCAGCTCTTTAGTTCGAAAGCCTTTGATAGTAATGATCCTTCAAAAGATTATGTAAGGTTGTCCAATTGTGTCCTAAATTATGCTAAAGGTCTTCCATTAGCTCTAGATGTTCTAGCTTCATTTTTATTTGGGAGAACTGTGGATGAATGGAATAGTGCCTTGGAAAGACTAAATAGAGATTCCGAAAATGAAATTTTAGATATACTTCAAATAAGTTTTGATGGGTTAAAAGAAAAAGAAAAGAAAATATTTCTTGATATTGCATGTTTTTTTAAAGGAAAAGATAGAGACCGTGTAACTAACATTTTGGATCACTGTGATTTAGACCCTGTTATTGGTTTAAGTGTTCTTGTTGAGAAATCTCTAATAACTATTTACAAAAGACAATGAATTGTGGATGCATGATTTGTTAGAAGAAATGGGTCAACAAATTGTTATAAGACAATCACCTGAAGAGCTTGGAAAGCGCAGTAGATTGTGGAAGAAGGAAGATGTATGCCATGTTTTAACAAAAGACACGGTAAGTGTTAGACTAGAGATAAAATTCTCTAATAATTCATGTTCATTTCTTTTAATGAGTTAATCTCTTGACATTTTTATCAACATTTTCTAGTTCTTTGGTTCATTTATATAACTTTCAGGGAACTGAAGCAGTTGAAGTCATAGTATCATCTATGTTACATTTAAGTACAAGTGCTAAAGTGTTTTCAAAGATGACCAATCTAAGACTACTCATAATCAATAGTGTGCAGCTTCCTGAAGGCCTTGAATACCTCTCTAATGAGTTACGAATGCTAGAATGGCATGGATATCCTTCAAAATCCTTGCCATCAAATTCTCAACTTGATAAACTTATTGAACTTAACATGCATAATAGCGACATGGAACAAATGTGGGAGGGAGTCAAAGTAAGATTATTAATTGTTTCACTTATTTATATATATTATTCTTTTTAAGTGAATAATTGTTGATAATTTTATTCATTCATCCCTTTACTTGATGATTTGTCTTTACCAGTTTTTAGACAAGTTGAAATTCATGAGGCTTAGCCATTCAAAGAAATTGATCAGGATACCCAATTTAACAGGGGTTCCAAATTTGAAAGAGCTACTGCTTGAAAGCTGCACAAGGCTGCATGAGATTCACCCTTCTTTGTTCGTTCACAAGAAGCTTATTTTGTTGAATTTGAAAGATTGTACAAGTCTTGTGACTCTTCCGAGAGAGATTTTTATGGAATCTCTTAAGACACTTGTACTTTCTGGTTGCACGAAGCTAAAGAAGATTCCAGTGATTGTGGGAAGTATGGAATGTCTGTTGGAGCTTTTCTTAGATGGAACTGCCATAGAAGAGTTGCCATCATCAATTGGACTTTTGACTGGACTTTCTTTGTTGAATTTGAAAAACTGCACTAGTCTTGTGGGAATTCCAAGTACTATAAAGAGTTTGACATCTCTTAAAACTCTAATTATGTCTCGTTGCTCTGAATCTAAAAATGTGCCAAATGATTTGGAGGAGCTTGATGTAAGGGGAACTGCTATAAGAAAACCAGCGTGGTCCATCTCACTTAAAGAAATATTTGCTTGGGGATGCAAAGTACCAGAGTCATTTATAGCATGGCCGCCCACTAGTTTGATGAGAAGAATTTTTTCAGATCACAAGGCTTTAATGTTGCCATCTTTGTCAGGTTTGTGTTCTCTAACAAAACTGGATCTCAGTGGCTGTAATCTAGGGGATGGGGAGATCCCCAATGATATTTGCAACTTATTCTCATTAGAGGAGTTAAATCTAAACAAAAACAAATTTGTGTCCCTACCTGGAACATTCAGTCGCCTTTGTAAACTCAAACATCTCAAGTTGAAGGATTGCAAGAGGCTTAAATCTCTGCCAGAACTTCCCCCCAGTGTAAGTAAAGTTAAACTAGATGGTTGTGGTTCCCTGGAAACATTATCAGATGCATTATTGAATTTATACAAGCTGGAGTTTTCATTAATTAGTGGTGTAAACTGCTTGAAATTGGTCGGTGACAATGATTTGTCATTTTCAATGTTAAAAGGGTTCCTTGAGGTCAGTCTCTGATTCTGTTTCTCTCTCCTGCATTAGACATTTTGCAATAGTAGTAGTATGTCATTTCTTTTCTTAGGTTGTTTGGTTTGGTTGCAGGCAGGGTCAAATCCTAATAGGTTTCGCATTGTTGTTCCTGGAAGTAAAATTCCAGAATGGTTCCACTATCAGAAGGATGGTTCTTCATTGACGATAAGACCTTCAGATTTATATAGCAAGAATCATAAGCTGGTGGGATATGTTTTGTGCTGTCATTTTCATGTTGGAAGCTCTCATTCATGTGGCAGACGTTCACTTAGCTTCTGTATGGAAGTTGATAAAGTAGAATCTTCTATCACTTGTATTAATTTTAAAGAAAAATTCGGATTGGTTGTGTCAGAACATCTTTGGCTACTCTATTTGCCTCGTCTAGAGTACTTTGATGAAGAGTTTTGGACTGAATATAAGCCCACTGAGATTTCATTTGGACAAAGTCAGGATGCAGGATTAAAGGTGAAGAGGTGTGGTTTTCATCCAGTTTATGCACGTGAAGTGGAAGAATTCAACCAGAAAACGAAACAAAGTAGTACTGTTCATAATTTTGATGAGTTCCGTAAGGATTTTATTGCTACATCAACAATGGATATAGATGGGACGTCAAAGCGAAGCTTTACCAACTATCCTGGATCAGAAGACAGGTGAAAGTGGCAGCTGCTCTGAGGATAAATCGCAAGAAAAAAAATTTAAAATCTTGTAAATTCTTCTGAAGGGCTGAAGGCGAAGCAAATGAAAGTTTGCTGGTGTTGAAGATAGCAGATAATAAAAGGTGCAGAAGTGGGTAACACTTATTTCTTCTTTTACTATATGTTACTCATTTCCGTACACTGCATGTTACTTGATTAAGATCCATTGATTAATTAATAGTAATTGAAGGAAAATTGTTGGTTGGTATGTGTTATCATAATTAAGAAGCTGCTTTAGGATCCCTAGCTTCAATTATTAAGCAGCTTCAAGTATGTCTAATACAATTAGTCTTTAATTATGTTTAAAATTTTTCGCTTAGAATATAGGCATATGCTCTAGAATTTTTCTTGTTACATAATCTTTATGTTTTCCTTTAAAGAAACATGTAATATCGAGAAATATTTGTTCTCTGTTTCTTTAAAGAAAAATTCTATTGAGCAATGCCAAAAGGATTCAATGAGGTAAGTCTCTCACACTTACTAAACATCATGCAAACATCAATTATGCCTATATTTATTTTATTTTGTTTCTTTTTGATTGCAGGCAGTCATATCCAAGAACTATGTTTAGCATTGTTGTTCCCGGAAGTAAAATTCCAGATTGGTTCAGCTATCAGAATGAGGGTTCTTCAATAACAAAGATAAATCTCCCAATTTCGATGACAAAAAGTTATTGGGATATGCTGTTTGCTCTGTTTTCCATGTCCATAAATATCAACCAGAACTTCCTTTTACAGACTCAGACTCTTGACTATTTTAAGTTTTTTGATGAATATCCATGGGTTGGTAGTATTTTCTTTAATGACCTAAGCTGCCACATGAAAACTTCAGATACTTCTTATTTCATAGGTATTCATGAGAAAATTGGTCAGCTCGTTTCAGATCATGTTTGGTTATTCTATTTGTCTCGCCAAAAGTCCTATGCAGAAAATTGGCAGTTTTGAGTCTACTGAAGATGAGTTATCATTTGAACCCCAGGGCCCTGGATTAGAAGTAAAGAGGTGTGCCCTCCTCCATCCAATCTATATGCACGAAGGTTCTATCGTTTGGAATTTGGATGAATTCCGTCAGGATTTGGATGCAGCCACAACATCTAAGCGAAGTTTTACAGGCTATTTTGTTGGCAACAACATGTTGATGTTTGGTAGTCTTTGAATGTGAATGGATGAACTAAAACAGAGGAGAAAATCTCTTTTTAGTTTTGATAGTCTGAGAAATAGATCATGTAAAACAGAGGAAACAGAGAACCCTTTTAAATTTGCAGTTTATGGTTTTTGTCATGAAAAACGTCTTGTTTTGCTAGTGTAATTACTAAGTTCGAAAAGATAAATAAAGATTAATTTCAACTTCTACCTATAATAGTAAGATTAATTTTCCCACTAAAAAAAAAATTCCGGCAGCCAACATTAAACCAAGCAATTGTAGAGTGTTGAAATCAAGAACAGATGGCATGAAGCAGACCGTGACTGAAGAAAGGGTCCTCTGTTTCCTCTGTTTTACTTGATTTATCTGCCCTCTGTTTCCATACATTCATTCCCATTTAAACACCAGCAAACAATGAAACTGCTGCATCAAACAAATTACTGATTCACATTCATTCAAATTAGCAGTAAGTAACTGGTATTTATCAACAATGATAGTTTCTCTTCACTGAAATTCAGATGCGCAATTATCAAAATTTTTACTGAATAAGTAGATATGCTCTTCAATGCGGTTCTCTAAATCTCTTAGCAACCAATTCAGATTTTGCCATACGACCTCCGGAAAAAAAGAGAGAAGAAAACAGAATTTTTATTTTCTTCTGTTCTATATTTATGGTGTGATATTCCCAAATACACAATCCCATACGAGGGCTTGTAAATATAGTAAAAAAAAAAAGTATTTTAAACTAGTATAAAGCAATTAGACAGAATTCTATTTTAGCTCATTTGAGTTATGTGACAATTTAATTTCATGCTTTAAATATAGATGTTACAAAATTCAAATTTGATTTTTTTTTTAATTTTGTTGTTACAAAATCAAATACGATTATACTCTTGGGGAGGTTACAATCAAATATGACAATTTTTTTTTTTTTTAATTTTCTATGGTGATGCAGCTTCTCCTTTAATAGTAATTGCTCTGAAAGTACGGAAGCTAATGAATATTCCACATCAATGTATAGGAAATGTCATCAATTCGGTGGCAGGAAATTGGTTGGATAATGAAACAATTGATTGTAGCAGTCTGGCAAACAAAATTCGCCAGCTTGTAAAGGTGGTGAATGATGATGTTGTGAGAAAATTTTATAACAGTGATGCGTTAGCGGACGAGTTAAGTAAAGGAAGTGAAGATTTCATAAACAATACTAGTAAAAAGTGTTTAGTATCAGTAGTTTATGTGGCTTTGGGGTTTATAAATATTTTTCTTCAGCAAAAGCTAGCTATTTTTTTATATGTTTTCTGCCATTTATATGGACAACCCACATAATTTCAATTGGCCAAAGATTTCATGCTAAATCTGTGCTTCCTATAACCTTTCAAATTAAGTTCTTGAGACCATTAGGTTTTTTATGTTTAAATTAAAAGCCTCAAATGACTAATTTGAATTTTTTCTAATTTCATTGCAATATCTTCTTGATAAAAAAACAAGAGAGAGAGAAGAAGAAGAAAAAAAAAGAAAAAAGAAAAAATTATTTTTTATTAATTAAGTTTATAAAATTATAATTTTACTCTTTTAGTTATTAAAAATAAAGATGAAAATTAACGTATAAATGGTAAGATGATTTTCATAAATTTTAAAAGATTGTTAATATTATGTGGGATAAATTAATAATTGCCCGCCTCATTAACAGTTAAAAGTTGACAAACTTTTGGATAAAAGACTAAAATAATATTGATCGGAAATATTAAGATCTAAATAATTTTTAATAATGTTACTCTGTTAGGGACAGGTTTATCTAATATGTGAAATATGTCAACTAAAATGATATTTTTTGAAGTTATGGACCAGAATCAAATTACCCCGTTCACTAACTACTGTTCTTTTGGTGTTTTCTTACATCATTAAAATGCAATCCATAAACTCACAAGGGATCCAATTCATTCAAAATTATGAGAATTTTCACCGATTTTGTTGGACCCAATTGATTCCTTTACATAAAGGAGAAAGAAAGAGTTTGCTTACAGCAAACAAAACGAGGGTAGTTACGGCCCAATTATAAGAAGAAACAAAAGGAGAGTAGTTAGGGAAAACTTGTGGTTAAGACTAAATCTTGGGCATTGGATATGAGATATGAATAACTCGATCAACTCCGCATTCTAGCACACTGGTTGCTCCTTCGTATTCCATTTGCTATTATTAATAATTTCTTTTTGATTTTCCTTGTTCATCATATATGAATAATTTTACTTACTACGCCCATACAGAAAACATGAAAGAAACACTGCTGCATCCCGCATGCCTGCCACTTATATTCCGGCACGTGGCTGTCTCGGCGCCGGAGCCGCAGGCCTGGTAGCAGCTCGTGAGTTGCAGAGGGAAGGGCACAGTGTGGTGGTTTACGAGAAAGGAGATCAAGTAGGTGGAACCTGGGTTTACACTCCCGAGGTCGAGTTAGACCTATTGGGTGCTGACCCAAATCGAGCAACGGTTCATTCGAGCGTGTACAAATCTCTTAGGATCAACTTCCCTAGAGAGATGATGGGTTTTCAACATTACCCCTTTGTGAGCCAAAAAGACGGGTCAGGTGACCCCAGAAGGTTTCCGGGTCATGACGAAGCGTTGTTTTATTTGCAGAATTTCGCTAAAGAGTTTCATATTAATGAACTGGTTAGGTTTCATACTGAGGTGCTCAATGTGAACATGCTTGAGAATAACAAATGGAAAGTGAAGTCGAGAAAGCAAGATGGAGTTATTGTTGCTGAAGAAGAAGAAATTTTTGATGCTGTGGTTGTCTGTAATGGACATTATACAGAGCCTCTTGTCGCCGAAATTCCTGGAATCAGTTCATGGCCTGGGAAGCAAATTCATTCTCATAATTATCGCGTTCCAAAGCCTTTCCAGGATCAAATTGTGATTCTGATAGGGAATAAAGCTAGTGGATTTGATATAAAAAGGGAAATAGCCAAGGTTGCAGAAGAAGTTCATGTTGCAGACAGATCAGTTGCAGATGACACATACGAAAAACAGGCCGAATATGATAACATGTGGCATCACTCCATGATAGAAAGAGCCAATGAAGATAGAACTGTGGTTTTCAGAAATGGGAAAGTTATCTCTGCCGATGTCATCATACACTGCACCGACTACAAGTATTACTTCCCTTTTCTTGCGGATGTGATTAAGGATGGCATTGTGACTGTGGATGATAATCGTATTCATCCGCTATACAAGCATGTTTTTTCGCCAGCTGTGTCCCCAGGGCTTTCCTTTGTTGGGATACTGTTATAACGAAAGCAAAAAAGATAATTAAGAACGCAAATAAAGAACACAGAGATTTAACGTGGTTCACTAACGATGTGTTAGCTACGTCCACAGGCAGAGGAGAGAAAAGTTTTATTGATCTTGAGGAGTAAAAATTACAGATTGCGGCTAGGTTATGACCTAGAGAGTTTATATAGTACTCCCTAGACAGATGCGGAAAAGCCCAGAAAAAATAGGCCCAAACAGATAACCCTAGCCCAGAATCCCGTCTGAACAGGGACTAACTAATTCAAGGCATATTCTAACAAATCTCCACCTTGACTTGAATCCTCTCACAAATAATAGATGTACCAAATGCACCATACACAATGCCAGATGTACCCAAAAGAAAAAACCTCCTCTACCTCAGATTTTGCCCTCTAAAGGGCAATCAACAACTCCTAACATTTAGCAAGTCCAAACAATGTTGGAACTTGCTATGCGAAACCGGCTTGGTGAACATATCAGCTGGGTTATCAGCAGTACCCACTTTGTTCACCTTAATTCTCTTCTCACTTCTTAGAAAATGATACCTTACATCAATGTGCTTAGTCCTCTCATGATGAACTTGGTCCTTAGCTAAACAAATTGCACTGAGACTGTCACAATACACTATAGCTTGATCATGATGTAGACCCAAATCACTGACCAATCCTTTCAACCAGATTCCCTCTTTGGCTGCTTCTGTCAATGCCATGTACTCTACTTCTGTAGTAGACAAAGTCACTGTAGGCTGCAAAGTAGCTTTCCAACTGACAACTGAACTACCAAGAGTGAAAACATAACCAGTCATAGATCTTCTACTGTCAACATCTCCAGCATAATCAGAGTCTGAAAACCCTGTCACCAAACACTGTGTATCACCTCCGTAAATGAGACCAACATCAAATGTACCTTTGAGATACCGAGAAATCCTCTTCACAGCTTGCCAATGCTCCTTGCCAGGTTCACCCATAAACCTACTAACAACACTAACAGACTGTGCAAGATCAGGTCTGGTGCAAACCATCGCATACATCAAGCTTCCTACTGCACTAGTATAGGGAACTCGAGACATGTACTCCTTCTCTTCAACAGATTTAGGTGCAAAAGCAACGGACAGATGTGCATTTGCAGCACTAGGAGTATCTATGGGCTTTGCGGTAGACATGCCAAATCTTGACAAAATCTTCTGAATATATCCCTTCTGTGACAAGAAGAGCTTCTTTTTGCTTCTATCCCTATAAATCTCCATTCCCAGAATTTTTCGAGCTGCACCCAAATCTTTCATCTCAAACTCAATACTAAGAAGATCCTTCAACTTCTGAACATCAGACTTGTTCTCTGCAGCTATCAACATATCATCTACATACAGGACCAGATAAATCAAAGAACCATTTATTGCCTTGCTGTAATAAACACAACAATCATACGGACTCCTGGTGTAGCCAATCTCTATCATATAGCTGTCGAATCTCTTATACCACTGCCTCGGAGACTGCTTTAGTCCATACAAGGACTTCTTCAACTTGCAAACATAGTCTTCCTTACCAGGAACCTGAAATCCATCTGGCTGAGTCATGTATATCTCCTCTTCCAACTCTCCATGTAGAAAAGCTGTCTTCACATCTAGTTGTTCAAGCTCCAAATCCTGATGTGCAACTATTGCTAGTAGCACCCTGATGGAAGTGTGTCTGACCACTGGCGAAAAAATCTCATTGTAGTCTACTCCCTCTCTCTGAGTGAATCCTCTAGCTACTACTCGAGCTTTATACTTGATACCCTCAACAGATGTTTCTCCTTCCTTCTTCTTATAGACCTATTTACACGTGATGATCTTTCTGTCTCGAGGTCGCTTGGTTAATTCCCAAGTCTGATTCTTATGAAGTGACTCCATCTCATCTCCCATTGCAGCAAGCCATTGGGTAGACTCAGTACATGTAACCGCTTCTTTATAGGTGGATGGCTCATTAGAGTCAGTATCTACTTCTTCAGCAACCTGTAGTGCATAGGCCACCATATCTTCAAAACCGTATCTCTTGGGAGGTATCCCATAGTTAGCTCTCTTTGATCGATTAAGAGCCAAACTGTGCTGACTTGCTACTGGTAATGAAGAACCTGATGGTTCTGATTCTGACTGTGGGTGTTGATCTTTATGTTGTGGTTCACTCTCATCTAGAGTAACTTGCTGCTCCACCTGTTTCTCAACACTACCATTTTCTGACACAACAATAGACTTCACAGTAGGGTTAAACATAGAATTTTCATCAAAAACTACATTTCTACTAAGTATAACCCTCTTTTCAGATGGGGACCAGATTCTATACCCTTTAACCCCATCCCCATAACCTACAAATACTCCCTTTTTAGCTCGTGGCTCTAATTTACCCTCATTTACATGATAATAAACAGTACAACCAAAAACTCTTAAATTAGAGTAATCAGCAGGCTTACCAGACCACACCTCAAAAGGAGTTTTGAGATTTATACCTGTGTGAGGTCCACGATTTATCAGATAACACGCTGTACTAACCGCTTCTGCCCAGAACCTTCTAGTTAGTTCAGCATTAGAAAGCATGCACCTAGCTCTCTCCAGAAGTGTCTGATTCATACGTTCTGCTACACCATTCTGCTGTGGTGTATCCCTGACTGTATGATGCCTAGCAATCCCTTCATTCTTACAGAACTCATCAAACTCAGACCAGCAAAATTCCAGACCATTATCAGTTCGCAGCCTTTTGATCTTCTTCCCTGTTTGATTCTCCACTAATGCCTTCCACTGCCTAAAGTGCTTAAAGGCTTCACTTTTATGCTTCATAATGAACACCCAAGTCATCCTTGAGAAATCGTCAATCATTGACACAAAATATCTGTGACCCCCTAAAGACTCCACCCGAGAAGGACCCCAACAATCAGAATGGATGTAATCAAGTGTGCCTTTTGTTCTATGTATTGCTTTAGGAAACTTGCTGCGATGTAACTTCCCGAAAATACAATGTTCACAGAATTCAAGATCCTTGACCTTGTGGCCACAAAGAAGATCCCCTTTTGACAGAATTTGCATCCCTCTTGCACTCATGTGACCAAGCCTCATATGCCATAACTTGGTCATGTTGTCCTTATCAATCTCCG
This sequence comes from Melia azedarach, assembly GCA_028052125.1. Lineage (NCBI taxonomy): Eukaryota > Viridiplantae > Streptophyta > Magnoliopsida > Sapindales > Meliaceae > Melia > Melia azedarach. The sequence continues at coordinate 15,176,306 of CM051401.1, read as the reverse complement.
AGGATGCAACAGCAACAGAACTTGACAGCGTAGAACCTTGAAGAAAATATAAGGTACCACGCTTTACACCTTTCAAAACCACATTCGAACCCTTGCAGACATGTAAGACTCCACCTTCACCTTGAAAACTAAAACCCTTGTTATCCAGCATACTCAACGATATCAGATTCTTTGTCATAAGTGGAACATGCCTAACATTATTCAATGTGCAAAATTTACCATCATGTGTTCGTATTTTAATCGAGCCTATTCCAACCGCCTTACAAATAGAACTGTTAGCCATAGAAATATTGCCTCCATCTACCTGCTCGTAGGTTGTAAACCACTCCCTGCGCGGACATATATGGTAAGACGCTCCAGAATCCAGAATCCACACATCATTGTGATCCGTGTGCTCATCAGCAACTAGAGCAATATCTTCTTCAGAATTGGTATCTGCTACAGCAGCAGTACCTGTCAGTTTATCCTGCTGCCTCTTCTTCTTGGGACAATCAGATTTCCAATGTCCCTTCTCTTTACAGTAGTTACAGACATCATTGGGTTTTGGACCCTTAGAAACTGGCTTCTTGAATTTCTTCTTCCCTGAATTTCCATGTCCATAACTCCCACTGGGTACTAACCCAGCAGCCTGATTATCTGCACCTGTACCAGTCGCCTTGTGGCGCAGCTCTCTAGTATGGAGGGACGATCTAACCTCCTTCAGAGACACAGTATCTTTCCCAACAATAAACGATTGCACAAAATTCTCATATGACAATGGTAAAGATACTAACAGAATTAAAGCAGCATCCTCATCTTCAACTTTAACATCAATATTACGCAATTCTAATAAAATTGTGTTTAACTGATCTAAGTGATCTCGAAGAGGCATACCTTCCTGCATTCGCAGACTGAACAGACGTTGCTTTAGAAGCAACTTATTGGTTAAAGACTTTGTCATATAGAGACCCTCGAGCTTAACCCACAGACCTTGCGCGGTTTCCTCCTCCGCGACCTCGGTAATGATATCGTCTGCAAGACACAGCATAATCGTCGAGTGTGCCTTCTCCTCCAAAACGGCCATCTCAGCGGTGATTGGATCCGCCAGCTTCCTCGCAAGCGGCGCCCACAGCCCTTGTTGTTTCAACAAGGCTCGCATCTTGATCTGCCATAAACTGAAACTATTCCTCCCCGTGAATTTGTCGATCTTCACGTTCATACCAGACATCTTTCTCACCGAATTTCAAACCCTAGACAGATCTAGCTCTGATACCAGTTTGTTATAACGAAAGCAAGAAAGATAATTAAGAACGCAAATAAAGAACACAGAGATTTAACGTGGTTCACTAACGATGTGTTAGCTACGTCCACAGGCAGAGGAGAGAAAAGTTTTATTGATCTTGAGGAGTAAAAATTACAGATTGCGGCTAGGTTATGACCTAGAGAGTTTATATAGTACTCCCTAGACAGATGCGGAAAAGCCCAGAAAAAATAGGCCCAAACAGATAACCCTAGCCCAGAATCCCGTCTGAACAGGGACTAACTAATTCAAGGCATATTCTAACAGATACCACAGAAGGCTCTTCCTTTTCCACTGAGTGAGTACCAGAGCAGATGGATTGCTGGCGTGTTGTCGAATCGGATTGAGCTTCCTTCGGAAGAGGAGATGATGGAAGATATTAAAGCGTTTTACTCAGAACTTGAAGCTTCCGGGAAACCCAAGCGACATACTCATTACATGAGCGACTCCTTTTATGAGTACATGGATTTTCTTGCTGCACAGTGCGGTTTTCCGGGCATGGAAAAATGGAGAAAGGAAATGGAATATGCAACTATGAAAAACGTCATTGCTCGGCCAGGGCGATACCGCGATGAATGGGATGATGATCACCTTATCGAAGAAGCACACAAGGATTTCATCAAATATATTTCACTATGCAAATGATCATTTGCAATTAGGTATTGCTATATTATATGCAAGAAGAGTCTCTCATTAGAGACTTGATTAGCTTTGAATAAAAGGATTGAATAATTATATCGACTCAAGTCTTTTTGAAAGACTTGACCAGCTTCGAATAAAAGGATTGAGCAATTATATAAAAAAAAAACATGAATAATTTCATAGGCTCGCTCTCTTTTGTGTAATAATCAAATATATATTAATGTACATATTTATTAACTATGGTGTTCAAGCTAACTCAACAACTATAATGGAATGGCAATAATATCGTGTTTTTTTATTTTTGAAACTTATTTCGTTTGGCTACTTTTTGATTTTCAACTTATTTGTTTGGGTACAGGTGGCAGGGAACGAAAGGGCAGGAAGGCTAGAAGTTAAAACCTGTTTTTACATACGCTTTTTATAAAATACAAATCTCTCTTTGAGTTGGCTGTAGTAGACAAAATACAGTTTGCTATTATTTTTTCAAAGTGAAAATTTCATATTCATCGATCCAGGGCATCATCAATAGCATTAAACACAAGTAGCACAAAAACAAATTCATTTTATTACGACCTGCCTCCAGCACACCGCAAAACCCTATCCACCAACCAATATTACCATCACTAAATTCCCCAATTCATTAGGACGGTGGGGGTGGCGACGACGATGAGGCGGCTGTAACTGTTGATTATATATGACACATGTCATCTCATAAGATTAATTATAAAAAAGAAAAAATCGAAAAAGATTTAGAGTATAGTATGAAATCAAAATCCCATAGCAAAACCTGCTTATTTCATTGGTGACAGCCGAAAAAGTTGGCTGATGTGACTCTGACTGTGACTGTGACTGTGATTTAAATTAAATCCGCGGCGCCCCTTGGGTTTAATTTGTCCTCATGGCCATTATTAAATGAAATAATTGTCATACATCACATTTTTTCGGAGAATTAATAATAGCGAGTTGCCAATTTGGTACTGCATGCTGTCAAAAGTTCCTGTCAAAACATGCTAATTATGGTTAATTAACGTTTCCGACGTATACATATCTACGTATGTTTTCATATTTAAATATCTATTTTAGTACTAAACATATAATATAAATACTTTTAACAATTATTAATTAAAATAAATTATATTTCTAAAAAAATAACTTCAAGTGTTTAACCCTTTATCTTTATCGTTAAGACTAGGAAACGGACTCTTGAAGTTGTCTAAAATAACACGTAATTATTGAATGGAAATAAGAAATCAAAACCATGTAAAATACGTATAATAGAATAATCTCTCTCTCTCTTCCACTTGAGTTATCTATTATAATTAAAATATTTGCACCCAAACCATTTCCAAGATCCACTAATTATTTATATATCATTAATATTATCTTCATCTAACTAACACGTTTCTGAACACTAATTGAATTAACCAAGTATCGAGATGTGAAATTCATTTTCTTTTTCTTCGTTACTTAAAAGTTGAAGCAGATATTAACGTGCCACTGACTGCGCCATCGTCCTCTTGCTGTTTATTGTTGGCAGACAATTCTGACCAGATTTCTTATTGACTCACAAAATAAGTTAAATTAATAGAGGCGCCATCGATGCACATGCACATTCTTCATCCTATAAATAGACCCTCTTCGATCTGCTTTTCTTTAGACTTACACACAACCAAAACAGCAAACATATGTATCATTTTCTTTGAATCAATATTTATAAGTAGATAACCGAAATTCAAATCAAAAGCTCATCTATCACATCAGAAGCTACGGCAAGGTCAAATCTGTAAGTTTTTGCAGTTTCGTTTTAATGTATATATATGTAAGAATCTATGTTCTTGCTTGCTTAATCTGTTTTTTCCTTTAGTATTCCTATAATTTGATATTTTCTTGAATATTAATGAGTATTTATTTTCCATACGATTCATAATTCAAGCAAATGCCATTATTGGGCTTCTTTTTAAAATATAGTTTTGTTTTTTGTTTTATTAACATAAGCTAGTTGAAATATATATATGTATGTATACACAAGTGTCTTTTACATTTAGTATTTAAAAAAGAATTTAGAAAAGAAAAACAATGGTTTAGTTATACGGGGTTTTGTATGAAATGAGGCCGAACTCGTTAAAATAAGGGCAAAATGATTATAGAATAGAATTAAGAAGATATTTTCACATACCTTTTTGAGATTTATGAAAATGTCAGTTTAATAGAAAATTTATGGAAAGAGATACAAATCTTCTTTACAATATTTATCTTTAACGGAGAATAGTAACTTTTCTAAAATACTCTTTTGAAATTTGTAAAAATCTCAATTTAATAGAAAATTTGTAGAAAGAGATACAAATCTCCTCTACAACGTTTATCTCTTACAAAAAACAATAACGTTACTAAAATATCTTTAAATTCTCTTATTTTAAATTGCAAAATATAATCGTCTGTTAAAACTCAAACTTATAACTATGCAATTATTATATATGTAATTTTAAAAGGTTATTTATTAAATATAAAAAAATATATTATTAAAATATTTTGGCGTGGTGGTTAAAGTATTAGTCTTATATTAAGGCCATAGGTTCAAATGTAAACAAAGTTGTTTTATTTTGCAATTTAAAATAAGAGAATTTGAAAATATTTTTGTAACGTTACTGTTTATCCACCAAAGACAAATATTATAAGAGAGGTTTGTATTTTTTTTTAATAAATTTTTCATCAAATTAAAATATTTACAAGCTTTATGAGAGATACGTGAAAATATCTCTAAAATTAAAAAGTTTTGTAGTCTTTTAAAATGGATAATAAAATCTATTTTTATTATTCGGTCAAAATTAGAAACAAATATTATCAACTTTTTTATTAAAATTATGAGAAAAATAATTTTAATTTATGAAAGTGCATTTCACAACAACAAACGCAAAGAAAGAACACAACACACGAAACAAATCCCAGTTGTAACAAATTAAGAGATTTTCAGTCGATCCTTTATCCAAATTCAAACTCACACATATTTTAATCAAGTAAAAATAATAAATGAAATGGACAAAAGGACAGCGAAGCAAGCTAAAAGTCGTCACACGCAACTCAAATTAAGATCATCACAAAGTTAATATCCACATGCAAGCAAACAATAAATTAATTAAAGGACCACAAATCTACAGAACCTAACAGTAAAAGTCATCGGGATGAGAGTGCATTTCTTTATTAATAGAAGTTCTTAACACATATGTAATGGAAACCTGTTTGGTTCATTGTACTGGGATTATTACTTTTAAATATACTTTTGTCCTTTTGCTATTTTTACACTACATATATGTTCCTATGTTACTTCTTATGTACTTATCTCTTTTACTTATTAGCATTTGCATAGTCTGTAATTCCAAAACAGGAGGGGTGATTTAAGTATATAGCTCAATGTAATGAATTATATTTCGAAATAAACTTCAAATTAATCAAATTTTATTTGAATATATAAACAGGTGGTCATTATTCGAGTTAAACAAATAATTATAAACTTCCTACTCTAACCCTAGTGTATTTATTAATTGAAGGGTAAAAGTCCTTTTAGTCCCAAAGGTTTGACTAAATAACCTCATAAGTCCTAATAGTTTTGAAAATACCTTTAAAAGTCCTAATTTCTTATAGAATGCCTATTATACCCTTACACATAATATTTAACAAAAAACTAATAAAATTTTAAAATTTTTTAAAATACATTATGTTTATGTAAAATATATTAACAAATAAATAAAATAATTATCTTATAGCACATATTTTATATAATTATTATTAACATATTATAGCTTTTATTTATTATTATTTTAGTTTTATTATTTTAATTATATTTTTTATATATGTATTTTATATAAATTATAATATAATCATAAATATTTATTTACTGTAAAATAAATAGATTTATAAATCTATATTTTATTAATAAATTAATATTTTATATTTTAGTTGTATTTATTTTTTAGTAATTATAAATATGTAATTGTTATTATTTAATTTCTTACAATAAATTACAATAAAAATATTTTGTTAATATATTATATAATGACCAATATTTTTATTTGTTAATTAATATATTTTACATAAATATAATTTATATAAAGTTAAAACTTTATAAAGTTTTAAGAATTTATTAGTTTTTTGTTAAATATTATGTATAAGGGTATAATAAGGTATTCTATAAGAAATTAGGACTTTTAAGTATATTTTTAAAACTATTAGGACTTATGAGAGTATTTAGTAAAATTTTTGGGACTAAAAGGACTTTTACCCTTAATTGGATGAATGATGTGGAACCAACTATCATAAGGAAATAAAGAGTGGCGGAGCTTTTCGAGGACTTGAGGGAATCATAACCCCTATGTTCTAACAAAATTTTTTAATAGAATAATATTAGATTCCTTTGAGAGGATGGTAATATTGAACATGAAATACTCATGATTAATTTTTGTCCTCTAAATATTTTTAAGGTTTTTTTATATTTTAAAATTATATAATAATAAATTAGTCAAACATATTTTTTAAGTCTCAAAATATTGATTCCACCTATTTATTAATATTTTATTTATAAAATATTTTTAAAAGAAATTACTTATTTAATTTTATCTTTCCTATAATTTTAAATATATTTTTTAAAAAAATTATATAATTTTAGAAATTTTTTATTTGTAAGAAAATTATGCATTTAATTTTTTTATAAGAAGAATTTTTATGACTAATATTACTTTATATATATTCAAAGTTGGAGCACCAGCAGTGCTTGAGCCAGGCCCCACAATTTGGTAAAAAATTTTAATTATATTATTTGTATTTAAGACTCCATTTTTATACCTATATGTAATTGGGCTCCTATAATTTTATAAAATTATCGGTTTATCCCTAATTTATTAATTATTTTTAGAATGTTAGTCTATTAACTATACCATTTAAATATTTGAGTTCTCAATTATTAATTTTGAACTACCATATTTTGAGTTCTCAATTATTAATTTTGAACTACCATATTTTGAGTTCTCAATTATTAATTTTGAACTACCTTATTTTTATCCTTATATATAGTTTGGCCTCTGAACCTTTTGAAAATTATCGATGCACCCCTTAATTTATTAACTATTTTTAGAATGGTAGCTTATTAACTTTATTGTTTAAACATTTTGACCCTCCAATATTTTATTTTCGGCTGTACCCTTATATAATAATAATGATAATAATAATAATAATAATAATAATTTTTACAAAATAATAAAAAAAAACATTAGTTTTTAATTTTTCTTTATATTTCTCTTCTTAAAAAGAAAAAAATTAGTCTCTTTAAACTATTGTCAATTATCATTTGGTTATGCATATTGTCAAAACTATACTTTGCAACGAAATGGAGAATGACTTTATCATTAACTCATTAATAATATATATTAAAAGAAAAATTACAGAGAAATTTAGTATAAAATCAATTATTGATGATTTAGGAGATCTTAAGGAATAAAAATCTTTTTTAATTTTGAATAAGTTAGTATATTTGAGTATTTTTTTTATTTATATATATTATTGACATTAAATGATAAATTTATTTTATAAAATTTTAGTTTTAATATTTATTTATTAATTTTTTGAACTTAAAAATTTTATATTATTATTGTACTTCTAAATTTTAGATTCTAGTTCAGCCACTCAAAAATAAATTAATGATTTTCAAGAAATAATTTGTTAAATATTAAGAAAGAAGAATAAAGAAAAGATGCAAAAGTGGAAAGACAGTTTGAAAGAGCTGAGCAATTTCTCTGGATGAAAATTAAAGGACTGGAATATTAATCATACACTTTTTTATTGCCACGAGGGATGGAGGAATTATTTATCATATGAAAACACCATATCCTTATAATCTTTTTAACTTAAAGAAAGTATTGAGATTTGAAATTCATTGTCGTTTTCTTCACTGTTTTAACTTTGTTAGCAAACATTAATTTTTTATTTGTTTAATTGTCTTAATTTGATTCGATTCGATTCCGTAACATGCATGCACTGCACCACCTTATTATTAATTATCTTTGCCAAACATATTAAAAAAGAAGGGACATGATGCTCGCATTTTCTTCACCTTATAAATGAATCTTCGCTATAGCTTTTCAAAACTCAAATCACATATCAATTTAACACAGCTTTCGAGCAATTTTACGCAGATATTGAGATTCAAGTCACCATCACATCACATCAGTAGCTATACAACTACCTAGCAAACCCGTAAGTTCGTAATATTTGTTCCTTCTGGCCTGTGGGCTGCTCTGTATTCCTTTTGCTATTATTAACAATAATTTCGATTTAACAGCTAATTTCTTTTACATTTTCGTTGTGCATGGATATGAATAAATTTACGCTATGGCAAAACAGGAAATTAAATATGAAAGAAACACTTATGTCCCGGCACGTGGCTGTAATCGGCGCCGGAGCCGCAGGCCTGGTAGCAGCTCGTGAGTTGCAGAGGGAAGGGCACACTGTGGTGGTTTACGAGAAAGGAGAATCAAGTAGGTGGAACCTGGGTTTACACTCCCGAGGTCGAGTCAGACCTATTGGGTGCTGAGCCCAAATCGAGCAACGGTTCATTCGAGCATGTACAAATCTCTTAGGATCAACTTCCCTAGAGAGATGATGGGTTTTCAACATTACCCTTTTGTGAGCCAAAAAGAAGGGTCAGGTGACCCCAGAAGGTTTCCGGGTCATGACGAAGTGTTGTTTTATTTGCAGAATTTCGCTAAAGAGTTTCATATTAATGAACTGGTTAGGCTTTCATACTGAGGTGCTCAATGTGAACATGCTTGAGAATAACAAATGGAAAGTGAAGTCGAGAAAGCAAGACTGGAGTTACTGTTGCTGAAGAAGAAGAGATTTTTGATGCTGTGGTTGTCTGTAATGGACATTATACAGAGCCTCTTGTTGCCTGAAATTCCTGGAATCAGTTCATGGCCTGGGAAGCAAATTCATTCTCATAATTATCGCGTTCCGAAAGCCTTTCCAGGATCAAATTGTGATTCTGATAGGGAACAAAGCTAGTGGATTTGATATAAAAAGGGAAATAGCCAAGGTCGCGGAAGAAAGTTCATGTTGCAGACAGATCAGTTGCAGATGACACATACGAAAAACAGGCCGAATATGATAACATGTGGCATCATTCCATGATAGAAAGAGCCAATGAAGATGGAACTGTGGTTTTCAGAAATGGGAAAGTTATCTCTGCCGATGTCATCATACACTGCACCGGCTACAAGTATTACTTCCCTTTTCTTGCGGATGTGATTAAGGATGGCATTGTGACTGTGGATGATAATCGTATTCATCCGCTATACAAGCATGTTTTTTCGCCAGCTGTGTCCCCAGGGCTTTCCTTTGTTGGGATACCACAGAAGCTCTTGCCTTTTCCACTGAGTGAGTACCAGAGCAGATGGATTGCTGGGTGTTTGTCGAATCGGATTGAGCTTCCTTCGGAAGAGGAGATGATGGAAGATATTAAAGCGTTTTACTCAGAACTTGAATCTTCCGGGAAACCCAAGCGACATACTCATTACATGAGTGACTCCTTTTACGAGTACATGGATTTTCTTGCTGCACAGTGCGGTTGTCCAGGGCATGGAAAAATGGAGAAAGGAAATGGATTATGCAACCTATGAAAAACAGTCATTGCTCGACCAGGGGCGATACCGCGATGAATGGGATGATGATCACCTTATCGAAGAAGCACACAAGGATTTCATCAAATACATTTCACTATGCAAATGATCATTTGCAGTTATGTCTTGCCATATATGCAAGAAGAGAGTCTCTTTAGAGACTTGAAGAGCTTTGAATAAAAGGATTGAATAATATATCGACTCAAGTCTTTTTGAAAGACTTGACCAGCTTCGAATAAAAGGATTGAGCAATTATAGAAAAAAAAAAAACATGAATAATTTCATAGACTGACTCTGTTGTGTAATAATCAAATTATATAAATGTATAATATTTTCTTAACTATGTTGTTCAAGCTATACTTCAACAATATAATGGAATGGGAATAATATCGTTTTTTTTTTGTCAAACTTATTTTGTTTGGCTAAAGAGACAGGAAAGAAAGGACAGGAAACAAGTTATTTTTTTTATTTGAATTAATTTTGAACATTATATTTTCTTCGTTATATATATAGATAGTCTATACTATTGTTTTAATAACTGTCCTTTGATTTTGTTTTTATGTATGATATTATTTCTGCTATTAGTGTTTTGAGTCGTTATGATTAAAATAATATCAAATTTTGTCCATTAATTTATTTATCTAACTCGTTGAGTCATTGAGATTCCGCATCCGTAAAGATATTTTTTATCTTATTTTCTATCCTTGCATCAAGGATAAAAAAACAAATGTATACTGTTTTATTTAATATATTTATATACAATATTTTCTTATATTCTTTACAACAAGTATCAAGCACATAGTTAATATAAGAGAAATACATTCTATGTTTATTGCAAATAAAGGAATCGAAATTGTTTTCTTCTTTGAAATTTTTTTAATTAAAATTAATTTAAACTGTTAGATAAATTTTTATTGATGCATGACACTACATTTAGTTAATATATTATTATTTTTCTTCTAGTTTATACAAAATTTTCTTTTTTTTTTCTAGAATTTCATAAATACTCTTAACCTACTTTTTTTTTCTAGCAAAATAATTATCTGAATTTGCCTTAACTTATTATTAGCATTTAATTTGGATAATGATATCTTCGTTTTTGAATATTTTAAAAATAATGAATTAAAATAGATTTCTTGAAATGTAACATTTTAATCTCTAATAACTGTTGATAGTAGCACAGTTTAAATTATTAAATATGAAATAATTATATTTTATTTTATTACACCAATATTTAGAAATAAAAATGATAATATTCTAATAAGTTGTACTAACATAAATTAAGTTAAAGGAGGTGTATCTTTGTGCTTTCTTAAAATTTAGAGGTATTTAGTATAGTAGTGTTTTTTTTTTCAAATGAATAGGAATATCCCGTTAGTTTATTTTTATTTTAGGTTATATATTTATACAAATTATTATACATATCTATTCTATTCTAATAATATTAATTTGAATAAATTCAAAAATTATTAATAATAAATAATATAAATAAATGTTAATCATCCAACAGTATTTGCAATCATTATGTCTCATATAATTTGTATCAACAGTTTATATTTTTAATATTATAATTATTTAAAAAAATTACTTTTTTTGCTTGTGGTATAGAAAATAGCTAGTTATGTGCACGTGCTGAATTTATTAAATGGAATAACTGGTAGCTTTCATCTTTAATCGAATGGATCAACTTCAAATATATTCACACTTTTCGAGAGAAAAATAGTGCGGCTGAAATTAATGGTAGCCAATAATTGAAAGTACTGGTTTCAGAGAAGTTGCAGTTGGAAGATGCACGTGCGTTAACATTACCGAGATAACAGGTTCTCTCGAGCTTTGCTATATAATACATATATTTTATATATATATATATTACAGAGGTTGCTAGGTACAGGGGCCTTGCCTTTCCTCAGCGCGTTCCTCTCTTTCATGTTTCTCGTCTAGGTTTCCTTGCACTGCTGCTACTGCCAACTGCTGCTGCTGCAGACTCGGTTTAGATTATTTTGTTAGCAGAAAATTTAGAAGTTCTCTTTTTTTTTGGGTTTCTTCAACTAACGCATTTCTAGACACTTAAACAAAGTATTGGGATCTGAAATTCATTGTTTTTTTCTTCACATGTGAATTAAAATTTTTCCAAGAAAATATTGACGTGCACTGCACCTTCTTACTGATCATGCCTTATTTTTTTTTTTTCGCAGAGAATCTGACCATATTTGCTATTGCCACGCAAATTAATTAGATGAGAAAAATTATTACGCTGTTTAATTTTAAGGGAAAGTAAATATAATTAAGTACTAGATACTGAAATTCAAGTCAAAAGTTTATCGTTCACGTTAACATTTTGATTATAATTCATATTTCATGCATGTATATGTGATGTATCGCTATAATTTATTTTCAAACTGTTTTAACTTTTGTAAGCAAACTATTTTTTTTTATTTGTTTAGTTGTCTTTAATTTGATTCGATTCTTAATTATCTTTGCCAAACAAATTAAACAATAAGAGGAAATGATGCCCGTATTTTCTTCACCTTATAAATGAATATCTTCGCTATAGCTTTCGAAACTCAAATCACGAGGCAAACATTCGATCGCTTACCTTCTAGCAATTTTACGAAGATTTTGAAATTTAGGTCACCATCACATTACATCAGTAGCTATACAACTACCTCCCAGACCTGTAAGTTTGTAATCTTTGTTCCTCTGGCCTTCGGGCTGCTCCTTTGTATTCGTTTTGTTATTATTGCTAATAATTTTGTTTTAACAGTTAATTTCTTTTACATTTTCGTTGTTCATGTACGAATAATTTTACGTATGTATGGCCAAACAGGAAATTGAATATGAAAGAAACAATTATGTTCCGGCACGTGGCTGTAATTGGCTCCGGAGCCGCAGGTTTGGTTGCGGCTCGTGAGTTGCGGAGGGAAGGGCATAGCGTGGTGGTTTACGAGAAAGGAGATCAAATAGGTGGAGCCTGGGTTTATACTCCACAGATCGAGTCAGACATTTTGGGTGTTGACCCAAATCGAGTAACGGTTCATTCGAGCATGTACAAATCTCTAAGGATCAATTTTCCCAGGGAGATGATGGGATTTCAAGATTACCCTTTTGTGAGCCGCCGGAATGATGGGTCCCGTGACACCAGAAGGTTTGCGAGTCATGAAGAGGTCTTGCTTTACTTGCAGAATTTCGCAAAAGAGTTTCGTATTAATGAATTGGTGAGGCTTCATAGTGAGGTGCTGAATGTGGACATACTTGAGAATAACAAATGGAAAGTGAAGTCAAGAAACAGAGACGGCGTTACTGTTCACCGAAGAGGAAGAAATTTTTGATGCTGTGGTTGTCTGTAATGGACATTATACAGAGCCTCTTGTTGCTGAAATTCCTGGAATCAGTTCATGGCCTGGGAAGCAAATTCATTCTCATAATTATCGCGTTCCTAAGCCTTTCCAGGATCAAGTTGTGATTCTGATAGGGAATAAAGCTAGTGGATTTGATATAAAAGGAGAAATAGCCACGGTTGCAGAAGAAGTTCATGTTGCAGACAGATCTGTTGCAGATGAAACATACGTAAAACAGGCTGAATATGATAACATGTGGCATCATTCCATGATAGAAAGAGCCAATGAAGATGGAACTGTGGTTTTCAGAAATGGGAGAAGTTATCTCTGCCGACTGTCATCATACACTGCACCGGCTACAAGTATTACTTCCCTTTTCTTGCGGACGTGATTAAGGATGGCATTGTGAGTGTGGATGATAATCGTATTCATCCACTATACAAGCATGTTTTTCCGCCAGCTGTGTCCCCAGGGCTTTCCTTTGTTGGGATACCACAGAAAGCTGTGCCTTTTCCACTGAGTGAGTACCAGAGCAGATGGATTGCTGGTGTTTTGTCGAATCGGATTGAGCTTCCTTCGGAAGAGGAGATGATGGAAGATATTAAAGCGTTTTACTCAGAACTTGAATCTTCCGGGAAACCCAAGCGGCATACTCATTACATGAGCGACTCCTTTTATGAGTACATGGATTTTCTTGCTGCACAGTGCGGTTGTCCGGGCATGGAAAAATGGAGAAAGGAAATGGAATATGCAACTATGAAAAACGTCATTGCTCGGCCAGGGCGATACCGCGATGAATGGGATGATGATCACCTTATCGAAGAAGCACACAAGATTTCATCAAATATATTTCACTATGCAAATGATCATTTGCAGTTAGGTATTGCTATATTATATGCAAGAAGAGTCTCTCATTAGAGACTTGACTAGCTTTCCAATAAAAGGATTGAATAATTAAATTGATTGAAGTCTTTTTGAATGGACTTGACCAGCTTCGAATAAAAGGATTGAACAATTATTTCAAAACAATAGAGATGAATAATGTCATGTACTCACTCTTTTGTGTTATAATGGCTATTCAAATATGATGTTTACTTAATGGCTGGTGCTCAAGCTATTACTTCAACAATAGAATGGGAAGTAATATTCTTAAATACTCCTGACTTTTGGAAAAATAACATATAGCTTTGGGTTTTGAGGCTGTTCTAGACATCCTTAAGATTTGAGAACATAAGAAGAAGTGATTTCTAGGGAACTGAAGTGGTTGAAGCAATATATGTGTCGTTAGAAGGCATGGTTGTATTTGAGTACCACGTTAAATTTCTGTACAATTCTGTGCAATATGTATTTGCATTTTGTTCTTCGTTTATCCTTAATTTATTGATAATTTTTCAGAGAACTGAAGATCTTGAAGTCACGTTCTGCTTTGTTATATGGAATTGGCGCCGGCCAGAGTGTTTTCGAAAATGACCAACTTTTAAGGACTGCTCATAATAAGTAATGTGCAGCTTCTGACAGGTCGTCAATGCCTCCTAAAGATTATGATATCTTGAATGGCATGAATATTCTTTGTTAGATGCATTAAAATTATGCAAGTCAGGTTTTGTCGTACAGTTGATTGTATAAACTGCTTGAAATTGATGGACAACAATGATATGGTATTTTTAATGCTAAAAGGACGCTTTTAGTCCTCGTTGGCTTACATTTTGTTCCCAAGGCAGGAACAAAACTTTGTGGGTTTTATCGATGGCTGGTGATTGTACTTTTATACTTCATTTTCATGCCTTTCATGTTAAAACACTCAACACCTGTAAAATATAACTAAAATGTTTAAAATGAAAAATAATTAATCTAAAACGGACTAAAGAATGTTAAGTATGCTACTTAATGATAGATCATTTAAGTATAATCATATAACAAAAATTAAGATATCATTCCTGATAGTAATATACTAGAGTGTTCAGACATTCCTGATAGTAATATACTAGAGTGTTCAGATATCAGAATGAGGGTTCTTCAATAACAATAATAAGATCTCCAGATTCTTATTATAATATTAATAACTTGCAGGATATGCTATTTGCTCTGTTTTTCAGTTCATAAACAAACGAACAGCTGCCAGAAGCTCTCGTTCAAATGAAGAGCTGTATAATGTTGGTTGGATTTTGTATCTAATTCTGTTGAGTTATCATTTCAGCCTGGTTTCGGTTCACTTCCAGGTTTGGAGGTTTGGAGGTGTTGTGTGCATCCAATATATGTGCATGAAGTTGAAGAGTTCAACAAAACAACAAAGGAATGGAGTAAATCTAAAGTATGGGATTTAAATGAATGTTGAATCAACGACGGGTGTAGCCACAACATCAAAGCGGAGCCTTACTGAAGACAGTGGAAGTGGCTGCTGACGAACCACCACCTAAAAGATATTTTAGAAGCCAACTGATTACAGAGCAAAGTCTAGTTATTCACTGGACATACCTGTAAGTACACAATCACAGCGTTTGCTCTTTTGCATAAATCGGATAGATTTAGACTCATCAATTTTCTTTTCTGACTATTTCTAGCTTTCATTTTAAACAGAAATGCCTGTTTGGACCAAAAGCAAAGAACTACTAGTGAAGTTGACTTGGGGACGGATTAATTCCTGAAAGTTCTTCAGGATTGTGCATCTGCGGCTTCCATTCATCATCAGATGTTTCTTCCGCTTAAAACTGCAAGAAGTTGGTGCTTTTGCTCAGAGCTTGGAATACATGGTTGCCTGGAAGTTTCTTTGAGGTCCAATTGCAGATAAATTCTAGCGAGTCGCTGCAGAAAAACGTGCTATATATATATATATATATATATATATATATATATGTATGTATGTATGTATGTATGAATTTCACGACTCAGCTTTGGTCAGTATGGTAATTATTGCTGCAGTTTTTGATGTTTGAGATAGAATTGTTTTATGACAGTTGGAAGTCAACCCTTCTTCGGTAAACATAATTAGTTTGTATTGTTATTATGATTACTCTGTTTCTCACACCTGTGCTAAAACAATATGCAAATAGGGAATTCACATCATGGGTTGAATTAATCCATATAACTTTAATTGTTAGGCTAATGAGAAAATAATTAAACAAAGATATGAAATTATAAAGGACTGAAAGGATTCTGCTATTTCATGCTCTTACTATCTCTGTTGGGTTCCTGAGAAAACAGAATTAAAGAAATGAAACCCTGTTTAAAATGGGAGTTAGAAAATGCTGATATGATCGGGTTCACATTTCTACCAAATCCAGCTCTAGGATAAAGAAAGCTTTTTGAGTTGTTTCTTTCTTTCTTTAAAATTAATTAGAAATAAAACAAAAAAGAAAAAAAATAATTTTTTTAATATAATTGACTAAGACTTCAATTTCTATAACCTGCAATTTTATTTCAACTGGTCATTCTTTATTATTATTATTATTATTTACATACAACTTGGATCTGGAGATCTGCTACATATTCGCATTTGAAAGCAGAGAAAAAAAATGATGCAATTGCTTTGAAGAAACGTAATTGAATCGCTTTATTTGAAGAAATTCAATTTAACAAGTTTGTAATCCATACATATCACTGCCTACAAGAAGCTCAGATCATACCTGTAAGTTTCTTTTGTTTGCACATTCTTAGTACAGATTATCAAATTTATTAGATCCAAAAATAATGAATTAACCTTTTCTTTTTCTTGAAGTCACGTTTGCTCATGCATTAGAACATCTCTCTAAACTTTCTCAATTTTATTTAGATTATTTATCATAAAAATGTTAATGTTATTAAATTATAACATGTTAAATAAGAATAATACTAACAAGAATTTAGGACATAAATTGGAACATATATCGTCAATCTTTAAATAAATTTACTTCATTCTATTTCACCTTTATTGTTGGGGAAGGGGGAGAAATTGGAAGTGGAGTGAAGTCACTAATTTTATTCTCCTTTTTCTTATTAATAAATTTCTAAATTATATTTAAAAAAGAGAACTAATTTTATCATTTTCAAAATCTTCAGCAACTTGCTTCAATGAGCATCCAAAGTATCTCTTCAGACGAAAATCATTCTTCTTGTTGAAGATATGATGTCTTTTTAAGTTTTAGAGGTGAAGACACTCGCAAAAACTTCACGGATCATCTTTATACTGCTCTGAATAAAAGAGGAATTAATATATTCAGGGATGATAATGAACTTGAGAGAGGAAAATCCATTTCACCAGAGCTTTTTAAAGCAATTGAAGAATCGAGATTTTCAATTGTTATTTTTTCAAAAAATTATGCCTATTCAACTTGGTGTTTGGATGAACTTGTTAAAATTGTTGAATGCAAGAACAAAAGTACTAATCAACAATCTATTTTTCCAGAGCCGAAGCCAGTGCAAGTAAGGAGGAACAAGAGTTTAAACGATTTAAAGAATTCTAATAATGTAAGTAGACGGTCAAAACTTGCTGTCTTCCTCTAAGGTAATTAGTGTATCTACTCATTTTTTTTTCCTTTTCCTTTTTCTTTGAACAGAAAGAAGAATCCCATCTTCCATTCGCAATTGCATCAGCTTTGAGTTCTTGGTTTCTTTTCACCAGGAAATAATCTAAAGGAAAAAAATAAAGGTTTTGTGTCTAGGTAATTTCCTTTCATGTGTTATGAACCTTGTATCATTGATTGAATTCATTCTGTTGATTGAATTTGGGATAAAAACAGAGTGGAACTCTAATTGTATTTCTTTGAGTATTCATTCAAGACTAACTCCCATCATAATTTGCTATCTTACCTAAATGCCTCCCAACGACTCCAATATTTAATTATATATATACACACATCTAATGTCGGTTCATATAACCGATTAAAATATCTTATGTTTAAAAAAATTATGATTTTTGAGATTAATTATATAATTAATAAATAAATCAATATAATTAAAAACTTCACACCTACCATTATTTGAGATTAATTATATTAAAAGATGACATTGACTTGAACAGTTCAACAATAAATTTTTGGCCATACTCCATTGGCCAAACTTGCTACTGTCATCTTGTAAAAGAAGAGAAATTCTTATGTGATTTCTTCATCGTCTTAAAACACACAAAATTTTCTCAGATTTTCCATGAAAGATTAAGAAGGAAAGGGTATTTTGCCTTGCTTTCTACTCTGAAGAAGGAAAAATAGTTTTTCAATCTGTCTGTGACAACCGCAACGCGCATACTCAAATTAAGCCGTAAGTATACATCGGCTTATGCTTTGTATATAGCTTGAAATATTTATAATCTTAATTATTTGTCTAGGTTATAGAATTTTAGGGCCTGGTTATATATTCTGATCATTCGTTTAAGATATTAATGTTAGTTTATTAATTTTCGATATATATCAATTGATTCCACAAATTAATCGAATCTTTTGAATGATCAATACAAGTAATTTGGAATATTGTATTTTCACTCACGTTAAAATCTTAAAATTAGTATCAATGTTAATTTGTTTATGTTAAGGGTAATTTTAATCCAAATCAGTAACTTACCAAGGTATTTGTGATCAACCATTAACTGTAATTAAGTCAACGGAGAGAAGTGATTGAAAATTTGGTAATTAAAAATATAGATGGAAACAATAATTTATGTTTTGTAATAACTCATCAATTATATATATTTTTATATAATTCACTAAAAATTCAGGAGTCATAACTTTATTCATGTGTTATATAACTTAATGAAGTGTTAATTGCAACCTGTCTATTTGTTAAAAAATTTTGATTCTGGTTTACTACCACTAATATATATATAGTTTATATTTTGAAGCATATGATTTTTGCATCATATTGATGGGTATATAGTGCTGATTAATTATTATAGGCATTTTTGTTTCAAAACTAGACTATGATTAGTTCAGACTAATGTATATACCATATACATGTAAACATTTCTCTCCATTAGATAGATATATTTTTCTAGTAAGAAACTAAAAATTACCTTTTTTTTTTTTCCAAATGATTCATCTTATTTTACTCAAAATTTTCAGGAATTTAAATAGGAGGCTGGAAAATCAATTGCTAACATGAGTAGCCAAAAAACCTCTTCATATATTCCTCCTTTATCTCATTGCAAATATGATGTATTCTTGAGCTTCAGAGGTGAAGACACTCGTACAAGTTTTACAGATCATCTTTATTCTACTTTGAAACAGAAAGGAATTTTTGTATACAGAGATGACAATGAACTTGAGAGAGGAAAATCTATATCTACACTATTTAAAACAATTGAAGAATCAAGATTTTCAATTATTGTTTTCTCAAAAACATATGCTCATTCTACTTGGTGCTTGGATGAACTTGTTAAGATTATTGAATGCAAGAACACAAGTGATCAACATATTATTTTTCCAATTTTCTATAATGTGGAACCAACTATGGTAAGAAAACAGATCGGTAGTTTTCAAGAAGCTTTTGCTAAACATGAAGAAGCTTTTGGAGAGGATATTGAAAGGGTGAAAAAGTGGAGAGATGCTCTTAAAGATGTGGCCAATATTGCTGGATGGGAATTGAAGAACAAGTAATTAATCATCATTATTATTCTTTTAGTACATTATTTATTATCATATTAAAACATATAATCCCTAGCTTATTGTTCCTTCCTATATATTATCATATTCAAACATCTAATCCTTTATTGTTCCTTCCAATTTTCAGGAGTGAGTCAGAAATAATTGAAGATATTGTCAAGAAGATATCAACTAATTTAATTTCCTTGAAATTTGAGACTCATTATAAGGAATTAGGAGGAATAAATTCACGTGTAGAAGAACTTATGTTGCTTTTGGGCAAAGGGTCTGATGATGTTCAAATGATAGGAATCCATGGGATGGGTGGTCTAGGAAAGACAACAGTAGCAAGAGTTGTTTATGACTTAATCTCTTGGGAATTTGAAGGAAGTAGTTTTCTTGCCAATGTTCGAGAGACTTGTGAAAAAAGTAGTGTTGTCACTTTACAAAATCAACTTATTTATGAATTATTGAAGCTAGAAAACAGTAATATATGGAATGTTCATTGTGGTATCAATATGATAGGAAGTAGATTGCGGCGGAGAAAAGTTCTTCTTGTTTTGATGATGTGGATAACATAGAGCAATTGGAAAGTTTAGCTTAAAAGCATGAATGGTTTGGTTTAGGTAGCAGAATCATTATAACATCGAGAGATGAACATTTATTGATGACAGAGAGAGTGGATGAAGTATATAAACTTAATGGATTGAATGATGAAGAAGCTCTTCAACTTTTTTGTATAAAAGCCTTTAAAGCATATCAACCCATGAAAGAGTATGAGCAGTTATCTCAACGTGTTTTAAAGTATGCAGCTGGCCTTCCATTAGCTCTAAAAGTTTTGGGTTCATTTTTGTATGCTAGAACTATAGAGGAATGGAAAAGTGCACTACAAAGACTAACAAAAACTTCAATAAATCAAATTATGAAGATACTTCAAATAAGTTTTGATGGGCTACAAGAAACAGAGAAGAAAATATTTCTTGATATTGCATGTTTTTTTAAGGGCGAGAATAGAGATTATATAACAAAAATCCTAGATGGCTGTGATTTTGACCCAATAATTGGAATATCTGTTCTTATTGAAAAATCTCTAATATTTATTTTAGATTACAACCAAGTGTGGATGCATGATTTGTTACAAGAAATGGGCTTACAAATTGTTAAGAGAGAGTGTGAAAAACCTGGAAAACGCAGCAGATTATGGGACGAAGTAGATGTACATCATGTGTTATCAGAGAACACGGTATGACTAAGTACAAAACACGTATATTAGTTCATGATTTGTGGTTTCAACTAATTAATTCTTACAAATGTACTTTTCTTCACTTATCTATGTCCTATGATTTCAGGGAAGCGAAGTAATTGAAGGCATAATGCTTGACAACTTGGAAGATGAGGCATCTACAAGTGCAGATGCTAAAACTTTTTCGAAAATGACCAATCTAAGACTGCTCAAAATCCATAATGTACAACTTCCAAAAGGTCTTGAGTACCTTCCTAACGAATTGCGGTTACTTGAATGGCGTGGATATCCTTTAGAATCATTGCCATCAAATTTGCAACTGGACAATACCATTAAGCTTAGTATGTGTTATAGCAATATCAAGCAAATGTTGAACACAACCAAAGTAAGTTTCATTTGTCACTTATTAATAGTATTTCTTTTGAGAAAATAATTGTTGATAATTTTATTCATAATTAAATTAATTAATGTGGTAAACTAAGGATTTTTTTTTTTATATATTTTCAACAGCCTTTAAACAATATGAAATTCATGAGATTCAGCCACTCCCAAAACTTGATCAAGACACCGGACTTCACAGGGTTACCAAATTTGGAGTACATGAATCTTAAAGGATGTTCAAGATTGTGTGAAATTCACCCGTCTTTGCTACTTCATAGTAAGCTCATTTTTCTAACTTTGAAAGATTGTACAAGTCTTATGACTCTTCCAAACAAGATTCATATGAAATCTCTTAGGCAACTTATACTTTCTGGTTGCTCGAAGTTGAGAAAGTTTCCGGACATTGTTGGAAGTATGGAATGTCTGTCAGAGCTTTTTTTGGATGGAACTGCTATTAGAGAACTGCCACTGTCAGTTGAATTTTTGTCTGGACTTGTTTTGTTGAATTTGAAGGATTGTGATAAACTCAAAAGTTTTCCCAGCGCCATAATCAATGGCTTAAAATGCCTTAGAACTTTGAATCTTTCAGGTTGCTCCAAATTGAGATCGTTTCCAGAGATTGAGGGAAGAATGGAATGCCTTTTAGAGCTTCATTTAGATGGAACTGCTATTCAGGAGTTGCCATTGTCAATCACACTTCTATACGGCCTTGTTTTGTTGAATTTGAAAGACTGTAAAGACCTTGAAAGTCTTCCAAGTGCTATAATCGATGGTTTAAAGCACCTTAAAACTTTGAATTTATCTGGCTGCTCTAAACTTGAAAATGTGCCAGAGAACTTGGGAAAAGTAGAAAGCTTGGAAGAACTTGATATAAGTGGGACAGCCATAAGACAACCACCAGCGTCCATTTTTCTTCTAAGGAATCTTAAAGCCCTATCTTTTCGCGGATGCAAAGAAGCAGCAACGTCAAAATCATGGTTTTCGCGCTTCTCCATCAATTTGATGCCAAGAAGAAGTTCAGATTCCATGACTTTGGTGTTGCCATCTTTATCTGGTTTGTCTTCTTTAAAAAAATTGGATCTCAGTGACTGTAATCTGAAGGAAGGAACGATCATCAATGATATTTGGAACTTATTTTCATTGAAGGAATTAAATCTGAGCAGAAACAATTTCGTTTCACTACCTGGAGCTATTAATCGTCTTTCTCAGCTTCAAGATCTGGTGTTGGAGGATTGCAAGCGGCTTGAATCTCTGCCAGAACTTCCATCCAGTGTATATAAAGTCATAGTTGATGGTTGTTCTTCGCTGGACATAGTACCACATGCATTCCAGTCGTGCAAGTCGCGTTGGTTATTTGTTGATTCTCTGAACTGCATGAAATCGGTCGACAACAACGATTTGGCATTTTCAATGCTAAAAGGTTTGCTTGAGGTCAGTCTCTCATTTTGTTTCTGTCACTTTTGCTAAATAAAGTTAGAGTTTCTCGAGAATTAATCCAACAGTATGTTGATTGTCTCTCTGTCCCTTTTTTTTTTTTGGGTGCAGGGAGAGTCAAATCGAATAAATAGGTTAAGCGTTGTTTTTCCTGGAAGCAAACTTCCAGAGTGGCTCCGATTTCAGAATAAGGGTTCTTCAATAACGATAATAAGGCCTCTAGATTCTTACAATAAGAATAAGAATAACTTGGCGGGATATGCTATTTGCTGTGTTTTTCATGTCCATAAACATCCATCAACTGTCAAAAGCCATCCTTCATCAGGCACACATAAGCTTATCTGCCAAATCAAAGTTGACAAAAGACATTACTGTGGTCTAACTTTTGATTTTGATGAGCAATTGGGTCAGCCGGTGTCAAACCATCTTTGGCTACAGTATTTGTCGACTCAAGAGTTGCAAAGATTCAGCCTTTGGAACCACGAATTTAATCACGTTGAAATATCATTTGCAGCCAAAAGGGGGCCAGGTTTGGAGGTGAAGAGTTGTGGTGTGCATCCAGTCTATGTTGATGAAGTTGAAGAGTTCAATAGTACAACAAAGGAATGGAGAAGATCTAAAGTTTGGAAGTTAAATGAATCCGATGGTCAAGTTTTTGTTGGATCAACAATGGATCATGTAGCCACAACGTCAAAGCGAACCCTTACTGACCTTGCTGAAGCAGATGCCAGTGCAAGTCAAGAAGAACCAAAACCTAAACGATTTAAAGCACTTGAATAAAGAGCAAATTGGAGACTATATATACTTTCAATATATCTGTAAGTAGATGGTTACAGTAAATTGGTTAAATTGAGCCATTAATTTTCATATCTACTCATGCTTTTTTAATTTATTTTCTTTCTCCTTCATGTTTGCAAGAAAATGCTCAGTTGGGATCATAAACAAAGAATTAGGACAGAGGTTGTATTTGGGCATGAATACTTCAAAGTCGTTTTGGCCGGAAAGTAACCTGAAGAGTATTATCTGAACGAGAGTGTCATGCTTTCATTCGAAATTGTATTGGAGATCGGATTGGCCCCTTATATATATAATTGTATTTTGTGAACATTCAAGAGTACTATTATTTTGTTTGGCTATGGAGAAAATGAAAGAAAAGCTAGTTTGTTTGGAATTCAAGCACACGTCAGGAAGAGATCTTGGAGAAAACTTACTCAGTTCCTGTTGGAATTTGATTCTATTATTCTCTTTTAGCATTTTTTCAATGAGAAAACTTCACACTTCCTGTTCGATTTCTTCATTTCTATCCTCACTCATTTTTGTTTACTTATTTATTTATTTATTTCATGTTGACCAGAAAATGCATGCCTAGAACCTTAGGTTGCTTCCTTCCTGAAAGTCTTTTGGTGAAATGAATGGAAAAAAACAGAGTAAAGAAAATCTCTGTTGGGTTGCGAGAGATAAAACAGAGGAAACAGAGGCCCTCTCAAATTCTTTATCTTCTTCTGTATTTTTCTTTCTCAGGTTGGTTTTCCGATGTATAATCTAATAAATTTAGTTATTTATATTTGAGTTATGTTTAGTATTTTCGAAGTCAACTAAATAATTGAAACTTACACGTCTCCTTAGAAGACAAAAAGAAATATTCTCTCTCTTACCTGCGATAAAAAATATATATAAATCAATAACAGCAGCACCACATTCATTAATTAATGCTTTCTTAATTAATAACTTGTAGCACACTCCGTTGACCAAACTTAGCGAATGCTACATAAACAGAAGACAAATCACTATTTGATTAAAACACGAAAAAAATAAAAACATCCTCTGGCTTTCCATGAAGATTTGAGAAAGAACCCATCATTTTTCCTTCGAAGAAAAGTTCATCAGTCGGTCTTTCAACTGCTCTGCTGCAACACGCTCACTCTCTGTAAGTTTCGGGTTATGCGTTTTCTACTGTAACTTGAATGTTTTTAATCTTATTAGCTAATAATATATATTCGTTAAATTCCGTCTGCTTAATTGATTGGAAATGGAATTATTCAAATAGAATGGGGATTCTATTTCTATAAAAATTAAAAGACGATTTTTTATGATTTTGCCTCGATATTTGATGTTTGTATATTAAGAAAGGTTGCACATCCAATCTTCGCAAATTTGGAGTATGATAGCAACATTAGATGAATAGTAATATCTATACAATAAGGAATATATAAAATTCTTAAAATTATTACTAATAGACATTCAAACATTTGGAAGAATGGAAGAATAGACTTGTTTACCATGTTATAGGATTGATTTTTTATTTGATATTATTTTTTATTACATAGTCATACAATTATATATTTCTATATCATAATAATAAGTGTTTGTGGGTAATTTGTGAAGCTCATAATTTTTAATGAACCTTATTGCTCGCATGCATTGTTATAAATCATTATTCCCTTTTTTTTTTTTTTTTGACATTTCGTAAACAGACATTTGTATAATGAAGTCATTTTATTTTATCTCAAATTTTCAGGAACTTAAATATATTGAAGGGTCCTTGTGAATTAATCGCTGCCATGAGTATTCAAAATGTTTCTTCATCAATTATTTCTTCTCAATGGAAATATGATGTCTTCTTAAGTTCTAGCAATCAAGGCACTTGCAAAAACTTTACAAATCATCTCCATACTGCTTTGACTCGAAAATGGATTAATGTGTTCCGAAATAACAATGAACTTAAGAGAGGAAAGTCTATTGAATCAGAACCTTTTAAAGCAATTGAAGAATCAAGATTCTCAATTATTGTTTTCTCTAAAACCTATGCTTTTTCAACTCTGTGCTTAGAGGAACTTGTTAAGATTGTTGAGTATAAGCATACAAGTGATGAACGTATGATTTTTCCAATTTTCTATGATGTGAAACCAACTATGGTAAGTAAACAGACCGGTGATTTTAAAGAAGCTTTTGTTAAATATGAACAAGCTTTTGGACAAGTTGTAGAAAAGGTGCAAAAATGGAAAAATAGTTTAAAAGAGGTAGCCAATATTTCTGGATGGGAATTGGAGGAAAGGTAATTAATCATTGTTATTTATTTATTTATTTTCCTTTTTAGGTATATTCTTTTATTCTCAATAAGAAGTGAGAGAATTTTTTATTATATTGAAATACAAAATCCTTGTTATTTTATTTGCAGGAATGAGTTGAAACTTATAGAGCATATTGTCAAGGAGATATCAAGTAAATTAATTCCTAAAAAATTAAAAATTTATAAAAAGTTAGTAGGAATAAATTCACGTTTGGATAAGTTGACACCTCTTTTAGATAAAAGGTCTTATAATGTTCGCATGATAGGAATTTGGGGAATGAGTGGAGTAGGTAAGACAACAATTGCAAGAATTATTTATGACCTAATCTCTTGGCAGTTTGAAGGAAGTAGTTTTCTAGCAATTTCTAAAAACAACAATTTGGTTTCTCTACAAAATAATCTTCTTGACAATTTAAATATAAAGAGAGCAAACAATAGCATACATAATGTCTACGAGGGTATTAAAATGATAGGAAGTAGGCTACGACATAAAAAGATTCTTATTGTAATTGATAATGTGGTGGAACTAAAGCAATTGGAAAGTTTAGCTGGAAATTGTGATTGGTTTGGTTCAGGTAGTAGGATCATTATTACATCAAGCGATGCGCATTTAATGAAGACACATGGAGTGGATGATGATCAACTATATGAGCTTGAAAGAGTTAATGGTGATGAAGCTCGTAAACTCTTTTGTATGGAAGCCTTTAAACCAGATGATCCTAAAGAAAACTTTGAGCATTTAACTGAACGTTTTGTACAATATGCTGCTGGCCTTCCATTAGTTCTGCGAGTTTTCGGTTCATCTTTGCATGGTGAAACTGTAGAAAAATGGAAAAGTGCACTGCAAAGACTAGAAAGAGATTACATACCAGAAAAAATTTATAAGAAACTTCAAATAAGCTTTCATGGACTAGAAAAAAGATATCAAAAAATATTTCTTGATATTGCATGTTTATATAAAACCAAAGATAAAGATTATGTAGTAAAAATTCTGGAGAGCTGTGATTTTAACCCAATAATTGGATTAAGTGTCCTTAGAGAAAAATCTCTAGTATTTGTTACACATGATAACAAACTCTGGATGCATGATTTGTTACAAGAAATGGGTCAACAAACTGTTAAGAGTGAATCAGAGGAATCTGGAGAACGTAGCAGATTGTGGGAGGAAGAAGATATACGTCATGTGTTGTCAAAGAACTTGGTAAGCAACCACTAGAAGCATTTGTATTTCAGTTTCATGTTAAATCTCTATAAATAATTTGTCCTTTCCTATTATCTTTCTAGGGGACTGAAGCAGTTGAAGCAATCAGTTTGTCAGTAAATACACAGGTAAGCGACCATTGGAAGCATGCCTATTTTGGTACATGTTAAATTTTTGTCTTCACATTTTGTTATTCATTTATCCTTTATATCGTCATTCTTTTAGTTTCAAGAAACAATTAAGTTGCCTGGAAGAAAGGTAAGCCACCATTTGAAGCATGTATATATATATTTCAATATCATGTTAAACCTTTGTATAGTTCTATCAATGTTTTGTGCTTCATCTATCCTTTACTATTAATTTTTAGTTTTCTCAGGCAATTGAAAACATCGGTGATGATTGCTTACCTGACACCCACCTGGCAAATATGGATTTGAGCGCCGAGGTGTTCTTGAAAATGATCAACCTAAGACTTCTGAAAATCTGTTATATGAAATTTCCGGAAGGTCTTGAATACCTCCCCAACGAGTTGAGATTTCTTGAATGGACTGGATATCCCTTTGAAGTACTTGCCACCGAAATTTCATCCATATAATATAGTTGCACTTCACATGTGTTGGAGTAGCATCGAGCAACTATGGATCGGAATCAAAGTAAGATTGATTTTATCACTTATTTATACTACTTAATACAGCAAATAGATTGATTCTGTCACTTATTTATATTACCTATACTGCAAATATTAATTTGCTGATAATTTTCTTCATTTTTCCTTCGAGTATTTAGTAAATGAATTTTCCATTTTTGCTTTCAACAGCATTTAAAATATTTGAAATACATAAAGCTCAGCCACTCCTGGAACTTGGTCAAGACACCAGATTTCTCAGGCGTACCAAATTTAGAGGAGCTGGAACTTGAAGATTGTATAAAATTGCATGAGATTCACTCATCTTTGCTAATTCACAAGAAGCTTCTTGAATTGAATTTGAAGCATTGTACAAGCCTTGAGTCTCTTCCAAGGTCTATTAAAATGGATTCTCTTAGAAAACTCGCACTTTCTGGTTGCTCAAAGCTGAAGAAATTTCCAGAGATTCTCAGAGGCACGAAATGCTTGTCAGAGCTTCTCTTGGATGGAACTGATATTAAAGAATTGCCATTGTCACTTCAACACCTACCAAAACTTGTTTTGTTGAATTTGGAAAACTGTAAGAAGCTCGAAAGTCTTCCAAGTGAAATAATCAATGGTTTAAAACACCTTAAAACTCTGAATCTCTCTGGCTGCTCCAGACTTGAAATCGTGCCAGAGAACATGGAAAAAGTAGAAAGCTTGGAAGAGCTTAATATAAGTGGAACAGCAATAAGACAACCGGCTGAGCCGTCAATTTTTCTCCTGAGGAATCTTAAAGCACTATCTTTCCGTGGATGCAAAGGAACAGCGGCTGCTACATCATGGTTTTCATGGTTGTCAATAAGCAGAAGTTTAGATCCCCTTGGTCTGATATTGCCATCCTTGTCAGGTTTGTCATCGTTAAAAAAACTGGATCTTAGTGACTGTAATTTAGGGGAAGGAGCAATCCCAATTGATATTTGCAGTTTATTCTCATTAGAGGAATTAAATCTAAGCAAAAACGAGTTTAGTTCACTACCTGAAAACATTAGTCATCTTTCTAAGCTTAAAAGTCTGAAGATGGTGCATTGCAAGAGGCTTCAATCTCTGCCAAAACTTCCATGCAATATAAATGAAGTTAGAGTACATGGTTGTGTTTCACTGGAGACATTATCAGATGCGTTAAAATCATGCAATTCCGAGTGGATAGAAATTAATTGTTTGAGCTGCTTGAAATTGGCGAGCGACAATGATTTGGCATATTCAATGCTTTAGCATTGAATATCCCTTGAGGTAAGTATTTCACTCTATTTCTCTTATCTGTGCTAAGCATATGCAGTTGTATATTAATTTGTTATAAAAGTGTTCTATTTTCTAGGTGCAGGCTGAGTCGAATCCAAGACATAAGATTAGCATGGTTTATCCTGGTAGTAAAATTCCAGAGTGGTTCAGATGTAAAAACGAGGGTTCTTCAATAACATTAACAAGACCTCCTGATTCTTACTGTGATAGGCGTAACTTGGTGGGATATGCTGTTTGCTCTGTTTTTCGACTCCATAAATACCCACAAAGAGTCAACATACGTCCTTTATTTCCCCTGGATGAGCTTCAATGCCATATGGAAGCTGATGAAAGAAAATCTTTTGGTTCTTGTGGTATTGATTTTGATGAGGATCAATTTGGCGAGCCTGCGCCAGACCATCTTTGGCTATTTTATTTGTCGAATCAAAAGTTGCATGATCTCGGTTGGAATTTCGATTCTAATCAAGTCAAGTTATCATTTGATTCTCTAGGGGGAGAAAGATTGGAACTCAAAAGCTGCGGGGTTCATCCTGTATATGTCAATGGTTTTATTGTTGAATCGAAGACGGATGTAGCCACGTCTAAGGAAAGCACTACCGAATATGATGGAGCAGCAAAAGACGAAGAACCAAAGAGAGACTGAAAAGTTATGCTCCAATCAACTGAAAACGAATGCATTGCTTTTGGGACATCTTTAAATATACTGTTTTTCTTTTCCTTAATAAAACTTTCAGGAAGCTGATAATGATGGATTCACTTTCAACCATTCGCATAATGGAAAAAGATATATCCGAGAAATTGAAGAAAAATTGAAATATATAGTTTCTTGACTTTGATAAATTTCAATATCAATTTTATTTATTTATTTTTCTTTGCTTATTCTGTGATTTCTCATGAGTTGAATCAATGGATATAACTATATTAGCCCACTGATAAAATTACAGAAGAGACTGAAATTATTAGGGACTGAGATGATTCCTCTGCTCTTATTATCTTTTTTGCCTTTTTTTTTATTGCCAAGGGAGAAAACAGAATCACAGAAGTCATTTCTAGAGAAAGAAGTCACAGTTACCAGATTTGACAACCCTGTTTCCGATCCAGCGGTCTTTACCTCCCAAACTCCCCGGAACAGCAAGTTTGAAATCATTTCCGTTCAGTGGATTGATTTGTACGATTTATAAACTGGAGGCAATAATCTATAATTATTTAGAGTTTATCTGCTTATGTTCTGAAATATTTTGAGCATTAGTGATATTTCAAATAAAATAGGGCCATTTTTGTATTTTTGTTTTTAAAGAAGTCTGGGCATAATTAATTTGTTCCTTTTTGTAAATAGATAATTAGTTGAAGAGAATTAAGTGAGAAAAGTAGGTTAGATCATGGATTAAGACCGAATAGTTATATGATAAATTGTGAGTATTTATGTTTTCATAAATTTGAAATGATAAGATGATAATGTTTTATCATTAACATTGTTTAGAAATATTTCCTTCCTGGAAGTTTTTTGGTGCAATGAAGAGGGAGATAGAATTATTTATCTTATTATCTTCTTCTTCTATGTATTTTTTTATCGTTTCCTTCTCAGGTTGGTTTTCTGATGTATATTAACAAAAAAATTATTTATTTTTTATTTGAGTTATGTTATTATTTTCATGGTCAACTAAATAACTAAAATTATAAGTCTACTCGGGAGACAAAAGAAATTTTATTTAACATATATATAAATAATAATTATCATTAATTTCCATCTTTCTTCGTGGTAATCCAATATTCCCAAGACACCATCAGGTTGAATTTTCAAAGTCCACTAAATAATTGAAAATTCCTCTTTCAATCTTTCTTTATTATTATTACGATCATCATCATCATTAAGATATAATTAATTAAGACCAGCTTCGTAATTGTTATTAGCATTTATATTGTTTTTCTTCTTTGTTTAATCTGTTGAAAGACTTTGATTAAATCCAACGCCTGCCCCAGCACCACCTTCATCAATTAGTCGTAATAACTTGTGGTGCATTCTGTCGACCAAACTTAGCTATTGCTATATAAAAAAGGAGACAAATCACTATTTGATTAAAACACAACAAAAGAGAAGAAAAAGAAAAAACATCATCTGGCTTTCCACATAGATTGAGAAAGAACCCATCATTTTTCCTTCGAAGAAAAGTTCATCAATCTGCCTTTAACTGCTCTATTGCTACACACTCACCTTCTGTGTAAGTTTCGGATTATGCTTTTCTCTTGTAACTTGAATGCTTTTAATCATTTTATTTTACTCTTATTTTATATCATTCACTAAATTCCGTCTGCTTAATTGATTGGAATTGGGATTATTCAAATAGAATGGGAATATTCAATACTTATTTTGTTTGCCTATGAAGAAAATGAAAGAAAAAGGACAGGAAACTACAAGTTACTTTGTTTGGCATATATCCTATCGATAACATTTTGTCTTCTTGTTGGTATTTTTAGCTTTCTATTATACAGTAATATAATTTGTTAGAAGAAAATAAGTAATCATGGTCGTGATTTTGAATTATGAATCTTACTGTTTTCATAAATAGTATTATTTAGCATTATTCTTCTTTTTATGACCTTAGCATATGTTTGTATATAGTTATATTTCAACCAAATGAATCACTAATATCCGAAAGTCACATATTTTATTTATTCGAAATTTTCAGGAACTTTAGTATATAAACCGCTGTAAAATCAATTGCTTCCATGAGTGTCCAAAGTGCTACTTGGGCCTACAACGTCTTCTTAAGTTTTAGAGGTGAAGATACTCGTAAAAGCTTTACAAGCGCTCTCTATGATGCTTTGAATCGAAAAGGAATTTTCGTATTTAGAGATGACATTGAACTTAAGAGAGGAAAATCCATTCAATCAGAACTTTTTAGAGCAATTGAACAATCAAGATTCTCAATTATTATTTTCTCGAAAAACTATGCTTGTTCAACTTGGTGCTTAGACGAACTTGTTAAGATTGTCGAATGTAACCAACCAAGTAATCAACAAATGATTTTTCCAATTTTCTATGATGTGGAACCAACTATTGTAAGGATACAAACCGGTGCTTTTCAAGAAGCTTTTGCTAATCATGAAGAAGCTTTTGGAGAGAATAATGAAAAAGTACAAAAATGGAGAGATGCTTTAGAAAAAGTGGCTGATCTTTCTACATGGGAATTGAATGACAGGTAATTAATCACAGTTATTTAAGTATGTTCTTTATCTTTAATGAGGAATGAAAGGATTGTTTATCATTTTAAAACATCAAATTCTTTTTGTTGTTTAACATGCAGGAATGAGTTAGAATTTGTAGAGAATATTGTCAAGGAAATATCAAGGAAATTAATTCCTAAAGTATTTGAGACTCATAAAGAATTAGTAGGAATAAATTCACGTTTGAACAAGCTGATGCCTCTTTTAGATATAAGATCTAACGATGCTTGCATGATAGGGATCTGGGGAATGGGTGGAGTAGGTAAGACAACAATTGCAAGAATTATGTATGACCTAATCTCCTGGCAATTCGAAGGAAGTAGTTTTCTAGAAATTTCTGAAAATAACAATTTGATTTCTTTACAAAATAATCTTCTTCACGATTTAAATATACAGGAAACCAACAATAGCATATATAATGCCGACAAGAATATTGAAATGATACAAACTAGGCTGCGGCATAAAAGGGTTCTTATTGTAATCGATAATGTTGTTGAAGTAGAGCAATTGAAAAAGTTAGCAGGAGAATGTAATTGGTTTGGTTCAGGTAGTAGGATCATCATAACATCAAGAGATGAACATTTGTTGACGACGCATGGCGTGGAAGAGGACCTACTATATAAGCTTGAAGAACTTAATGATGATGAAGCTCGTAAACTCTTTTGTATGAAAGCCTTTAAAGTGCATGATAAAAACTTTGAGCATTTAACTGAAAGTTTTGTAAAATATGCCGGTGGACTTCCATTAGCTCTAAGAGTTTTAGGTAGCTTTTTGTTTGTTAGGACTATAGAACAATGGGAGAGTGCATTACAAAGTTTTAAAAGAGATTCAGCACCGGTTGAAATTCATAAGATACTCCAAATAAGTTTTGATGGACTAGAGAAAAAATGTCAGGACATATTTCTAGATATTGCATGTTTCTTACAGGGAGAGGATAAAGATCATGCAATAAAAATTCTGAAGGGCTGTGATTTTGACCCAATAGATAGAGTAGACGTTCTTAGAAAAAAATCTCTAATATCTACCCATGATAACAAAC
The DNA here is from genome assembly GCA_028052125.1 of Melia azedarach. Taxonomy (NCBI): domain Eukaryota; kingdom Viridiplantae; phylum Streptophyta; class Magnoliopsida; order Sapindales; family Meliaceae; genus Melia; species Melia azedarach. Next base: position 15,143,333 of record CM051401.1, on the reverse strand, counting down.
TATGGATGCACGATTTGTTACAAGAAATGGGTAAAAGAATTGTTATGAGTGAATCAACACAGCCTGGAAAACGCAGCAGATTGTGGGAGGAAGATGGCATACGTCGTGCCTTGTCAGAAGACAGGGTAAGCCACTGCTATAAGAATATGTATTTCAGTGTCATATTAAATCTCTGTCCATAATTTCTATTTTGTGCTTCAATTGTGCTTTACTATTATCTTTTCAGGGAACTGACGCAGTTCAAGCAATACGTTTGAAATCAGTAGTACCGGTAAGCGCCAGTAGAAGCATGCCTATTTCATTGTCGTGTTAAAACTTAATTTGTACTGTTCTATCACTGCCTGCACATTTTGTACTGCATCTATTCTCTACATTGTTATTTTTTCAGGAATTTGGAGAAAAACTTGAGTTGCCTGGAGTAAAGGTAAGCGAACACTATATATATTTGAGCATCATGTTAAACCTTTCATTGTTCTATCGCTGTCTTCATATTTTGTTCCTCATTTCCACTTTACTGTCAATTTTTCAGTATCTTAAAGTATTCGAAGAGCTGGGTCACTTTATTATGAACTTGGCAAGACATATGAATTTACGTAACAGCCTAGCTACTATGGATTTGAGCCCCACGGTGTTTTCGAAAATGACCAAACTAAGAATTCTCAAAATCCATTATATGAACTTTCCAGAAGGACTTGAATACCTTCCCAACGAGCTACGATTTCTTGAATGGACTGGATATCCCTTCAAATTCTTGCCACCGAACTTTAATCCATCTAAAATTGTTGAATTTCACATGCGTAGGAGTAGCATCGAACAACTATGGATCGGAGCCAACGTAAGATTGAATCTGCCACTTATTTATGTTATTTATACAGCAAATAATTTTTTATGATCATATTCATTGTTCCCTTCAGTAATGTAGAAAATGAAGGAACCCTTTCTCCCTTTTATGTTTGCTACAGGATTTAAACAATTTGATATCCATAAAGCTTGGCAACTCCTCTAACTTGGTAAGGACACCAGACTTCAGCGGAATACCAAATTTAGAAGAGCTAGAATTTGAAAGTTGTACAAAGTTGCATGAGATAGACCCATCTTTGTTTGGTCATAAGAACCTTATTGAATTGAATTTGAAACGTTGTACAAGCCTTGATTCGCTTCCAAGCTCTATTAATATGGGTTCGCTTCGAAAACTTGCACTTTCTGGTTGCTCAAAGCTGACAAATTTTCCAGAGATTGGTGGAGATATGAAACTTCTGTCGGAGCTCCTCTTGGATGGGACCGATATTTCCGCATTGCCACTATCGCTTCAGCTTCTACCAGGACTTGTTTTGTTGAATTTGGCAGACTGTAAGAAGCTTGAAAGTCTTCCAAGTGCTATAATCAATGGTTTAAAACATCTTGAAACACTGATTCTATCGGGTTGCTCAAAGCTAAGAATATTTCCAGAGATTGAGGGAAGAATGGAATTCCTTTCAAAGCTTCATTTAGATGGAACTGCTATTGAAGAACTGCCATCGTCTGTTGAACTTCTCTCCAAACTTGCATTCTTGGATTTGAATGACTGCAAGAATCTTGTGAGACTTCCGAGCACTATAAATGGTCTGAGAAGTCTTAAAACTTTGAAGCTCTCCGGCTGCTCAAAACTTGAAAATGTGCCAAAGAACTTGGGAAAAGTAAAAAGCTTGGAAGAACTTGATATAAGTGGAACAGCAATAAGAGAACCGGACTAGTCAATTTTTTTGTTGAAGAATCTTAAGGCAGTAAATTTCCGTGGGTGCAAAGGAACACCAGCTTCAACATCATGGTTTTCGTGGATGCTAAGTTTTTTGTATCCCATTGTGCTGAAGCTGCCAACTTTGTCAGGTTTGTCCTCTTTAACAAAATTGGATCTGAATGACTGTTATCTAGGTGAAGGAGGAATTCCAAAAGATATATGCAACTTACGCTCTTTAGAGGAATTAAATCTAAGCAAAAACAACTTCGTTTCACTACCTGAACATATTAATCATCTTTCTAAGCTTAAAATTCTTAAGCTGGTGCATTGCAAGAGGCTTAAATCTCTGCCAAAAATTCCATCCAATAGAAAGGAAGTTAGAATAGATGGCTGTGCTTCACTGGAAACATTATCAGACGCGTTAAAATCATGCAATTCCGAGCGGTTAGAAATTAATTCTTTGAACTGCTTGAAATTGTGCAATAGTATGTTAATTTGGTACAACTATGTTTTATTTTCTGGGTGCAGGTAGAGTCAAATCCAAGACAAAAGATTAGCATCGTCGTTCCCGGAAGTAAAATTCCAGAGTGGTTCAAATGTCAAAATGAAGGTTCTTCAATAACATTGACAAGGCCTCCAGATTCTCAATGTAATAAGAGCAACTTGGTGGGAAATGCTATTTGCTCTGTTTTTCGTCTCAACAAATATCCACAAGGGGTCGATATATCTCTTTCATTTATCAGAGATGAGCTTAGATGCCATATGGAAGCTGATGAAAGGAAATCTGTTATGTCTTGTTCTATTGATTTCGACGAGGATCAATTACGTCAGCCGGCGTCAGAACATCTTTGGCTACTCTATTTGTCGAATCAAGAGCTGTATCGTCTAAGTTGGAACTTTGATTCTAGTCAAGTCAAGTTATCATTTGATTCTTTACGGAGGAAAAGATTGCAAGTGAAGAGGTGTGGTGTCTATCCAGTATACGTTGATGGGAATATAAGTGAATCCGATGGTTTCGTCGTTGAACCAAATACAGATGTAGCCATAACGTCTGAGGAAAGCACTACCGAATATGATGAACCTGAAGGAGAAGAAGAAGAAGAAGCTAGAAGAAGAGAGAGATCTCGTCTCAATTCCCTTCTTATCAGACTCGTCTTCCTTATTTTGATTGGTTATTTCAAATTCTTTAAATAGATCTGCTGTGCTGACTGAGAAGCTGGCTGGCTATTATCGAATCAGCTCAAACTGTAATGCTAGCTCTTGGGATTAACATCTAAGTGAAGCCTTGCAAATCGATACTTGCTTTGTTATGCATATAATTGGAATGAACAAATGGGAATAAATAATTGGTTTTTAATTTTCTTCTGAAAAATGACTGATAGACCCTAAAAGTTTTGTCAAATTTATATTTCAGTTTTAATGGTTTATAAATTATCTATTAAACACTCATTTAATGCAGTGATGACGTGTTTTTTATGGAATGAATGAATGTTGTATGGGATTTTAAAAAAAAAATTATATTAAGTACTTGTAACGTATTTGTTTTCAAGAATATTTAAAGATGATTACGTCATTTTTACCTAATGAAACTGTTTTATCATTCATGACGTGTCAGCATCTGATAGGTAGCTGCAGTTAAATAGATTCGCCATCGTAGTCGGGGATACCGACTACTCTCTCCTTCGTATAAACGCCAACTACAATCTCTAGAAAAATCGTTGGCCGTCGACAATTCATTCCTCCGTACGACGCCTGCTCAACGAACAATCATGTCGGGAAATTCCGGCTGCAACGTTTACATAGGTAAATTCTCGGTCCTCGATTCTATTCATTTATTCGAATCATTTGAATTCTTTGCGTTCTTTGTTGACTATAATTTGTAAATTTTTCTTTTCAATTGAATTGAATATTAGGTAATTTGGATGAGAGAGTGAGCGAGAGAGTTCTGTATGATATTCTAATTCAAGCAGGAAGAGTTCTAGATTTATATATTCCTCGAGACAAGGAAACTGATAAACCTAAAGGTTTTGCCTTTGTTGAATATGAAACTCAAGAGATCGCCGATTACGCGATAAAGCTTTTTTCCGGAATTGTCACTCTCTACAATCGAACCCTTAAATTTGCTGTACGTACATTTTCTTTTTTGCATAATTTTATTAAGTTTTGCCTAAAATACAGCCAGACCCAATTGGTTTAACTTTTCGTTTATAAACTCTTTGAAGAATTTTAGATGATTTTTTCGCGAATTATCTAAATTTTTAGGGATATTTCGAAGGTTTTTTAAATTCAGTTGGATGACTTTCAAAGTTTTTGGAAGTTTCAAGAAGTGCACTGATGAACTTTTAGAGGATTTTAATGTTAGTTATTCTATTTTTGGGCTAATTTGTGATGAATTTTGTAAATGTTTTGGGTCTGTCTATATTTTAGTCAAAATTTATGGAAGTTTCTGAAATGATGTTGATGATGTCACACTTGAGGCTTTTGGTATTGACATACCCATTGATGAACAGCTATCAGGGCAAGACAAGATTTCTCAAAACCCATCTGGAAGTATTACCCCTTTATCATCGCGTAAATCTAGGAGTGACCCAGTACCTGTGCCAGTTAACAGTATGGAAACTTCTCATCACTCTATGAGGATATCAGCTCCTTGCAGGGTTTCAGCTAACCCTGCAACTCATTATTCTTCTGAAGGTAATGTCATCTGCTCTTTTTGTTCTGCAGAGTATTCCGATAATTTCAGTTTCATGCTTGCTGAATAACCTTCATTTTGATTCAGAGCCTCCACCACCTGGTGTAACACCCCAAAATAATGGGTATGGGACACATCTCAATGTTACCAATTATGAATACAGTCGAAGGGTTTTTGGGACAACAATGGATAGTATTAGCCGCTCTAGATCTCGCCGCTATGATAGTAATTCAACCTCCTATCCCTATCACTGATAATTCATCACAGGACTCTTAGTAAAAAAGGACTCTTAGTGAAAAAGGACTCTTACTAAAATGGTAGGTTATTGTTGTGATTCAGGAAAGATAGTGTAAAACTAGCTTGTTCGTAGGTATTCCAACTTGTTATCGTGTGACAACTTGTAGCAATAGTTCTTCAATGTGTGTTGTAGTAACTTTGTCATTTTTGTTTTTCTTTTTAATTGTAAAAGTAGCATATCTTTCAGTGGACTGAACAGTGTAACCTGGTAACAAACATCATTCTTGCTGATACTTATTTGGTAAGAAAATTATGTGGAATGTGTCTTATTTAATGTTGAACCGCTTGATGTCATTGTGTTAGTCTTCATTAATTCATTGTTCATATTATTACATAATATTAATTCTTTGGAGTGACAGGAAAACAAATGATGTTTTTAGTTGTGTATGATTGATTAAAAATAAATGATGTATTTAGTTGTGTATGATTCATTATTATTATTATTATTATTATTATTATTATTATTATTATTATTATTATTATCTGTATTAGTTCTGCCGAATGATTTATTATTATTATTACTATTTATACTCTGTATACTTGAGTTTGTGGTGATGTTTGATGTAGTTCTTTTGGTTTTTCTTTTTTTCAGTTTTTTGGAACATAAAACAAATTAAATTGCATACTGCTTATCTTTATTGTCAGCTTTCCAACTTTGTTCTGTGGTTTATAAAAATATTTTGTCTGTTGGACAACCCTGAAATCAGTGAATATTTTAGATATAAATTAAATTGCAAAAGAATTGGTCTGGCACCTTAGCTGGTTAAATTTATAACTTCTTGATCTGCTACTAGCCTGAGGATTGGAAAGGGAGTTCACTTGATTTCTTGATATAAGATCTCGAACTTGGGAGCTTTTAATTGTTGAAGCTTTGATGTTATCCAATGATCTTTTTCATCTATTATTTCATAGTTGATTGCTAATTTTTCCCTGCTCTGTGTTTGCAAATATTATCATACGGAACTTAGTGAGATTTCTTTTTTATAGGCTATATTCTTTCCTTGATGCTTGATTGAATTTCTCAGGACATATATGCTATGTTGCTTGACAACATTTGCATTTCTTTTCTATGAATCACCTATTGGAAGCCGGTGGGAAGTTATCTATATGGTCATACCAGACGTAAGATGCTTAAAATAGCCCTGTACCCACTTTTAGCTAATTGGCACTTTGCATTATGTCAATACCATTCCTTTTTCGCCTTGTGTCATTGGCTGTTTTCTGGCTCAAATTGCCATTGTATTTGCCCTCACCAGATTTTTTGATATGCCATTTTTATGTTCATTTTTGTTGTGCAAAATATATTATGTCAAACTTCCTCCTGTTTTCTAACTTTTTGTGGGATTTTGGGTATCGTCGAAAAAATTTAGTGCCAACCCAAGTTAGCTTCTGTAAATTGTAGAACTTGTACAGCTTATTATCATATTAGGCAGCAAGTGTAAACTGCTTGATTTGTAATAGCTGAATGTACTGATGTAACTATGTGGCATCCGACCATGCCTAGTGTAGCATCTGCCATCATCTGACACGAACGGTAGTAGAACAGTGAGACCATGACCACAAATTGGTAACATATCTCATACTTATGTCTAGTCTAGCAATAAAAAAGAATGGAAGCGGAGCTTCAAAGTCCTGTTTTTTAAGATCTATGACAGAATATAATTTATAGATATTCACTATTCTGCTCTGATATAAGGGGGGTCTAATACTTTATTCATAACTATTTACGTTTCACCTGCACTAACATGCCTGGAGTATTCTAGATGACCCGGTGGCTGCTCCTTCACCAATAGCTGATGAAGTAGCATATTGTGTGCCAGAAGCTAACACAGCCACTGCTATCTTGCATCAGTGAATAATCAATGTGCCACATGTGACTTTTGCCTTCCATCGGCACTGAACTTTTGTCATACTTTCTCAATGAGAGCAACACTAAATGTTTTTTCCATCAGCACGCTTCCTCCATAGGTGCTAACACTGCCTCACCTTATGGTACTATCATCATATGCATGACTTAGCTCTGCCCAACGGAGGTGTTTGACAAAATGCCTGGTTGCAACACCGAGCACGAGATGAGGACGGGATGAAAGTTTGGTTTTTCAGTGTCTTATGAAGTTTGGGAAGAACAAATGTACTAGTTGATTTCTTTGCGTAATAAAATTTAAGTTCAGATTAAGTTGCATATTGATTTTTCGCTCTAGTCAAAGCATATCATTTTGCATTTAACCATAATAAAGATAGTATTGCATTAATGCTAAACTGCAATGAAGATTTCATACCAAATCCTATATTTGAGATCACGATCTTCTCCTTTTTGAGTAGTAAATAAGATAAATGATCATCAAACATTCTATATCACCACATATCAATTTAAAAGTACTACTAGAACTCCAAACACTACACCAATGTTTTCGGTGGCTGCTCATGCCTCTCTTTTGGGGCAAGCAGAAATATATACAACCAGCTTCTAGGAAGAGTGTGCATCAACCGGAGTAGCCTCCAGCAAAGTATGCCAATGGTCCAATAAAAGCAGCGTTGATATATGTTGCTGGTTCCGAGTGACTATAATCAGATCGGTCATCGGGGAATCCATCGTTCTGATTTGGACCTCCGACAATTGCTCCGACCAATATATTAGGGTTAGGGTTGGCAGAGTAGAAAAAAGGTTGGAAACCACCATCACAGCCTAGGCTTTGTGGATGGCTTGCTAATGAAGGCAAAGAAGATCCTCTATGGTGAATTCTTTTTGGGAAATTTGGTCCAAACCCTACCATGTAAGACATCTTTATTGGGTTCACCCCTAATATATAGTCCACCTGAAAATCCCATACAAAATTAAGTTAATCCCAGACCAGTGAAATAAAATTGTGCAAAAGAAAGAAAGAAAAGAACTTGCCTGTCTTTTTGCAAGGTTTATCAGTAAACCAGGATTGACAACCATATTTCCACAGTTGAAGTTGTGTTCGGTGGCTTTCATGTACTTAGCATAAGTTGTAAGAAGAAATGATATGGATGTAACATATTGAAGATTGCTTTGAGGCATCTTAAACATCAATCCACCTGCATTTCAGTAAAAAACAAAATCAGAATCCTTGAAAAAACCAGTAATTCCTTTGGTATTGTTAAGGAGTAAAATTAAGTGAAAATTTGAAATGATCATAAACTTTTACCTTGTGTGTATTGTGTAGTTGTAAAAGGAGAGTTGGGGAGAATCCTGCACATGAAATCTTCAGCTTCTTGTCTAAATGGTTCAAAATTTTTATCCTTGGTCAGTAAAGCTCTCTGCAAACCAACAAGAAAGTACCTTATGTCAATAAAACTAATAATTAAAAATTAAAAAAAAAATGAATTTATAAATATATAGGTATGTATGTATGTACCCTGGCCAATAGAACATGAGCACCAGCAAATTTATTGTCCCAGCTGAATAGGTCAGTGCCTCCATCATCTCCTACTGATTTCAACATTTTGTAATAAGTAACATCATTGGTTGCCCTAAAAAGCCATGCAGCCCCCCATAGCAGTTCATCCTGCAGATTAAATAAATAAATAAATATTAAATTAATATGCCCTATAAATTTAAACAAATAAAATATACATACTATATTTATATTAATAATATATAAACTATATCGGATTTAAGCACTTCAAAATTGGACTACATCTTATGCATAAAAAAATGGCATCTTTCAAATTAAATATAATGGGTTGTTAGTTAAATCTTTAAGACAGTTATGTGTCTATTTTTTTAATTTTAGTATTAAAAATTTATTTTAATATATAAACAAATTAATGTATAATATTTATTTTAATTATTGATATTTAAAAATTTAATGTATAAGAAAATTACCTTATATCCAGAATATGAGCAATAAAAGGGACAAACAGCAGGTCCAAGAGAGTCACTGTAAGCTCCACGATACTGCATGGCGAACTGCATAACCTTCTTCGCAGTCCTCAGCAGCAACCCCGCATATTTCGGGTCAACTTTCCGGAACACCATGGAGGCAGCCGCCAATGCCGCCGCCGTTTCTCCGGCGACGTCCGACCCTGGATTGCTGGCTGATACTGAGTACACAGCCCTTACAGTATCCATGTCCTCAGGCCGTTCCCAGCATTTGTGATCGACGTTGGGGTCGCCGACGCCGACGTAGAGCTTGCCGGGAGTAGCAGTGGCGCACTTCAGAAGGTAGTCCGTCGCCCAGCGGATTGCGGCTCTGGCGTTTCCCAACTGTGGGCCCATTTTCTTGCCGTATTCGAGTGTGCTCCAGGAGAGCATTGTCGTCGTGAAGGCCATCGGGAAATTGAATTTCACGTTGTCTCCAGCATCGTAGTAACCTCCTGTTAAATCAACCTGAAATAAAATTGAAAAGTGAAAATTTGTGATTTAATTATTCAAAAATAAACTCATGTCTATATCTTATTTATCATAAGTAATTACCACATAATTATATACCCTGGTTGTATACATGATAATATTACACAAATCTTGCATTTTTAAAAAGGAAAATCGAAAATGAGAAGTAAGATATTAAGACAGATAAATTCATGAACCATGAAGACTTATTATTTAGATAATTATTCTTTTGGCAATTGAAATCCAAAAAAAAAATACAAAATATTATTAATTTTTGAAAGTGGGATTATTAATGATTATACTTCAAAATTTTATTTGGTGTGGAACCCAAGCATAGTGTTATACTTTACTTTGCTCTTTTTTCTTCTTTGAGAAATTTGACTAGAGAATATTTGACCGCATGAGAATTTTAATAATGAGCTTGAGAGCAAGTGTATTTTTTTTTATAAATTTCTTTGTAGAAAGCATTAATCCTACAATAATAATTAATTTCCACAAAAACATTTGGTATTTTTCTTGAAGATGTATTTTTCTCATAAATAAAGTGACTTCTTTTACTAATTGGAAAATATTTTTGACAACATAAAAAACACTTTCAAACATTCCCAATTAATTAACGTAAATTCCAATCTAACTAAGTGAAAATATTCCCAAAAATACGATGATTTAACAAAATAAAAAAGAAGAAACGCATACATGAGCAATCAAACCATCAGAGAGGCCAGAGTTGGATCTCCAAGTAACTTGTTGGTCCTTGGGAAGTCTCCCCGATCTCTGGCCTTGAAAAAACAACAGAGATTTTGCCAAAGCTTCTCTGTAATTAGGGTTTCCATGGACATTTTCCAAGGAAAACAAAAACAAAAACAGTAAGCAGCAGAAACCAGAAACCCCCATTCTCATTGCCATAATTTTCGGCACTTACGTCCAAAAGTACCAAAAACCCGGCTACTTTGTTTTTCTGAAAACAGTCTCTGCATATGGGTTTGGTTGCAAGAATCCTACTCCCTTTTATAGGGGAATATGAGCAAAAGCCCGCGCTGTGAATATCAGAACTCCGCAATGTTAGGCTTTTAATTTCCAATTTCCATGCATAGCAAGACTTGATGATTAATTCCAATTTTAATTTTGATATATATTATATTGTTTTCTGCCGTTTGGATGTGTTCAAAGTTTTCAACATGTATTCTTGTCCAACATTTTAGGGTTTTGTAATGATGGAAAAAGTAGTATTCCATGCATTAATTTATGGGAAATTAAAGACATTTACTGCGTCAATTAACACTGAGTTGACTTGATAACGATAGCTAACTTGATGCTCCAAGTAATTATACTTTATATAACACACCCTCAATTCTTTTTCATTTTTAAATATTAAATCAAACTCATTTTCATAATTCAATACGAGCGAAGGTTAAACTCTAAACTCATTGTAACATTACCAATTAAACCTATTACCACATACAAATGTCATTATTTTTTAAAGAAATAAAAAGAGAAAGTAATCGACCCTCAATCCTTCCTTCACTATTCTCTACATTAAGATGACATTAATTAATCATTAATCATCAACAATAGTGTTAAAAAGAAAAAATAAAATAATTTTGCTTTTGATTTAACCCTAACTAACCCATGAATAAACACAATATTAAAGTTGATTAAAAAAACTAATTCAAACCACCATCAAAACAGATATTACACTCAATTAAATAATAATAATAATAATAATAATAGCAACAAATTGGGCTAATAATACTCGTGCACAAAAGCATTTTAATTTTGTTCCCTAATATGCCCGACAATAACTTGAAAAAATAAAACTGTTGGTTTAGTGGGACAAACTATAACCGTAAAAACAGCAAAATCGATTGAGAAAATTTCAACAAATTTTGTAAGGGGTATTATCAATTTCCTCCCTTGAGGTATTACTTATTATCAATTAGATGACTAAAACTGAAAAAATAAGCAAACACCTCCCCTAAATGACCAAACTACCCTCTTCCATGTTAAGCCAATTCACTGTTTATGTTAAAGTTCATGAGAGATTATGGACAGTTCGGTCATTTAATAAAAAATTAAAAATCCTATTATCTAATTAGGGGAAGTGTTTGCTTATTTTTTCATTCTTGACCATCTAATTAATAATAAGCAATACTTTAAGGGGAAAAACTGATAATACCACAATTTTGTAATTAATTAATTAATTAATTAAAAAAGTGGAAGGCGTGAATGGCGCATTGTTGGGGGGCCCTTAAATCGCGCAAAGAAATCGGCGCCAAAATTATAAAAATTAAATTAAATAAAAATTAAATTGATGATTTTGCTTTATGCGCTTTGTTGCTTTCATCTTCATTTTGATTCTTTTGTATGTTCTTGGGATCTCTCCCTTATCTAATCTAATAATTTGCTTTGCTTTCTTCCCCCTATGCTTTAGGACTAAGGCTTGTACTTTCTTTCTATTTCTTCTTCTTCATCATTTTTTTTTATTTTGTTTATTTAATTTTGCAAATTTCAATGGAATTTGTATCACCTAATTAAATTCAAATGTTTATCTAGAGTTTAATTCGATTTTTTAATTTCCAATTCTAGTAATTTTTTTTGTTACTTATTTATTGGAATCCTACATTCATCTATATTAGATAGAGAAATTTTAAAATGTATAATTCGCTATAAAAGGAAAGAGAATCCAATTTTACTAGACAAAAATATTTTAGATACTATTTTACTCTTATATTAGAAAATCAAAATAATATTATTCTTACAAATTTTTATCCTAAATTTATTCAATATTTTAACACAAGAATTCATTGTTGATTCTTTTATCACATCATTCAATCTTTCATATAACGTTATCAAAATGTTTTTCTAGTATTAAAAATGAATTTTGATATGTAATTTTATAAAAAAATAATGTTTAATTATATTAAAGAAGATATATTTTCTATTATATTTGTTGTTTAATTGGAAGAAATGTGTGAAAGTGTTGAATGTTTATTGATCCTAGTGGGAAACTAAATCCATTAAGTTATAGTAGTTGGTGTTTGAAAATTGGAGAAAAGAAAACTTGGTAATATGTTTTCTTTTAATTATATCTTTAAGGGAAAAGTAGGTACAATGTAAAAAGAGTATAGATTCTAAGTGGGTTTTGTTGAATTCCGTCCATATTAAAAATTTACAAGAATTTTATTTTATATATATATATCATTAAATAATCAAAATAGCCTAAAAAGCTTAATGAAATTCCTTAAGAGTTTTAATATAGACACTATTTCACACTTGCCAAATGTAAAAGTACACATAGCTACTTTTTAATTTAATTAATTTAATTTAATTATATGTAAGAAGAGCTTGATTAGCGGAAAAGCTATATATATAGAGAGATTAATTAATTATGATAGGAATCTTTTTATTGTACGAGTGAAGATACATGATATCTCTCTCTTTATTTGAGAAATTCCTTTGACAAAACATTGTTGCGATTTGAAGGAAGGCTTCTTCAATGGATTACATATACATACAAAAAATATGAAATTAAATGTTTTACGTCTTTTAATGCATTGTATTGTATTGTATTGTATTGTATTGAATTGTATTCCAATTCTCTAACCCACATTGCAATCATTGACAAACCTCTTTAATTTGTCAAATCAAAATCAATTAATTGCTCTTTGTTGCTTTCCCTAGTTTGTTTTCTTGACTTTTTTGCTTCTTCAACTTGTATTCTTAAATACTATTATTACTATATAAATTAATTTAATAATGTGACAATATTGATACGTATTTCATGTTTATACATAACAATTGTATAATGCTGTGAAGTCAATTTTTATAAGTATAGTTTTAAAAAGAGTATGTTTCTTTATTATAATTATTCTCGAAAGGATGAAAAAGACTTTTCCTTCCACATTTTGAGCAACATTGTCATGATTACTAAATTTTTTTATAAATTTTATTTTTGATCAATTAAATATTATTTATATTTTTGATACTTCATAAATTATTTGTTATGCACATTAAATAATTTATTTGAATTAAAATATATGGAATTAATAACTAATAATTTGGGTGCTATTGCAAAACAAAAATTACAAATGGGCCTGGGCCTGGGCCTAAGACATTTTGGACTTTTTCGACCTCAGAAGAAAATGGGTCTTGTATTCTAACCTGGCCCAGTTGTCCTTTCGATAACTTGCTTATGTAAGTAATTGTTATTTTTTTAAGGAACTAATAAAAATTATCTAAATATAATAGGTCAACCGACATTTGACGTAGGCCATTTTATGATACTGAAAGTTTTCCAATGTAAAACCAGAACGTCATCAAACTGCACGCCCACATGCCTTGTAATTAATTGGCAATTAATTAAGCATCATCTTATATACGTATAATTAATTAATGTTTGGTTTCCTAGAAAGTATTTTTTGAAAGTAGAAAACAGTTGCTGTTAAAAGATGATATTATAAAACCAGAAACCCCATCTACTTCTGTTAGCAACGAATTTTAATTTTCATCCATATCTCTTCGCAGTTGGTTTTTATCCAAGTATATAATATATGAATGTTCGAATTTTTTTTTAATTAAAAGAACAGATAAAATTATTAACTATCGAATATTATTATATTTAATTTTCCAAAATATGTTACACATTTTACGTAGCCCACGAGAGCCCTATCCATATTCTACGGATAAACCATAAACCGACGTCGTCTAACTGCCCACACGCGTTTGCAAACATCAGCTTCCTCTGCTGTTAGTTAGTTAGTTAGTTAGTTAGTTAGTTAATGTTAGGTTTCCAAGAGAAAAAAACAAGACTCTCTTATATAGATGATGATGTAGTTATTAGTTACTTGTGTCATCACCCATGTTCCAATTTGGCCAGCACACACACACACACACACACACATATATATATATGTATAGCCAACTGTTCATCTCTAGAATTTATTGCTTTCTGTTCCATGCACACAGAAGAGTTAGCATGGATACGTACGTGTAAATATTCTTATATCAATTTTTTCTCAGTTTTATATATTATTATTTACAAATAATAATATTGAAAATACAAATTTTAATGTGAGTGCTTATTTACTACAAAATTATTAATCGAAAATATAGAATATATTATGATAATATAATATTACTTATATATTTACAAGTGAAAAAAATAAAAAAAGTAATTCAAATTCCAACGTACTAATTAAGTGTCCGTTTGATTTAATTTTTTCGTTAGTCAAAAAATTATTTTTAAATATTTTAAAATCGTTTAGTTGATATTAGAAAATAATTTTTGAGAATTACAAAAAAAATTTATTAAAGAAAACTCAAAATTTGAATTTTTAACAATAGAGTTTTTTCAACTTTTATAAAAAATTAAATTATCTAAAATACTTTATTTTATTTTAAAATTTTATATTATTTATTTAAAATAAATATTAAAATAATTACTTAAATTTTTTAAAATATTATTTATAACAACTAAATAATTAATAAATTTTTATTAAAAATTTTAAGGATTAAAACTCTAGTCTACTTGAACCGTTGAAGGTTTGTGCATGACTAATTTTATTTTTCATGCAAACTAATATAACATGTGTGTGTGTGTATATATATATATATATATGTATGTATGTATTTTCAGAAGTTGTTTAATTATCCAATTAATTAAATAATTTTTCAGTTGTATTTGATGAAGGAATCGAATTAATGGTGTTATCATGAGCATATCAGAATTCCCATGTTATGTTATCAGCATCCAACGTTGCACATGCTCTTATAACTATACGATGATCAGTCAGATCTCTCCGCCTCATTATATATCCATTTCTATATAACAATTTTATCATATCATTATTTTATTTTCTGGACTATATATTTCTCATTATTTTATTTTCTGGACTATATATTTTCTCATTATTTTATTTTCTGGACTATATATTTTCTTATTTTATCTTCGAATTTTTGAAAAGCATTGCCTTGCCTCCCTCTCTAAATTAATTAAAATACGCTAATTAAACAATTAATGTTTTATATATAATTTTTAAAAATAAATTGAACAACGTTGCATCACTCTAAAAAGGCTCTAAACAACTCTATATAATTCTAAAATAATTCTATACAACGCTGTATAATCCTAAATAAATAAAGAGTGGATAGTGTTAAATTCAAAATTTTAGAACATATATATATATATATATATATATATATATATATATATATATGTATGTATGTATATGTATATATAAAACACTAATATTTTTTTTATTTCTTTCAACTAATTAAATTAAAAGTGACCCAAAAATCGTTTCATCTCCAGAAATTTAAATTTCTTTTGTCTCTTTTCATGATATCACTTTCAACCAATCTCTGAATTACTTTTTCCCTTCCATATTTTGCTCTGATATTCACATGCAAATTCTTCAGCTTTTTTCTTCTCTCTTTCTCCCTATTTTCCCTCTATAAATACTCACCAAATCTTCAACATTTTCTCTCAAATCCAATCACCAAAACCCTCCAAGCAAAATGTCTAAAAACCTTGGAAAAGTTTTCTTCGTTTGCTCAATTCTCCTTCTTCTAACCCTAGTTTCTGCACAGAATCATGCTGCACCAGCAGGTTTTGTTCAAACTAAAGGCACGCAGTTTATCCTCAATGGATCTCCATTTCTCTTAAATGGCTTTAACTCTTACTGGATAATGGTGATGGCGTCGGAGCCGAGCCAGAGGTCTAAAGTCTCTGATGTCTTCAGCCAGGCTGCCGCTGCTGGCCTGAGTGTCTGTCGAACATGGGCCTTCAGTGATGGAGATCATTATGGAGGTCTGCAGACATCTCCCGGAGTTTACAATGAACATGTTTTTCAGGTTTTCTTCTACTTCCTTTACATATACGTGGATCACTTCTATCTCTTTATTACTTTATCTACATATTTTTTTAAAAAACAAACTTCAAGAGAAAATATATTAAATGCAAGAGAAAAATATGCCTATCCAAAAGAGACATAATAACAGACCTGATCGACATAAAAAAAATTTAAAACATAAACGTTTCTATTTATTTATTTTGATAATTTTAACAAAAGGTGAAAATTTACTACAAATTAATACAAAATAATATAGTATAATAGTATTATATATAGTTGTCACAAGATCCCCTAGCATTATTCATGAAAAAAATATATACGAAATTTTGATGATTCATTTTACATTAATGCATGGAAAATTTTATTGCATGCATGCAGTTTTTAGTAATATTAATATGTAACACGAAATGCAGGGGCTTGACTTTGTGATTTCGGAAGCAAGAAAATATGGAATCCGATTAATTTTGAGTTTGACCAATAATTACAATGATTATGGAGGAAGACGTCAGTACGTGGATTGGGCTAAAGCTGCTGGTGTATCAGTTAACAATGAAGATGATTTTTACACTAATGAAGTTGTGAAAGGATATTACAAGAATAATGTCAAGGTAAAAATTGTAAAACGAAAATGGAAGTTGATTGGATTGTGGCAATGAAGTGCTTTTTGGTAACATATTTTTGCTTGTTTTGTTGCAGAAAATCCTTACAAGGATCAATACTTTTACTAAAATTGCTTACAAAGATGATCCGATGATCATGGCTTGGGAACTGATGAATGAGCCTCGATGTCAAGCTGATTACTCCGGAAAGACCTTGAATGTTAGCTTCCTTCCCACTTCCCAAAAAATTTAAATTAAAAATGCATTCTCTTTATTGCTATAAGTAATTATTATTGTTATTACAGGGATGGGTACAAGAGATGGCATCGTATGTTAAATCTATTGATAACAAACATTTGTTGGAAGTTGGAATGGAAGGTTTCTATGGAGATTCAATTCCCGACAGGAAGCAGTTTAATCCTGGTTATCAAGTTGGGACAGATTTTATCAGCAATCATCTGATAAAAGAGATTGATTTTGCAACGATTCATGCATACCCTGATCAATGGTAAGGCTAAGAAACTTCGTATGAAAACATTTTCTTTGAAAAACATTAATATATATTGAACAGTGTTTCTGAAAACGTTTCGTTGCTGAAAGCAAAATACTGATTATTCTTACTTGTAAACAGGTTACCTGGACAAAACAGTTATGCTCAAATGCTATTCCTTCAGAGATGGTTGACAAGTCACTGGACAGACTCAAGAACAATTCTGAGGAAGCCATTGATATTCTCGGAGTTTGGAAAATCGAGCAAAGATTCTGGATTCAGTATCAGTGCCAGAGATTCATTCTTGAATGCAATATACACGAACATCTACAACTTAGCAAGAAGCTGGAGGAACAATTGCCGGTGGAATGGTTTGGCAGCTTATGGATGAAGGAATGCAGTCATATTTTGATGGATATGAAATTGTTTTATCACAGAATCCATCAACACGCAATATTATTGGTCAGCAGTCAACTAAAATGGCTGCTCTTGCTCATATAATGAGCAGAAGATTTGGGCAGAATTTGGAGGGGACCAAACATCCGTGAACAAATTGTTTCAGAAATACTTCCAAATTAGCAGTAGGAATTTAATATGTTTTTCCACAATTTTGAGGTTATGATATGAATAAAATCTGCAATTCTCCTTACTTAGCCATACGATCATTCTTGAATGCTTATATCAAATTTTCAGTACAGTACTGGACAAAACCCACGTCTACCAACCTGTCAGGTTCCTTGGAATATCAAAATAACAATCATTTAGTTGATTTAGTACTCTGTCATCAAATATAGCATAAATTTGGAGTGAAGAATACCGATCCCTTTCCGGATCGGCACGTATTCCAGCATCTTTAGTTTGATCAAGCATCAAGAAGCTTAGAAGCAGCTAACATAACGGCACTAAAATTTTCCAGAATTCTTGAGTTCAAAAGGTATTCTAGGTTTCCCTTCAATGGTAGTGTGAGACATAATGTGCAAGATCAGAGAAACAATTTACAAGAGACAGATCTAATTTCACATAAATAATGACATTAACAGTAACTGCGCAGAAAACCTTAAAACTTGGTAATACAAGCAGCAGCGTAAATATTATCGACATCACAATTTTAACCGAAAAATGTTTTTAGAAGCACTGCCTGATTACTTAATGAACACTGTTGAAGTTTGAAAGTGCCCCAAGCCAAATGCAAATAGATAACTGATAACCACGGTCTCTTTTAGTGTCCAAATCAAGAAATTTAAGCTGAAATGTTCACAAACTTGGAACATTTCATTTTCATTTATTCTTCCCAAATACAGTTTCTAGAACTGCTTTAAAGAATACATTATCCAGAAAAAAGCATTATCAAGAAACTGAGCAAGTAACAAAAGAGGAAACGATTTTTTCAGCAACAATCACAATAATAAACTACAAATAACTCGCAACAAATTTTGACTATATAACAAACATGCCATCCCGAGGGCCGTTAAGAGTTGCGTGTCCAAAATGATAGATAAACTTGTATACTATGAACACATTTAAGAGAATCTGGCCACCTCTGTACAGCATGGGATGGTTACTCTACAAGAGAACTTCCAAAAGTTCTTCTGTGTAATCAGTTTTGAGATGCAAAAAATGCTAAAACTCTTCCCCTTACAGCAAATCCAAAAGGGGTGGTTGTTCTGATGATGGTTTAACATGGCTAGGTCTCGAGGTTGAATTGGTTGCTCCTCTCCCTCGGACTCTTCCTCTACCAACAGCAGTGGAAGGAGGTGGAGCAAGTCTTGGTGCAGTTTGTTCCGTTCTGCTAGAACCAAATATTGACCCAAGATCAACTGATTTCTTGTCAGTATTGTGAGTCTGACTCTGTTTCAAGTACGCAATGGAGTTCAGATTATTAACACCCCCACTACTCAAACTGACGGTATTTAAAGTTGAACTGTTATTGTTGGATGCCCAACTATTATTGCCGTTGGTTTGGAAGCTTGTATTGTTTGATGTATTTGTGGTCAAACTGGAACTAAAACTGTTTGTCGGTAGTCCAATATTACCATTGCTTGGAGTTCCTAAACCACTTGAAGTGCCACTACGCCGTGGAGGCCAATCAGCAAATGGATCTATATCATCAAAACTTGGAGAGGAAGAGACTCCTGCAATTGGTTGCTGCTTCTCAATATCAGGTGACTGAGAGTTTCGTGACTGAAGAAGACGATGTCCTAGGAGGCCATTCTACATCAACTGATTCGACAGTTTGCTGACTAGATACATCAGGTATCATGGACCGTTGCAATTGTGCAGGTGCAAATTGGATTGGTTGGTTACCGGAAACAGTTTTAGTGGATGAGGTGTTACTAACTGAAGGCTGGTGGGAATTGGCAGATCCCTTGGTGACAGGACCCCAATCCTCATCCCACGATGAGCTGCTCTTTGCTGCTGAAGGAACGGGCCCACCTGTTTTGCCCAAGGCCTGAGATTGAAGCCCGTTGGGAACAGGAGTCGTTTTTACCTCTGGAAATCCTGTCTCAGTTACAGTAACTCCACGTTTTTCTTCAATCTTCCTGTATAAAACAAAATGATCAATGAGAATGAAAACTAGTAACTCATTTTCCTAGTCTTCATAAACACATAAAGAATAAATAAATAAAATAAATAATGGGTCCACATATGGCAGTGGTACCTGAGAATGTCCTTGACAAAGAGCATATATTTGGCAAATTGCTGAACATTCAATTGTTGAGCAGTAAGAAGGGGTATGAGTAGTGGAAGGACATGTTCGGCAGCAAATTCAACTCCATACTGAACAAGATGAATTGAACAGGACAATGATAAGTTTCACATAATTCTCCAACATAATGCAGAAAGCTAAAGCAACTGAAAATAGGTCAATTTTTTCCTACCTGCTTCAGAATTGAGTTTGCAACTCCAAGGGTACACATGAGGGTAGGAGCAGAACTGATCAACAGCTGTACATCGTTGAATTGTTTGCAAAATTTCCAGAACAGCATGTTTATCAAGTGTGTGAACCAGATCTCCTAAACATAGCAAAGCATTGACTCTCACCTGTGAAAAAAAAAAAGAAATGCTTCAGACTCTATCTCTAGAATAACCAAATAATAGTAAGTTCCAAAAAGCAGAGCACCTATTATTAATTCAGAGATATTTAGCTCTGCTTAAAAAACTTAGTACAATAGGCAGAGGACATACTTAAATATCATGTGTTATAACAAGGAACCTGAACAAAACCTTTTGATGTAAAATTATTTTTCGATAAGAAACGAGCTAAATTTCACTATAATAGAAAAAAATTTACAACAATAACTGGTCCTGCAAGATCAATCAAAGTTAAGAACATACTAAAAAATAGCCACAACTACCACCCTGACATTAAGAGACTGCAGCTTACATTAGATTAGATAAGAAATGATACCTTTGAAACTCATCAGAAAACAAAGCCCACAACAAAACCAAAAAAGGACTCAATTCCATATCCTCAGCCAACTTACCCACATCCTGAAAAAGCATCAAACTCCTTTTCCGCCAAATAACCCAAAAACCAGCCATCTGTTATTTACAGGCTCAGAAACATCTATTAAGCCTCTGTTTAGTAATTATGAAAAGGTTACTTCTCCACTCCTCCCAGATTATTCCCGGGATTCAGCCAAAAATATTGACCAAACTTTAGCTGTAGCACAGTTCTCTCATTAAGCAGCAGAAATGGATACCATGCATTAGCTGAATGGCCACCTAGAAATAAGTTTGTGTAGTCATCTAATTACAGAAATTATTGATGAAGCACTACTTCTGAGAAGTGATATTTACATAACTTCAACAATCAGTTTATATAACATTCATCAAAATAATAAACCACTCAATCTTTAAGGAAGTCATAAGATTATATATAAATGCACCATATCCAAAAAAATAAAAATAAGAATGCATACCGCAGCAACTGTAGTTTTTCAGCGCTAAGCCATGAACACGAGGCAAAATTGTTTGTTTGACCAGCTGGAAAGAAAAAATACAAAGAAATGTCAATGCTTTTCCCTTACTGTTTTCACAAAAGGAAAAAAAAAATATTGATGACAACTTTGAATGACAAATTCTGTAGCTAGCCATTATTGCATCAATACTTATTCAATTCCAAGAAGGAAGAAAAAATTTACCCAAAAAAAAAATTGTGCAAATAGATGGTAAAAATTAGTATAATTCTAAACTTCCTTATTGTCAGCAAATACTTCCTATGTCTACCAAAAGTTTTAACTGTTGATATATGATAAACCAGAGTAAAGTGTATTAAGGAGATGCAAATGTGATTTGCAATGCAACCAAAATCCATTAAGAAATCCTGGATGCAGAAAGTGAAAAAGAGTTCTAGTAGCAAACCAGGGATGTCAGTTCTTCTTAGGAATTTTGAAATATGTTTTACAGTTTATGGTTAAATCTGTTAAGATCACTTAGATAATATGATCTAATGCAAGAGTTAGAAAAGAATAAAAATTGGTGGTTACCTGAACATCAAGTTGCTTAGCAAGGGGCACAGATCTTCTCAAAACTTCCTCTTGTATACGGGGATCATTATCACCATAAGCACGAACAAGCATGGGCAGTACATGCGAAACTAAGTGCTCGTGACTAGTCTACAACAACCACATAACAGATGATATCATGATTACTCTGCAGCAGACACTTTTCACAAAAAAATATAAGAAAAAAATTCTTTTGAGGGAATTTTTTGAAGGATGAATATAGGTTAATGAATAGAGCAAGTGAACGAGAGACTATGAATATGAAAAATATAAGAAAAAAACAAGCAATCAAAAATTTTCCATCTCTTAAAATACCTTAGAAACATCTTTATACTCCTACTTATTTTTAAACCATTCATGAAATAGAAACTGAAATTATAACTTCTGAATGGCTGAATCAAATTCATCCACTCATCCACTACATATATAAAGCAGCAATATGTCAGTTTACCTTATTGATAATAAGGTCTGCGTGCTTCACAAGTAACAACAATGTCTCACCAGAAGCAGTACTCAGGACAGGGAACAAAGCTGGCAGTGTTATTAGCTCGAAATCATTTTTATCCTGCAACAAATTGTGATTCATCAGTTTCTCATCCATAGTAGGTATTTAATGCATGATAATGCGAGAGAAAAAAAAAATAGATCCATTAGCATAAGCGACTCATGACTTAATTAACATCATATACTTCATACAACTAAAGAAACAGATCTGCAGAAATTCTACAAAGCTGGCCTCTTTAAAGTGTCAAGCAAGTGCATATGCAAGAGAAAAATCCTATTTTCAAAAGACAGACATGGAACAAGTGGAAGCAGTGAGCCAATGGAACAAACTGCAGAAGATTCCTTGTTTCAATCGTTGAAGGAAGCTCTATGCATAATATACAGCAGAAAGTTATAAATACTAAAGCAGTGAGTGATCAAAAGTTTCCCATCCAATTTTACAATTGTAACGCCAGATAAGAATATATTCTTTCATCTTCTCAAACTTTACACTTCCAAAATTAGAAAACAGCCATACTCCAAACAGAAACTAAATTTGGTAAAACCCTCCACTTCCCATAAACTCCTCCGAGGAAAGCCCTCACTTGAACCTTCCAGACGACATCATAGACAACTCCTATTTAGCTTCAGCCAAAATGTAACATTTAGAAAGTGGAATGATTTTCAAAATGGGAAAGCAATTTAATAAAAACCAGAAGCAAATGGAAAAAATCAGACAAGCTGCCACCATTAACTAAAGATAGATAGTTGAGATAAAACCAGAGACAAGTTGTGTTGAAGTTGAAGAATAGACAATGCAAACATTGGAAGAAACAAGGCATCAAAACTTGCACTAAATCAAGCCAACATCCTTTAAAAATCCAATCTGAACACATCAACATCAACCAAGACAGGCCTAGTTAACTACTAAGCAAGGGTTTATAATTTAATACGCAAAGATAAAAAGCTTATGACATAGCTATGCTAATTGCTGATTTGATTAACAATAATGAAAGAATTAACACCTGAGACTCAGCTATTGTGAGAACCATGGGAAGAATCATCGCTTGCATCACTGAATTCCGAAGTTCCGCACAAAGTGGTGGTAGTACCTAAAAAAAAAGCCCTGTTCAGTGGAATTGTTCATCTCTTCTATATGGGTTGCAATAGAAAACCGTAAATGGTCCATCAGCTCAGGGAAACAGAATCAGCTTAACTCGAAGTACAGTATCATTGATAACCAGTCAGGCCACATTTTTTAATATATAACCAGACAACCAGGTTATGAATAATCATGTCAGCTCATCACAAGCAGGGCGAAACAATTAAAACCAAAGGAAAAGAGATTGAAAAATCATTGAACTTGTTAAATATTTATTGTTAATTTCCCTTGTTAGTATGTCTTCAAATCAAGGACATAGGCATATTTAACTATTCAAATCTATAAAAGGACCACTATATCATAGAAATGAAGAAAATTGTGACCCAAGAGAGTACTCAAACCTTGTATCGGAGTACACGGGAATCAAAATCTTTCCACATATCTGATAATGCTTTTAGGAACTCAGATTTCTGCATGTTATCTCTTTCCTGCAAAAAGCCAGAATTTCAGACCCAAAGATACCAGTTCCTTGAGAATTTTTGTTCTTTTGGGCCTTTACTCAAGCAAAGTGCCCAGAAAAGCCTGGTAGGCACATATCAGTCAAGCTAAAATGTAAATGCATACAAGCATGTGGTCGAGGAAGCGAAGAGCACGCAACCTAGTATCATCCCGGAAAAATGCAGAACCTGCCAAGAAAAAAATTAAATTTCAAGTTATGTATAAATCAAAAATATGAGTAACAGCACAAGAAAATGATATAGATACAGATAGCCACATTAGCTCAAGCAAACAGCCTGTTTATATCAAGCAATTATAAGAAGGCAACCACTTCTGACTTGCTGCTATACCATCCATGACACAACAAAATATGATCCATTAAGATCTAATGGAGGGAAATCCTTGACTTTATCATAAACGAATATCATCAAGGAGAATCATTAAATACCAGGAAATGAAGCATGTGACACTATTATCATTCCACTATAATGATAAATGATAAAATGAAGAATGGCAACAGCATTGTGAATTAAGTTAAATGACCTTCATGTCCTTCCACATAATTAAGAAGAAAAGGTTAGCTCATATATGCAAAAATCTTCTAATCAAAAGTGATAGGTATTTCTGTTTGTTCATTCTTCCAAAATTGCAGAATTATAAGTTGAGATATTATTAAGAGATGAACAAACTCCTTTACACATAGTCCGAGGGATTTCTTATAAATCTGCTCGTTGGGAACTTATCCTATGTGATTTTGCCATCTTTTACCCTTCGCCATTTGATAATCTTCTTCTTATATATTGTCCATGATGTAAGCACTCTTAAGTTCAAAGACAATTACACAATCCCCAATTTATTGAAATATAAGAGTTGGAGAAAAATTTTACTGGGTCAAAAAAGCTCACATTTTACCTGTAAAATCCAATGCTGTGGGCCTGAAAGATTCATTTGCTGAAAGCATTCGTTGCAAGTCAGGAACTAAATCTGCTGGGATAGACGAGAAAGCTTCACTGGATAAATAATTCAAGGTATTCATGTACTGCAGGAAAAAAGAAAAGAACCAACAAAAACGAAAGGAACAATAATTAAAACTTGACAATAAAAAATTAATCAGAAAGATTGACTTCAAGTAAAAATCACTGATATAATAGTGACAAATATGAAGTACTAAGAAACTCACAAAATATTACTATTAAAAAATGATCCTAATAGTATCTACACTAGGCATCATCAATATGCGAAAAAGAGAGCTCGAAATTCTAATCCACAAGTACCATCATTTTGATATAATAAGTCCACAGAAACCAAAGTAAAAATAGTCTTCATATTCTCAAGGCTATTATAAACCCCAAACAAAGAAAAAGTAATTGCCAGAAATCAGGTGGTGGGCAAGGCATCCTTCCCCCCAAAATTAATGAACATATGATTGACAGCCATTGGATGTAATCTCAGTCATTAAAGTGTATTAATCTAGTAATCTCAGTCATTAAAATGTATTAATCTAATAATCTACAAATTATGTCATAACTTGAATAACCAAAAGGAAGGAGTCCCCTCTCTGTGTGTGTGAAAGAAACATGGGAAGTACCATCTTGACGTTGTTGTGGCAATCAAACAAAGGCTTGCGAGCAATCAAGTGGTAGGCAAGGCATCCAAAACTGAATATATCAGAAGGGCATCCAGCTGAAGACATCTTACTGCGAACAAGTTCAGGAGCAGTGTAATTTAGTGATGGCTGAAGAGGGCAGCATAGAATCCTCGACATCATATTCCTGTGCAATTCATAAAATCAGCGATAAGCGCTAAACATACTTCATTGCAGGGCATATGCTTAATTTAATCTTTGTAGTGGAAATGAATAACCTGAACTCAGAGAAAACCTAAACAAAAACAATTCCTGTTGGTAGTCAGAAGACATCACATGGCTCACTAAAGTATAATATGATTTCACATTACATAGAGAAATGACATAAGAGTTCGTAGCAAAAGTAGGGTTAATATCAAGGAAGATATTCATAAACTCAAAAACACTAATCAGGCGGAAAGTGAAGGAAACAAGATTATACATGATCAAGAACAATGCTTCACAAACAAGCCTTTATTGCTAATCTAATGAATTTCCACTCACAGCATAATGGAAGGCCTGTGAATCGCTCATGGGTTGATCTGTTGAGATTGCAAAACCAAACCCGCCAAGTTTCCAAGCCCCATTGGAAGTAATCAGGACATTCTGCAAACGATAAAATTTGTCATCAGATACCCATACCAAGCATTCCAGTATATATGATTAAGCGACAATATCCAGGAATGACAAACAAGATTAATATGTTAATCACATCCCAAAAATGGCATGAGTTTTAAACTCCTCTGAAGCCTAAAGGCACTATCTCATCATTAAAATTGTTACAGGCTCTGCCAAGTAATCCCAAATCAAAACTCCAACACCACAACTCTGAGAACCATAATTATCTTATCAGCCAGTTATAATCCTACTCCAATTACTCCCAACACCTAACAAACACTGCTATGGCACTGTTACCGCCCTCACCATTGCCATTACTACCACACCTCTATTCACCGGTAACCCAAAAACACAACTACATCACCAGAATCAATGCTGTTGCTGCCATCACCATGGCACCACCTCCCACAACTTATTACAGCAGTCATCACCACAAACCATAACTGGCACCAGTTCCCATTACTATTATTTTTTAAACAAGAAAAAATGTACAAATTAAATTTAGAATATAGTATTGAGATAACAGATTTAAAATTAACTTTTAATTTTATGACCAACACCAGAAGAAAGTTTTTTAGTCTAAGGCCTAATAATCAATGAAGGCCTCTGATTCCAACTTCTTAAAATAATTAATGATAACATCTTGAGACAGATAAACAAGAGAAATGTTTGTAGGGACCTAATTATTTCTTACAAAGGAGGAATAGACTGTAGTACGTTAAAACTGACGAAACCATAAAAGGGGAAGCAATAACCTCAGGTGATATAGCCCTATGAAGGAGACGTGCATTGCTGTGAAGAAACTCCAACGACTCCGAAACCTGGAGTAGACCATGCTTCATCTCCAACAAGCTCATTTCCTGCAAATCGAACACTTTGAGAAAGCCATAGCCATCACACATACAAGTCAACTACAACGCCAGCAAGTATACACACTGATGAAGTTATGCTCATACTACACATTAGAATTGACATTATAATTACTAAAAGTTAAATTTTTCTTCCCAACAGTTAGTTTAAGAAGTAATCACAGAAGCCAATTAAGACAAAACGACATCGTACCAGTCCCTTGAGCTCCTTAGGAACCTTGGAAATGTTTTCAAAATCCCCTAGCACATTAGCCACCGAAGCAAACAGCGGCTCCGTCACCATCGCCATCGCATTCTTATTCTCATCCATCGCCTGCACGACGTGTACAATTCCAGGATGCCGCAACCTCACCAACCTCCCTGCATCTGCGCGTATCAGATCCAAAAACGCATCCTCCGCCGCCTTCGACAGCCCGGCACGCGTCCTCGCCTCCGTTAACGCCCGCTTATCCAGCACCCAAACGCACACCGTCGGGTACTGCTGCTGCCGCGTTCCGTCACGCGATCTCGCTGCGAAAAGTTTCCACGCGAGTCCCGGCCCGGCCGAGCCGATCTGATCGAGAAGCTCATAATCCTGCAACGGCTTCGGCCCAGTGACATCCTGAACGGTCGTTTGTACGGTCTTTTCGATCACGGCAGCGGTTTTGGCTAGGGCTTGGGTAAGGGTTTTCATATTGAGAGACATTTTGTTTTAATAAAAAAATTAGGCTAAAAAATAATAATCAAAATTAAAATTTGTAAGAATTTTGAGGAAATAGGAAATTCGGGAATCAAATGAAAGAAGAAGCCGCTCCTGTTTTCTTCTTCCTCTCTTCGTTTCGTCAAGCTTTCTTCATTTTCCTCTGCGTAGCAATTTTTCTTTTTATTTTCTTTTTTTATTTGTTTTATTTATATATAATAATATAATTAAAATAAATAAATAAATATTGCTTAGTTAACTGCTTCCTCTCTATTTAATTTGCTTTTTCTTTTCTTTTAAGAAAAAAACGCCAACTTGATGACGTATTTTTTTATATTTTATGTAATATTTTTTACTTCTTTTATAGGTGGAATGACGCAGTCACTCGTGGAGGCCGGCCAGGTTATACTTATATGTGCCAGTATGGATGGTGATCGGCCAAGATTGAAATTATTTGCATTTAATTGAAAATATGAGGGTCACAGAGAAATTTATTCAATTTCATTTTTGAAAAATTAATACAGTATAAATGAAAAATCTATCCATGCAAATTGAAATCACATAATTTATTCTTATTTATTTATTGTGTTAGTTTTTTTAGTTATTTAATCCTTGTCCTGATTTAGAGTTGTATGGTTCATTTAAGTGAGATTTTAGCTGGAATACCTAATCATAAAGAGATGTATTCATTCTTTGATATATATATATACATGTATAATCTTTTTGCTCACTAGCTTGTGTAATTAAAAGTTTTATGATTAAAATTTTGTTAATTTGATTTTTTTTTAAATATTACATATTATAAATTTATAAATATTTAACTAGATATGATATCTAATGTTATATAACCAGATATCTACTGAAATTTTACTAAGAAGATAACCTATAGTTATAGTGCACCCAGTATTCAGAAAATTACTTTCATTATAAAAAGAATATTTTATCCAGATATCGTTAGAAAAAGTCCTATAATATGTGAGAATTCCTACTCACAGTAGTTAGTAGGAATCGAACACACTCCTTCATCAGGGGTAAACCCTGATAGTTTTGTTAATTTAACTTTAAATTCAAAAATAAAGAAAAGGCTTGAATCTTATTTCATATATTAACTAAAATATTAAATTTAAATGGTCACGATAAAGTTTTAGAATTTTAAAAATCAGTCTTAATAAACTCTTTTTCGTGTTATTCAATTTTAAGGTACGTGAATCTCAAAAATCAAAATAAAAGCTGGAAAGTTAAAGATTGAACTTATATGAATCTCGAGAAATAAGAAAAAACATTGTGAACCAAGAATGAAATATAAATAATAGAATGAGTTCACCCACTTAAAAATAAAACATAAATAATAAAGTTAGTCCATGAAAGTTTAAATATGAGACTTTAATTAAATGCAATGTCAATTAAAATGTTAAAACTCAAAATTTAAAATATTAGACAGCTCTCTTCTCAAAAGGAAGGGGGTTTGATTTCTCACGTTAACTTTAGGGTAAATTTTGTTTAAATTGAACGTAGACTTATGTTAATGATATCAAACTAAATCTAATTAACACTCTAAATCCCTATAAATAAATAATAACATCTTTTAACCCTTTAAAGATAGAAGTTCAAGTCATTCTAATGTTAAGTGAAAGTAATTTCCTGATAAGTTGAGAGTAAATATGACACTTTTTCAATCAAGATATTTAGACTGTAGCATAAGGGAATATATAATGTAAGCAAGGAAGGGTAGTGACGTAGATACAGAATATTAGAACTTTAATTTGTGGAAAAAGTAGTTTCCTTTCTTTCATTTTAGGTTAAGTACCTAATTAATGAAAGGAAATTCTTGAATAATTGAAGCAGTCTATGCAAAGAGAAGATGAATGAAGAGATCCCACAATCTTGATAAAACCTTTGTAGAGACCTTATGAATTCTTGGTTGGTAAAGCTTAAGTGCATTTGGAATGTTTGGATTGAGCATTTGAACGAGTGTTGGTGTATATACACATTATGTACATATTTGAGATTTACGTCAAATGACTTTTAATCTACATCTATTGTGAAGTTATCAAGCGGACGAATATTAGTTAACAAATAAGAGTGAACGATTCATGATCACTTTATCTATAGTACTTTTAAAATTAAGCAGAAAGAAAACAATTATAAACATAACTTTCATTAAAAGAATTTAGTTTCTTTTCCTTGTTCAAACATAGGAGTTGGTGGCTAATTAGAACAGAGAATGTTACCTGGAGAAAGATTTCTGGTGGAAGGCGTTTGTCCTTGAGATAAAACACTTGAACAAAATTTGCATCACCTGATCCTTTTTGGGTGAGGCTGCTGATAAGGCAAATAGTAGTCATGGCTTCGCTTGATTACAGTTTTTGCATAACTGAATTCATTTGAAGCTTGGATGAATTCTTCGACATCATGATCATATAACGGACGAATCCCACATTCTTTAATATTCAATATTATATATCGGATGTCGATTATATTAATGGCTGTTTCTTAAATAAAAAGTTGGTAACCTAGCGAAATGAAAAGACCAGAGGTTCCGATAGACAAAAAGAAAGGTAAAAAATATGGCATCATTACCTATATAACAATCAAGAATTAAAGGGTTAGCTGGAGAAGGAACATGATTGAAGAGGATTCCAGGTTGACAGATAGAAAAAGCAGCACAAATAGCCATTCCCCTGCAAGAAGTTGTGCTGGCAAGTGTGGGCAGCAATATTGTTATTGAAGAGTTTGTGCTCCGATATATGAACCATTCTGGAACTTGAGATCCAGGGACAACAATATCAAACTCAGGGAATGTAACTCCAGGCTTAAGTCCCTACAGAATAAAATTATGTTGATGAATGTTCAATAGTAATGAGGAGAGAGAGGGGGGGGGGGGGGGGGGGGGGGGGGGAGGGGGAGGTGGGGGGGGAAGATACCTGAAGTTGGCTTATCAGTAGCGACTGAAGCAGACTTTTAAAAAATGTTAATGGCATGCTTCTGTTTCCTTGATTCCCAGCCAGTTTGAAGCAGTTACTTAAATAAAAACATTCGTGGTGTTGATTTGGATATATTTGATGTACAGTTGTGAGCAAATAATCCATCTATACTTGCCGGAAGATCAGGTAAAGCTTCAAGCATCTTGCAGTAGTCTATGTTAAGAGTTTCAAGCTTTGCGAGTTGACTGATGCTTGCAGGTATGCTAATAAAATTGTTCCTGCTCAGATTTAAGTTTGTTAACGAGGATAAGCAACCGAGATCATCGGGAATAGCTCCTTCTTGGAGATTGCAGTCACCGACATCTAATCTTCTTAATGCACATAAACCTGATAAAGAAGGTAAGAAGAAACCTATGGAATCCAAATTTCCTCTCGGGAAAAATGGAAACCGGAAGAGAGAAATCCAGGATTTGTCTGCTCGTCCTTTGCATCCATGAAACGATAAATCAGAAAGATTCTTCAATAGTACAATAGAGGATGGTGGTTTGGGTATAGCAGTTCCGCCTAAATCAAGTTTCTCCAAACTTTCTATATACCCCAAGTTATCTGGCACATTTTCAAGTTTAGAGCAGCCATTCAGATTAAGAACTTTAAGAGACTTCAAATCACAAACACTGCTTGGAAGACTAATAAGGTTTTTGCAGTCTCTCAAACTTAAAATAGTAAGCCTAGTAAGATATTTGATTGACGGGGGTATTTCTTCTATAGAAGTTCCATCTAAAAGAAGATGCAACAAATGCTTAGAATTTCTAACGATCTCCTGTACGCTGCTGAGTTTTGAGCACCCAGAAAGAATAAGCACTTCAAGAGAACCCCATTCAATTACAGTAGGAAAACTCCAAACTCGTTTGCAATCTTTCAGATTCAATAAATTAAGCCTTTTAAGAAGGGCAATGGATGGGTGAACAAAAGATAAATTGATACAACCATCAAGAATTAATCTCTCGAGATTGGGGACTCCAGTGAAGTCTGGGGTCTTAGTCAAGTTTTCTGAGTGACTAAGTTTGATGATTTTTAGCTGGTACATATTCTGATAAAATCAAGGAACCAAAAAAGACAATAAAAGATAAATCAATATGTAGAAAGTGCAGACTTGTATTTTAAAGAAAAAAGTACTTGTTTGTGTGCGTGATTGATCATACCTGTACTCCTTGCCAAAGTTGTTCAACACTGCTATAACACATGTTAAATTTGTAAAGTTTCTTAGGTTGGAAATTTGATGGCAGAGATTTAAGGGGGTAGCCATGCCATTTTAGAAGCCGCAACTCATCCGAAAGGTATTCAATTCCATGAAGAAAGCATCCATCACATATTTTGAGTAATCTCAGATTGTTCATCCTTGAAAATGACTTGGCATTCAATTTTATCCCTTTGTACAGAGGGAAATCTATGATTATACCTTCGACAGCTTCCGTCCCCTGATAAAAAAAGATATTTCATATAGCTTGTTCAAACTGACATGTTAATGTTTTAATTATACTTTCCACAAAGCAACATACCTCATTTTTGGTCAACACACGATGAATATTCGTCCAAAGCCACAGCCTACTGCGTTGTCCTGGCTTTTCTGGGCATTCTTGGCGAACAATTTCCCTACCCATATCTTGTATCAAGTCATGCATACACAACTTGTTGTTTGAAAGAGTTATGATAGATTTATCAACAAGAACACTTATTCCAATATCTGGGTAAAGTTCACAACTGTCCAGAAACTCTCTTACTCGATCTTTATCCATTCCTTTAAAGAAACAAGCAATATCAAGAAATATTTTCTTCTCTGATTCTTGGAGTCCATCATAACTTATTTTCAGTATTTCAAAAATTTTACGGTCAGGAACTTCTTTCAGTCTATCCAAGGCACCTTTCCACTCAGCTTTACTCCTACCAAACAAAAAGGACCCTAAAACTTCAAGAGCTAGCGGAAGGCCGGCAGCATAATTTACCATATGATATGAGAGCTCCAAATAACCATCAGTAGGATGACTTTCTCTAAACGCTTTCCAACAAAAGAGCTGAAGAGCTTCACCATGATTCAATTTCCCAACCTTATAAATGCCATCCACTCTATGTCTAAC
The DNA here is from genome assembly GCA_028052125.1 of Melia azedarach. Lineage (NCBI taxonomy): Eukaryota > Viridiplantae > Streptophyta > Magnoliopsida > Sapindales > Meliaceae > Melia > Melia azedarach. The sequence continues at coordinate 15,110,890 of CM051401.1, read as the reverse complement.
AAGCAAATGTCGATCTCTAGTGGTAATAATGATTCTACTCCCTAAACCAAACCAATCATTCTTTCCTGCTAATGCTTGCAATTGGTCTAATTCATCGACATCATCAAGTATAACAAGAACCCTTTTATAACGTAGTCTGGTTCTTATCATTTGGCACCCTCGGTAAACATCCAATAGTTTTATGTTTTTATCCATCAAGATTTCAGAAATAAGTTGTTCTTGGAGAGCGACTAGACCTCGAGTTGTAGAAACTTCTCTAACATTGACAAGAAAGCTACTACCATCAAATTGATAAGAGATCTTATCGAAAACAACTCTAGCAAGTGTTGTCTTGCCTATTCCACCCATACCACAAATCCCTAGCATGCGAACATCATTCAAACCTCTACCTGACATCAAATCCATTTGCTCCAGCCGAGACTCCATTCCAACCAACTTCTCAGTTGAACTTAAAAATGTAAGACTCAGTTTACTTGATATTTCGCCAACAATATCTTGAATAACTTCGTATTCTTCCCTGTGAATGAGAATAAATAGGTATGGAAAACTTAAACCAATGTACTTTATTCAATTTCCTTTAGATTCAAACTGAATATCATCTAGTAGACATGAATTACTATGAATTACCAAAATAAACTGAAATCTACTACTGAAAGTGAAAAACTAACACAGGAATCAAGAAAAAGTAGCTTTGCTGTTCTTATTTTAGAAAAATTCTGGAAACTGGATACACAAGAAACTTCACAGTACAAAGCAACTATTACCATGGCTCCAGTGTCATAAAAATTAACTTTGTGGACTAACAGCTGTTTCATATGCTATTATGCCTAAACTTTATTCTCCATCCACCTAATCGGTAAAAGTTCTCTTCATTCAATTAAAAAAATTGGCATATATTATTGATTCTTAGTTTTATTCTTAAACATCATTGTTGGTACCTGGTAATAAAGAAGTACCAGAATGGAAAAAGAATTGTGTTACCTATCCTGTAAATGCCATCCAGAAAGGTTGGCAATTTCTGTCATTGCAACCCTCCAGTTTTGCACCCTCTCCATGTTGTCCCTGAAAATCTTTTCATGGTCAGCAAAAGCTTTCTTAAAACTTCCCATCTGATTTCTCACCTCGGATGGGCTAACATTATAGAAAACTGGCAAAACTGTCTGACCCATCTCTTTCATGCATTCCAGAATCTTAGTGAGTTCATCCAGGCACCATCTAGAAGAAGCATAGTTCTCCGAGAATATGATGACTGAAAACCTCGATTCTTCAATTGCTTTAAAGAGTTCTGATAAAATTACTTTTCCTCTTTCAAGTCTGTGGTTATCCTTAAAAGTGAAAACTCCTTTCTGATCCAAAGCAGCGTATAGATGACCAGAGAAGCTCTTGCGAGTGTCTTCACCTCTGAAACTCAAGAAGACATCATATTTCCACCTAGGAAATATTTTTCTTTGCATATTCATGGAATCTGCTGCAAATTCAAGTAACTTCTTGCACCAAGCTATAGAAGATAGAATCAAACCAGAATAATTGAATCAAATTATGCTCCACCTACAACCAGCTAGGGTGATACCCATTCAGGCAACTATAAATTAATTACGGATCAGCAAAAGAAATAAAAATTGAAGTGTTAAGATATTTTCTTTCACCAAAAAAAAAAAGTTAGTTTTCCATTAAAATACTGCAGCTTTCCAATAAACTACTCAAATTATGAGTTACATTTCTCAACTTGGAAACTTGTGAATGTAAGGAAAAAAACTTGGTAGGTTTATCCTTAAACTCGTCAGTAAATGGATCCAATTTTTATTTTTTGTGGTTAGTTTATTTATTTCCCTTACTATTTTATTTTTTCCACCACTGCATCTCAGCTTCTAAATAAGCAACACTATAGAGATGCAACAAAAATGAAACATTTAATAGATCGATTATATATCGCAATAGGGCAAGACATTAAAAAACCAGAAGAAACTATTATACGGCTTGTTTCAAAATAAAAATTGTGGGTTTCATTTATTCTCCCCTGAAATATGAAAAGGGTCAAGAAAAGGATCCTTACAGCATAGACACAAATATAAGAGGTAAATAAGGAACCTGAGCATCATTTAACTCAGTTAAAAATTTGAATTGACTTGGCCAAAACTTTTCTTCAGAATAAGATGAATTAGAACGAATGGATCACAAAAACAGAAGATCTAATAAATTTCATGAATACATACTCGTTTTAGCTATCAGTCTGGCGCCTCCAAGAGCCTCTGCTTCAGATTTATGACTTCTGTTTATTGCCAATAAATTATCAAAATTTGTATTCCTCTGGAAAAGTTGACATTTCTGTAACTGTGTGATTGCTTCAAAAGGGCTGCACAATAATTTCTGGGGAAAATCAGGATGATTATATCATTCACAAGGAATAAAGAGGAAAAAGGGAAACAGAATGAATCATTCAAGTTGGGGTCAAACGGCTAAGCTTTTGTTTATTTGGAATTTCCTAGTCATGTCTGCGACAAACAATTCAACTAATTGAACTGATGAACAGAAATTTTCATAGAAAACCCTGATGTTTGGCTTTATATTCACTTGGATAAATCATTTTGTAAAAATAGCCCGTGAGCACCCATCAAAGGATGCTACTTTAACTTAATTTCATTTTATGATGGATACCTTTATTTCGCAGCCTGTTTCTTGTAATGTGATTCCTTATATATATATTTCACAAGAGGTTTCTAGTGTGATATATATTCACAAGAGGTTGTTCTAGTGTGAAAGAAATTATATCGTACAGTAGCCAGACCAAAATTTTCAGAAACCTCTCCCAACATTTGCAAATGAAGCTGCTACCTTCAAATTGATAGGAGAATCCATCATAAATGAACGTAGCAATCAATGGTGGCTCAGCTTCGGCATAACCCACGTTTATTTAGAAAGTAATACCAAGCTCTGCTACTTCTCACTGACACTTGACTAAGCAATTCTAGTTTTTTACCAGTAGTCATTGCAGGAGCACATTCTACCTTTGAAATGGTGAAAGCGATTTGAATCTCTCACAACAATTTCCTTTCCAAGAAGATCTGATGCCAACTTCATGAAGTTATGGCAGTCAACACAAATACGGATATTCTTCATTATTCTTATTGTGCTGCTTTTACTGCACACACTGCCTTGATTCATTAAGGCAAACACCAAAGCCAACTTCTCGCTATGATGATACAATTGCTCCTCTTTGTGCTCCTCTTCTACATCATGCAAGGCCAAGCTTGTCTCCGGTACATATCCCATTTCCTTTAACTGCCCAACCAGTTCTTTGAGCTTTGTAAATATGGCCTCTCTTTGTGAATGATGTTTGCCTCCAGATGCAAACTCATGTACTTGATTGTCAATCTCAATCCAGCTTAAACCAGGTTCCTTTATCACTCTAGATCCCTTCATCTCTTTCCGAATTAGCCCTGCTTTATTGAAGTTGCCACTCAGACAATATATGTTTGACATTTGTACATAACCTAATGAATCTCCAGGCTCCAATTCCTTCAGTTTAGCTGCAGCTAACTCAGCTAACTGAGTCTCGCCATGCTTTTTACATGACCCAAGCAATGCACTCCAAATCACAGTATCAGGCTCTATCGGCATTTCAGTTATAAGCTTCTCAGCCTCAAAAACACGCCCGCATCGCCCAAGCATGTCCACCATGCAGGCATAATGATCTAGTTGAGGAATGAGGCTGTGATTCTCATGCATGGAGTGAAAGATTTTATTTCCTTCTTCCACCAGACCAGCATGACTGCAAGCTGAGAGTAGAGCAACAAAAGTAGCAGAATCTGGTTGGACATTCATGATTGAAAAGAGCTGTAAGGCTTCGTTAGCTTTCCCATGCAAGGCATAAGCCTTGAGCATAGAATTCCAAGAAACCGAATTGCGAAACCCCATTCTATCAAAAACTTGCTTGGACAAAGCAATAGACCCACACCTTCCATAGGCATGGATCAAAGCATTTGCAATCACTGTATCACTCTCAAACCCATGCTTAATTAACTGTGAATGAACTGCCAAAGCATGTCGCTCAGTCACAAGGCCTGCACAAGCCTTCAATACAATTGAAAAAGTACACCAGTCTGCAGCTACATCCTCTCGACACAACTGACGGAAGAGGAACAGAGCTTCTTCTGGTTCATATTCAGCAAAAGCCGTTATCATTCCAGTCCATAAGACAATATCCCGTGAATTACCGGTCTCCAAAAAGAGCCTGTAACAGTCAGCAACATCTCCTTGAAGGTCTGAATAAGCTTTCACCAATGCAGTAATCACCTTAATTTCCGAGATAAACCCAGTTTTGACGCACAGACAGTGCACCTGAAAACAAAACTTCAGACCAGGATAAACATATAAGTCATGGCTTCCGCATAAAGAAGTCAAAACACTAAGAAGTGTAGCACGATCAAACCCAATACCCTCACTGCTGCATTTTGGCAAAAAGCTTGATAGCTTGAGCCTCAAGTTTACAAAACTGAAAAGCTGAAATCATTGAATTCCAAGAAATCACATTCTTAAACTCCATGTTCTCAAACACTTTCCAAGCCTCATCGTAATAACTCTTACTATACATATTGATAAGAGCATTTGCTACGTAAACATGAGCATCAATTGACATCTTCAATGCAAGCCCATGCACTTGCTTGCCATTCACGTAATCACACGAAATAAGCACACTAGCAAAAGTAAATTCATTCGGACGGTAATACTCCAACATGCTAGAAAAGAGACGAAAACACTTTTCCGAATGCCCATGCTGAGCATAACCCGAAATGAGCGCAGTCCAAGAAACAATGTTTCTGTTAGGCATTTCGTCGAACAAATTGCGGGCGTAATCCAAATAGCCGAACTTACGATACATATTAATGAGATGATTAGTCACAAAAATGTCCGGTGGTTCATTAGAACGATTGTTCATCATGTGTTTGTGTAAATGCAGGCCTTGCTTAATATTCCCATGAACGGCGCACGAGTGGAAAAGATCAGCGTAGCTTTGTTGAGAGCGGAAGAAACGGTGGCGTGTTGAAGAACAGTGAGAGAGCTTCTGTGAGGTTGCCGCGCGTGGAAAGAACGCGCACCTTCTCTAGAACGTCATTAGCTTCCTGTAGTGGACTGGAGGTCTGTAAGAGATTGCCGTTAGTCAAGTTTCGGAAGGAGATGAAACACGCGCGTAGGATTGGGCGTGACATTAAACGCTTTTGCGTTCTATAAGTTGTTTGAAGTTCCGGCGACTTACAAGTCTCTTTGTTCTCGGGCGTCTCGTCTTTGGTCCAACATAGGAACCCTTTTCTTTTAATATCTGACATTTTATTTTTTAAATACTGACATTGAAAAAAAAATCCTCTCTTATTCAATGCAAATCGAGTTAGTTTCAAATTTTGTCAAAGCCCGGATGGTTCGAACACATTCCCTCAGAATTTCACAAGTTTTACAATTTGTAAATTTTCACATATTTCCTTCTCTCTTGGGAATAAATATTACACTTATTGTGCAAAATTAAATTGTACCATATAAACTCCCAATAAACATATAATCTATGTATCAATAGATTGTAATATATAATATTGTAATATTAAAAAAAAATTATCAAACACATCTCAAATGTATCTTACCTTTCCTGAATATCAAGACTCTAGAAATGTATAATTTTCTTAATAAGTTCAAATACAATTTTTTTCTTTCTCGATTGTCAGAATCATTTCTTCCTGTGTTGATAATAGACATCAAAATTACGAACATTTTGAAGGCCAAAATTCCTGAACGTTTTTCCTTCGAGTAAATTTAATACTAGACAAAAAAACTATTCCCCTCGGGAATGATGGTAGAAACTCATAATTAATCAAACCTTTAATTTAACCCAAGCTATTGAGCTCTTTTCTTTGCATTTCTCCGGCAATGGATTCCGTGCCCCAATGAACCCGGTTTCTACAACTATCGCTGAGAAAGTGCCTGATAGAACTCATGTTTGCTACTGACATATAGGTTTCTGCTTATTCAGACATTCTTCTTATCCAAATTAGCTGCAGCCAGACGTTGTCTTTTTCTCCAAGCAGAAACTCTACCGGGGAATGCCCACCTTAAAAATCGCTCCCAAGTGTAGCAGCTCACAAACATGAGAGCAGCCCACATCAACAGCTTATCCCTCAATCCTGGAGGCATAGGCACCAACTTCAACCAGTCGTTCAAGTTCCTGAATAGATCAGAAGTAATGACTATGAAGAAACCAACGGCACCCACAAGGGCGTACAAAAATGGTTTGTTTTCTGAAATGCTCTGGTTAAAAGGATGGCCCATGTAGTTTACAGCAAAGGTCGCCACCTGGAGCATCATGTTCACCATGTATGAAACAGTGTTCACCAAGTTGGGATGAAATTCCGAGTCTGGCTCAATGCATTCCTCTGGCATGTATTTCTCTGCTTCTTTTACTGAAGATATCAGGTAAACCAAGTGAATTGAAAACTGTCCCATAAGAGAAAGGAAGACATATAAGCAGAAAATATTGGAGTGGGGTCGCGCAGCTGACAAGGTGGGAAGAGGGCGGGCATGTGAGATAAATAGGAAAAAGGCAGCTGTAAATACGCCGCTGATTGTAGCCTGGACATCACCTAGCTTGACGCCATCCAAGTACATAACACTCAACACATATGCTGTAGCAAGGCAGTTAAGGCCAAGTATCTTGAACATCTGCAGTGTGGTCACCAAAGTACTACGACCCTGACGAATTATATCAGTTGTGGGAGCAACTGATGCATGCTTCGCTGTGAATGGTGATGCCATAGAGGCATCCCCGAGCTTGACCATGGGAGCAGCACGACCATCACCCTCCTCATTCAGCTCATCCATCAGCTTCTTCAGCTTCTCCCGTTGCATCTCGGCAGCTGTCAGATGGCGGTTACCAGCTGCGCGGCTGGTAGAATCTGATCTTGCAGGAGCTTTTCCCTTTGAAGTGCCTTCACCATTCAGACTGAGAGCTTTTCCAACTGCTTCTGATGTGGGCTTAGATTTCTTTGACTTGACTGACCTTGTATTTTCATCTTTAGAAGTTTCTGAAGAAGAGCTTCCACTTTGAGTAGGAGGCACGGCGTTCAACAGAGCAACTCCAACATGAGCCTGAATAAAAAAGTACAGTATATTAACTACTGTTCCCATATTTTGGCCAAGAAAGAACACCAACCACAAGTTTTTTGGATTGGCATGCCAAAGATAATAGTACAAGGTAGAAACACCAACAGAAAAGGAATAATCACCAAAATTAACACCAGTGAGTTCACAATCAGACTTGGTTCACTTGGGTTGATTTAGATAAGTAATCCCTCAAATATGTAGCATCAAAAATCCAACATTACCTGCTTCAGAGCTCCAACGTCATTTGTGCCATCCCCACACATTAATGTCATCCTCCCTACTGTTTTGAAGGTGGTCAAGATTAGTTCTTTTTGCTCAGGTGCAACTCTTGCAAAAACCTGTATGATTAGGATACATGTCATCTAGACGAAGTTACCGTTAAAAACCACATTTAAAACAGACAATGCCATTACGAACCTTCACGAAAGGGATGACTTGTAGAACAGTGGAAGTCTGTTGTAACATTTCGAAGCAGTCACCACCAATACAGAGGTCATGAGCCTCCGAAAGAACTTCAACCTCTTTCTCACTGAAATCAAATATGTTCTTTCCTCAGTTCAAAAATCTGAATTTTTTTTCTTTTGAGAAAGGGCTATAGAAAAATTCCATCATCAGTTATTAGTAAATCACAAACAAGGTATATAAAAGAAACAGTTAACCCTTCACTCACCTGTATTGAATAATCTCTCTCTCGTCTGGTGATACCCATTCATATCCTTTGCCATTTTTCACAGGAGAAAGAATTAATGCTGGTTTCGTAACAATATGTACTTGGCTGGCAACATAGCAAGCTGTCAGAGCTTGGTCACCAGTGATCATTGCCTGCCATTAAAAAATTTATAAACATACAAGTCAATTTAAACTTCACATTGTAAATATTGGGAATCAAGATACTTAAGCACGTTACTTACCAAGTCATGAGAAGAATTCTTCAATTCAGACAAAATTTTGGCCGAATCTTCTCTAATAGGGCAGTTAAATACCTGAAATTTTTGCACTACCAGTGTTACAGATAACATACTTATGCAAATATAATTATCAAAGAAAACGTGAACAAATGAAACCATTCAAGAAAACAAAAGGATAACATACTTATGCAAACATAATTATCAAAGAAAACATGAACAAATGAATCCATACAAAAGGATAACATACTTATGCAACCATAATTATCAAAGGAAACGTGAACAAATGAATCCATTCAAGAAAACAAAAGGAAATGCACGAAATCTAAGTATTTGTTGGTTACCGCAAAACCAGCAAAAGTAAGGCCATTCTCCACTTCATCTCTGTGCAAACTTCTTGCATCACTAACCTTCACATAATTGACAGAGAAAGGAAACAATTTAAGCGTAAACATAGTAAATAGCTTCACATATTGAAAGAACATATAAAGTACTGAATGGTCGCTGTTTCTGGTATAAAGAAATGCCCATGCGCATTCCATTAAATCAATTGTTCAGATTTCAGTTTGAAGAAAGTATTACTGTAAGGGTTCTTCTACAATGGGTTAATTGAAGAAAGTGTAAGTCAATACACTATCATAACAAGTAACCTGACTAAAACTGCAAGCAATAATATTTGGATTAACCCTGTATGTAAACTGCATAATAAATTCTCACAGAGAGTTCTGAATCTTCATGACTACAATAACATGCACGGATGAATCAGAATTGCCAAATCAAATGCTTCTCAGTAAAAACAAAGGAGTTTTTTTCCAAAACAAAAGAAAAAGAAGGATGAATCAGAATTGCCAAATCAAATGCTTCTCAGTAAAAACAAAGGAGTTTTTTCCAAAAAAAGAAAAAAGAAAAAGAAAAAGAAAGTACAGAACAAGGTTAGGGAAATTCAAATCCAGAGGACACTTACTGTCATGTCTGGAAGGGACCTAAAAGCAAGGGCTAAAACACGAGACCCCTGATGTGTATATTTCTTGTAGGTTTCAATATATGATGGTGGCAGATCTGTGAGTCTCTCCTGGATAGTTTCAGGTGCACCCTGAAATAAGGCAAAAGAATTACTTAATAAGGCAAATTCAGAGTCAAAATTAAGAAAATGGATGCAATTGATGAACATAACACGGTAAAAAGACTACATAATTATTAAACATAACATGGTAAAAAGACATTGATGAACCTATATCAGATTAAAAAGAAATTAAGAACCAATTTATGACAGACCTTAACAAAAGCAAAAAAATCCTCCTGAACACGAACGACAACTGACATTCGTTTCAAGTGGGAGGCAAAATGGTGTCTCTGAACAATCTGGACAGCATGACCACCTCCCCTGCAAGTGATAATATTAACCATGTAGCCGTTATAGGGCTATGGACGGAAAGACGAAAAATTGCACAATTAACAATGAAAAATCAAAGTTAGAAAGGTGCTGAAAGCATCAATTCATGTGAAATGTACATGTAAAACCTACCTGAAATGTAATGCATATCTCTATTGTCAGAAGGCTAGGACAAGTAATATACCACTCCAAAAGCATATAAAAACGACCTCAAACCAACCTACCTACATAATCAATTTCCTCCAGTGTTCTTTTTTTGTAAATTTAGTTCCAATTTTCCCGTCCAACAGACTCAAAAAGCGTCCAATGAGTTCACTAGGGAGTCAGACCCATGACTATAACATGTCAGAAATGCTCCTAGTGCTTAATGCACTATATGGTCTTGCATTTAAACCCATCCCTAACAACAAAACTTAAATCATTTCAGAACATTTTATACCTTTTTGGCATAGCCTTCTCATCTGATTTATAACTCCAATCTATTCCCTTAAGTGCAGCCTTCTCAAGAGGATCTCCAACCTACAAGAAATTACAGGATATACCAGAACAGACAGAAGTTAGGGAAAGAATATTCAACCACTAGCACAAAAATAAGCAAGAATGCTACCAAGTGGCACCATGCAGGCAATTTCACACAGTTGCATTACATAAGTCACTAGAGCTCAAGTACACAATATCATAAAAAGTTTCACTTCGCAGAGCAGCAATTGCAATTATTAGCAATTACAAATGGGAAGGGAGGTGCAAAGCTGAAGTACTATTCATGTTTTGTACGTCTCACTGTCAATGTTAAGATGAGAGTGTGAAGTCCATCCTAAATCAAAGGTGAACATTTGGAAAACAGCTTCAGAGATACAGAAAGTACCTCTGCAGTACATAGAGAGCAGGGAAAAGAAGAAAAAAGATAGATCCAAGTAGAATAGGAGGTTTCAGGGAAAACAGCTTCAGACATACAGAAAGTACCTTTGCAGTAAATAGAGAGCAGGAAAAAGAAGAAATAAGATAGATGTGAGCAGAATAGGAGTCAGATAAGTCTTCAACGAGGGAACTACACAACTCAATCAAAGAAAAGACCAATATCCATTATTTCACTGTTCTTTCACTTTTCAAAAAAGAATAATTAACAACCGGCATATATTCTCTTTCACAATTATGAAAAGTTTTTCGCCTAATACATCTACCTTAAGCATTAAGGGGGAGAATAAAAAAGTAAATATACCAGCTTGTTGTCTACAAACACCAGCGCATGACAAGAGGCCAGAATCTCCAGAGTACGGACAGGAACTTTAGTCATATCAACTTCTAACTCTGAATCACCGGACAACCCAACAACCCCGCGGAATTCCTAGAAAGGGCAAAGATTAAAGAATTTGTAAAATGGAATATAGTGTTAGCCAATAAATGAGCATGAAAGATACATCTTGATATGTACATACCATGTCATCTGATGTAAGTGTACCAGTTTTATCAAAACAACATATGTCAACCTGCATGGTGGAAAGCAACAGATGTCCATAAATATGAAAATAACATATATATACACTCACTCCAGCCCAAAGGGAAAAGTACTTGTAAACTGCCACATGGACCAAGATTTATCATACAACAACAAAAAGTGCGGAAAAGGTATGGCATAAAGTTGTAGCACACGGAATATAGCTATACATTTGACAAAGGGCTATGCCAATGATTCAAGAGAATTAGCAAAACCATGAAAGGAATAAAGTTTCGCTCTTCTCAAGGTAGTACAACTTACCTTTCCAGCGAATGGAATTCGGAAAGGCTCCGTACAAAATATACCACGCCGTGCCAATGCAATCAGGGATGTATTAACAGCTATTGACAATTCCATTGGCAGTTCAGGTGGAATCACAGAAGTTATGATAAGGGAACAGCTTAAGAACAGCTTATACTTGCTCCTTGTGGGATCCTCCAACCCCTATATCAGAAATATCCTCATTAACATATTAACAACTAATAAAGCCTAAAATTCCAGAACTACCTCAAAGGGAAGCATTAAGTTACCTTTACAAGTACATAACCAGCAGCTATTACTGCAAATACAACTAAAAATAAAATGAATAGTCCACTTTCCCAGCTGTTGGCAGTCACCTATAGCATGTGTAATTGATTAGAAAGATAATTCAAAACATGGAAAATCAATAACTAAAGATATGTTTGACATTGTTTGTACTTCTACTCAACTTTGAAAGCACAGTAGTTAAAGAATTCGGTAAACACCCACTTCTACTTACACCCACAAGGTAAGTACTACCACTCACCCTTATACTTCATATTCAGTGATTCTTTCTTTGCAATAGATTCACGGCACCTCAATCTCAAACACACACTAAGTAACAGCAATAACTAATAAGAAAGAGCCAAGTATCAATTACCCTCTCTGTAGAAAATAATATTGTCCGCATCAATTTTCCCTGACTTGTTTCAAACCCAGTCCGCAGCACAATGGCCAAGCAGCCGCCATCAGGTGTCTTCAAAGGAAAGGTCTGGTTCCAATAGGAAATGAAAAGCATTGATTAACTAAGACCTGAGCACTTAATCAATATCAAGATTCTATACAATTATTGAAACTGAATATCACCCACCTTATCAGGAGTGTGCTGCAATATCTTAGTCCCACCAAATAAAACATGGCCTTTATCTCGTCTAGCTGACAACTTCTCCTCAGTGCCCCTACCCAAGATTGAAACCTGAAAAAGTAATTACTTCTTAGTTAGAGAAAATCAGGAAATATCCAACACCTGGCTAAATAACCATTCCAGCTCTATAAGAAAATTAATTTCATAACCACAGAATAATTGTCCAGCAAACATATATATATCAAATTAGTATCCAAAATTATAACTAAAGAATTAAGATATATTGTTGACTTCATAAAATTGAAAGCCTATCCAACAAACTATTATGCCTTCTAAATATTGTTCTGGCCCCCTAAAAACAACAAAAGGGGCAGCAGTACATACACTTGACAAGTTATCAACAGTCAGCACCTAGGCATGATCTGCACCAGTTGAGTGCATCAACAAACAAAAAAGAACATAAATATAATATCAGCTTATCATATTTTTCATGTTGAGATCACCAAAATCATAGAAAAGTTCATTGCCAACACAATATTAATAAATCAAATAGGAAAGAGAAGACCACCTTCCATTGGGGAGTAGACTCGCCTGTGAGAATCGCTTCATTCACGATTGCACTTCCAGCTAAAATAAGCATATCTGCTGGAACAGACTTATCTTCACCTGTCTGACCGGAAGAGCGCCCAATGGAGACAACGTCCCCAGGCAATAGATCAGTGCCTGCAAGCTTCACCCACCTACAATTCATAATGTTGAAAAAATTAATCTATAAATATGTCAAGAATTTTAGCAGCAATGGAAACGACAGTGAAAAAACGTACTTCCCACAACGATGTACCATAAGGGTCTGACTATCTACTCTAACGCGTCTTAGCTCAGTTAGAGTCTTTAACCGACTTTTTGCCATTGTTGACTCAAACATGAACAGCATGAAGAGAGTGAACAAACTGTAATACCAATATTCATCCAAACACCAGAGACCAACACAGAAGACCTACACGCAGGAAATTTATATATTAAGTAAATGCAAGACACTAGAAGTAAATTTGAACCATTGTAATTGTTAAAAAAAAAAGATGGAACATGAGAGATCAGAATAACAACAAAACCTGAAATACAAAAAAAGGTTCCATGCAGTTCTCCTTCATTAATTTCTGGAATGTAGGCTGTGGATATTCAAATCTGCAGGACCAAAAAGCATCCAAATTAAGGTGAGAAGTAAATCAATTTAGGAAAGCCATGTCCAAGAAGATCAGGATCCATTCAGCAAGCATGTGTTAAAAAAAAATAAGATGAAAGAGCAAAAAAAATTTCACTCTAATAACTCACACATTTCGTCCCCATTTTTCACTCGCCGCAACAATCTTAGCTTCAGAAGTATGGCCTGTGCATTTGAGATAATACCCAAATGTTTCCTTAGTAGGATAAGGAAGCTTGCAGAAGTTCTCATTCTCCTTAGAATAGATAAACCGTTGCTTTCTGAAATCAAAGCAGATCTCTTCAACATCCACTGAACTTGAAGAAACTGCCTTCTGTCCAAATGAAATATTGGGAAAAGCATTACTAAATGACACAGCCCAATTAGTCAAGTGGCCAAAAACAACTCCCACCATGGAAAGAAAGAAAAAGAACTGTTGGAGAGAGATGACCAGATATAGACCTCCTTGAACAATAACACTTCACCTTACTTCATCCTGCGTTAGTTTCCTAACTAGATATGGTAAACCAAATGGAATAATTGCAGAAGATGCAACTCATAATTATCAGTCACATAATGAGTATTTGAATGTGAATGGAAGAAAATAGACTCAAGACCTTGCTAAGAGTGCGCATTTGTAACTATGCAAGTATGTGAATGGAATAATTTTCTTGTTTCTTACAAAAGAACAAACAAAGTATGTGTTTTAAAAGAATTTGGCAACCGCCTGATTTTTAATGAATTAGCACCATAAGCCTACAGATTAATCTGTCTTAGGATACTGTATGTAATCAACCACCATTTGCTCACAGAGCCTCCAATACTCTAATATTGCCCTACGGACCATCAAACCTACCAAGGACCAGTCATATCCTAACTTTCAGAAGATTACATCACAACTCAGAGAAGATGACAGAACATAAAAGTGCATGTTTGTAATGAAGTATCAGATCAAAACTTAAATCATAGAATAAACACCACAATATTGAAACACCAGATCATTCAAAAGAAATTCTAGTATTTCCAATGTATTGGAATGCAGTAGTAGCTTAAGTGGGTAACATTTTGTACAGTCTCCTGGTTTGAGAGTTTGTTTAGAATGTCCTATTGACATTGATGCATTTTCAGATCTTTCCATAATGATTCTCTTTGTCTATTTTCAGGCAGATTGCTAACACTTTTCAATTATTGGAAGTTTCCTTAGCTTCCTATATTAGAGAGAAATAAAATAAATAAAGAAGACTGTTCTGGCAAAATCCCATGCCTCAACAGAATCCTTGTAAAAAGAAAAGATAAAAAAGAACTAAAAGGACAGTGGACTAACTTGTTTATGATATTGAAGTGGCACAATTTCTTTAGACCCAGAAAACTTCGCTGGTGCTATTTTGCATGCATCAGCAAGGTGAATATCATTGACCTGGACAACCCAAAAAGAAGCTTAATTATATATGTTAGCCAATACCTCTATACACAACTGCATTTATTGGTAGTTTTGGGTAATGGCTTAAGTTAATTGCATACCTTACTATAGTGTGCAAAGCATTTAAAATCAACAGACCAAGCTGTGAAAAGAAACACCAGAATGTGAAAGGCAACAAGCCCACCAAAAACAATGGCAGCATCAATAAAATCAATGCTAGGAACAATAGCAATCAGCCATACAGCATATAGAATAGCAAAAGGCCAAACATCCAATCTCCAAACCAAACGGTTCTTCCGCAACAAATCAACTCTGTCAACCACCTTCCCTCCCACAAGGAAGCTCGACGTCATTATCTCTGCCCTCTGAGCCTATATTACTGTGACCAAAAGAAAAAAGGTCCATTCATTAAGTATTAATTCATGCTCCTAACCCCAAAAAAAAATTGCAAATGAATTGATCCAAAAGAGAGTTGATAATAGAACAACATCTCTCTATCACCATGCTTAGCTTTATTATATTCAAGATATTAAACACTTTAATTAGCATGATAACTAGCCAAAAAAAATTCAAACATTTGATTCACAAATGAGCTTTTCACAAGTATGATTGAGTTTTACTGCATATAAATTTTGGACCATTCTCACTAACATATCTCATAAAGCTAACAACATTATGAGATAGCAGAAACAAATAAAACTAACAAATAAACAATTTTGATGGCAGAGCTCCACTCCACATCCTCCTGTAAAGCTCCCTATTCTAACATAATTTTTGTTTCTTATCAAACATAAATAAATAAGTGAAAAAAATCATTTCACACACACCCCAACAACATCACAAAACACAATAGAAACGAAATTTATGCATATACCATTTGTTTGAATCCTAAATCAAGGCAATTTTATATCAAACTTAGGTATGTAAGTGACATAAAAGATACCTGAAATCAAAGACCAGAAGCCAAGGTTATTTTGAGGGAAGGATGTTAGTGATGGGATCAATCATCTCCTACCAGGATCTTCTGTATGAGAGGAAGTACTTCAAAAGCTTCTTACATGTGATTGAATAAGACCACAGTGAATTCCAAGTTTAATTTTAAAAAAGAGAAGGAACAGAGATGCCACTTTTTGAGTCTCTCATTTTTCACTTCTCCAGATTTGTATTTCTTCTTTCCAGGTTTTACAAAAGGTAGAAGAATCTAGCAATTCAAAATTCAATCAAACTTGTTTGTGGTACTTTAAAGAAATTACATTTAAAAATTCAGCTTAGTTTTCTAAAGCAAGAGCAGAGATGATCCCACTATACAAATCCAAGAAACCAAAACATTAACAGTAGGCCGAACAAGTACACACAGTGAAGATTAACTACTCTACAATTTGAACAAATACATCACCACATGTAAGACTAAATAAGTTTACAAAACGATCAAAGCACTCAAAAAATAATGTCACTCTAAACCTCTCAAGAGTATAGAATAGACAAAACCCATTTCATTTACGGAACAAAACAACCGTTACAAACTTTTGAACCTAAGAACAGATCAAGAACACAAATGCACTAAACTCTCAGCGAACTACATCTTCGATAATGAATTAATCTTTAACTAACAAAAACATCAAAACCATAAGCGTCCAACCAGTTTATTAAGAAACTACGGATCAAACCGGTTACCTGAACGTCACGTCGGTTCTCAATGTGGAGAAAACGGCGTCAGCGGCCAAAAAAAAAAACAGCTTGGCTAGAGCAGAACGGCGTCGTGAAAGAGACCGACAGATTTTGCCCTTTCTGGTTTACGAGAGAGTATAAACTCAAGTTAGGGATTTAGACATTTAGGGTATGAAAATGGGTAAATTCGGTGCTGATCGCAAATTGATTTTTATTAAAGCAGAAAAGATAGTACCTTCTTTGCTTTAATTTCACGGGTCGGATAAGTGGAATCCGAACCAATCTGACAATTTCCGGGTTCTTTCTTTAGGTGAATATCATCCGGGTCTCTAACGTTTAATTCTTTGACAAAAAGATGTAATTAGTTATTTGTCAATTCTTATTGCCATAATGAAATGAAGAAAAGGATAGAAGATATTTTAGTTTTGCAATTCAGAAAATAACTACAAACATTGAAGTCCATTAGCTTATTATATTTATTTAAATAAATATTTATACAATTATAAATTATCTCTCTTTTCTATTATGTTAGTTATCGTTTTGAATTATATAATTGCATATTAGTATGACTTGTTAATTTAATAAGTTAAATTTTATAAACTAAAATATTTTTTAACTCAAAATGAATTACATATTATAAAGTTTTGAATTTTTATATTTTTATAAATGATAATATAATTTGATTATTTATAATAATAGGTGTTCAACCCAATTTTTTAATATGAGTTTTGATGATATTTTAATGATCAAAAGCTAATAATATAAAGTTTATATGATCATTTTAATAAGTTCAAGAACTTATAATTGATTAGAGTAATAGAATCTTTTTTAGTCGTGCAAAATATTTGGAATAAAAATGTAATTTGATAATTTTGGTAAAGACACAATTGACATGAACACTAAATTATAACATTACTATATACAAATTTACAATAGTTTTACTAATTTCATTCTTAATATATTTCGATATTATTATTTACATCTCTATTGTTTCAAAATTATACATTTAGTCCATGCCGTTATAACACTAACCTTAAAAATTTAATTTTTTAGTAAAAATAAACTTATTGTCCCTATAGTGATAATAATAATATTACCTAAATTTTAAAAAATAAAATAAATCAATTCTAAGATACTCAAACAAATATTAAAAAAAATATTTAATAAAAAATAATTTCAAATTCAAAAATTAAATTCATAACGTAATAAATTAATTTTTTTTAAATTTTACAATAAAATCAAATATAAATATAGATAATGAAATAAAAATAAGCTTATTTCTTTTTATTTTTTAAATTTTTACCATAAGATCAAATAAAAATAATAAAATCTAAATAAGTTTATTTCTTTTTAGTTTTTATAATAAAATTAAATAAAAATAAAATAATAAAATGTAAATAAGTTTATTTCTTTTGATTTTTTTTAATTTTACAATGAAATTAACTAAAAATAATATAATAAAATCTAAATTTCATGTAAAAATCGTTTATAAATAAGACGCCTTATAAAGCCTAATTATGAATTTTTTTGTAAAATTTTATAATCCAAAAAATATTATTCAATAATTATTTGTTAAAATTAAAAATGAAAAACAATTAGAGTCTTAATAAAAAGAAATTTATTTTTTATATTTTTTTACGTTAATTTAAACCCAATACTAAATTTAATTTACTTAAGGACAAATGTGTCAAATGATAAAATATACTAATATTTAATAGTTACGTTATAACAACAGAAACTAAAGATGTAATTTTAAAATAGTAAAAATATAAGTGGTAATATCAAAATATATTAAAAATGAAATTAGTATTTTTCTTTTATAAAAATAGGGGTTCAATCCAACTCTTCCATATGAGTTTTGATGATATTTTAATGATCAAAAGCTAATAATATAAAGTTTATATGATCATTTTAATAAATTCAAGAACTTATAATTGATTAGAGTAATAGAATCTTTTACAGTTGTACAAAATATTGGAATAAAAATGTAATTTGATAATTTTAGTAAAGACACAATTGACATAAATACTAAATTATAACATTCTATATACAAATTTACAATAGTATAGGGGTTCAAATGTTATAATTCCTTTTGCTTTCCTTACTAGCAAGGCAAGGCTCGCGAGTTCCCAAAAAGCAATGATAATAAAATTCAACCGGTTCGAGTTGGATCCATCAGGTATTCCGGGTTATTATTAGATAACACGCTTTCGCTGGAAATGGGATTCATATTCATATTCTTCATAAAATTGGTATTTCCAAAGTCCATCGAATATTAAATTATTTTTATAATAAAATTGGTATTTATGTTGAATTAGTAATTTAAAATTAGACTATTCATATTCATATTCTTCATAAAATTGATATTTCCAAAGTCCATTGAATATTAAATTATTTTTATAATAAAATTGGTATTTATGTTGAATTAGTAATTTAAAATTAGACTATTTCTAATTTTATATAAACAACATGAATAAATAAGAATGTCAATTACTACTCAAACAATAAAAGCAATTACACTAATTTTATCAATTTTTTTTAGGGTCAGTTTGAAATTACCGTGAATTTTAAAAAATTCTATTTCTGTTTTACTATAAAAATAATTAACTTTAAAGAGAATCAGTTTAATGTTTGATAAATTTTATTTTTAAATATATTGTGAATTTGAAAATCAATTTTGTGTGTTTGGTAAATTTATTATTAAAAATATTATAGAAATACAAATGATTAAAATATATATAGTAAAGAGTGATAAATAAAAATTACTTTAAGTATTTAATATAATATAATTTAATATAATATATTATGATATAATATAACATAACATAATATAATATAATGTTTACTTAAAATAATTTATAGAAAAATATATATACCATAACTAAAAATAAAAGTAAAAAAGTAATGAATTTTTTTTTTTGGTTTTAATAAAATTATTTTTCAATCAAAGTTGAAATTTAAAAATTATTTATAAGGTTAATTTTGAAATTTGTAATTTTAAATGGATATATTTGATATTATATTTAAAAATAAAATTACTTTTCAAAATTAGATTTTAAAAAATAAATATTTTCTTATTTCTCAAAATTTACTGTAGGATGGTGTAATTTTGTCAAAAGTTATTTAAAAAAAAATTATCAAACACCTAAAACGATTTCTGACAATTTAAAATTATTTTTACCTCTCTTAATAGTAATTTTAAACGAGCTCTTAGTATGGTGACTCGTACCCTAGTAAGCATAATTTCTATGTAATTTCATCTGATAACAATAATTTTAAAATCACGAATCTCAAAAATTCAAATTATATGTAGTTAAAATATCTCAGTGAAATTGAATCTTCATGCAACGATGTTATTATAATTAAATTAAAAATCGTGAATTATATATAGACCAAATTATTCATCATTTTCACCATCCTTGCTTTCAATTCCTTCAACACCCAAGTTGCTGCTTCCTTCAAAAAGCTCCTACTGTTCTTCATTTAACCGGCAGCATATTAAAAAGGTAAAAATAGATCACTTTTTTTTTGTCTTATTCTTTTTAAATTTTTGTTTGTATCCAAGTCTTTATTTTATAAAATGCAGATTTATAGTAAAATAACTGTTGATTTACTGTTAAATAATGTTATTTCGAGAAAAAGAACTATTTATGAGACCATTTAAAATCATTGAAGGCAACCTTTCACATTTTTTATTATTAAAAGTTTAGGTTATTAAACATCCTTAAATAAATTTCTTATAAATTCTATTATATCTTATAATCATTTTCTGTTAATTTTTCAACAAAATTGCTTTGCTAAGTTAATAAAAGATGATTCTAATAAATTAATTTGAGATGATTATAACTTTAATGTCTTTAAAGTTTTTAGTAAGAAGTATATAATTAAAAACAAAATAAATTTTGTTTGATAATATCTTTAAATTATTGTAAGAATGAAAAATATAGTTTAAAATACAAAAAAGTAAAATCATATTTGGTATTATTTCTTAAAACGAATAAATTATTGTAAGAATGAAAAATATAGTTTAAAAGTGATGAATATAATGCTCATTAGATAAGGTGTGATAAAATTTTAGTCTTTAAATATTTATATTTTTCTAATATGGACATAGTTCATTCATCTATAGCAAATAAGTTCCTAACTTAACTTCTAATGAAATAACTGAATTATTTTTTAGTATTAAATTACATATCCTATATTATGGGATCAAAATTCAAATAGTTATTTTAATAAGAGTTAGAGATTTATTTATTATAATAAATAATTATGTTTTTATTTATGAAAATATAAAAATTTAAGGATCTAAATATTATTGGGTAATGGAGATTAAGTTCTATAATGTTTGATTAATTAGCTATATAAGTTCTAATAATTTTAAAATTTATCTTAAAAGTCCTAGTGTCTATAAAAATATGATTTTATAATAATACGCTTATGAGTTATTATAATTAAATTTCTCAGATTTTTGAAAAATATAACATATTCACTCTTAACTTTAAAAAAAGATAAAAATACTCCTAATTAATTATTTATAATAAAAATAAATATTTTATCTTTGCATTTTTACCTTAAACTATTAAAAGACATATAAAATTACTATAATATATTATTTTTTATCTTTTAATGATTAATGTAATTTTATTTTAATCTTTAAATTTAAAAATTATAATAATATTTTAATTATTAATTATATTCTTTAAAATGTATTATCAGTTTGTTATAAAAAAATAGTTACAACAAAAAAATTTTATAAATTTATTTGTAAAAAATTTATAAGATATTTTTTTAGTATTAATTGTTAAAAAAAAATAACAAAGGTGAAGTTAAATAAGTTAGAATATAATAAGGGGGTAATTGTCACTTTTCCTTATGGGGATTAATCTTTTCTCATTACCTGTCCTATTCTTTATTATATCATGCCAATTTTATCTCATTTGAAACATAATCCCGCGTAGCCCTAAGGCTCCCAATCCATGAAAATTTTTATCATCCCTTCTAAAAATCATTAGATTATCAAACAACAATTTTAACTAATAGTTTCATTCTCAATTTTCAAAAAATAAATAAAAATCGTATTTTAAAAACAATACTAAACAAGGTCTTTGACTCTAAGGTTTTCTTAAATATTTTGTAAATAACTTTTTACTTCAATTAATTTACTTGTTTCATCTAGGTTACTTCAAACAAATAATCATAATTTATTTAAAATAGAGAATTTCAATATGATTTGGAGTACATGTATACTAATTTTGAATTATATTTTTCAAAACTAACAACTTGATTTTTTATTTGCAGAAGGCACAAAAGGATTCGGATTATATATAGAAGCATAGTTTTTTCATTTTTAGTTTTTTCTCGAACAATTTCTTAATTTTGGTTCAATGGGTTCATTTTTTTCATCTTTTCTATTTTCATCCTCTATTACTTCTAGAGATAAATACGACGTCTTCCTTAGTTTTAAAAGGGAGGATACTGGTGATAACTTCACTAGTCATCTCCATTATGCTCTATGTCAAAAGGAAATTAAAACTTTCACGTATGACAACCTTGAAAAAGGAAATGAAATTTTATCGGAACTTTTTAAAGTTATTGAAAAGTCAAAGATTTCAATAATTATTTTTTCAAAAAATTATGCTTCTTCGGAACAGTGCTTGGATGAACTTGTAAAGATCATGGAATGCAAGAGAAAAAAAAGCCAAATTGTAATCCCAGTTTACTACCATGTAGATGTTAAGGACGTACAATATCAAACAGGGAGTTTTAAGGATGCTTTTGTTAATCATGAAAAACGTTTTAAACATACAAACAAATTGAAGAAGTGGAAGGATGCTTTGACAGAAGTATCTAATCTACATGGATGGGATTCGTCAAGCATTAGGTAAGTATACTATATCCATTTTTTTGTTTGTTTTGCTTTTAAATATATAACAAAATAAAGAATATTATATAAATCTATACTCGTTTCTACACTCATGTAATTAATGTTTATATTTTGTAGACCTGATTCTCAACTTGTAGATAAAATTGCGAAAGACATTTCAGAGAAGTTGAAAGACAAAAAGGCAGTCTCAAGCTATTTCACAGGCCCAACTCAAATAAATCCGGGCACCGAACAAGTAAATCATCACTGTACAAGATTCAATTATCAAATATTCAGACAACACAATTTTGAAACATGGATGGTACAAGAACAATCACCATTAAAAAGTATGAGCATATACACATTCAAGCATGTGCACTTTATTGAGAGTCTCTAATAAGAAAAGTTTTCATCCTTCTCAATATTATCAACAATTTAATTAAGAGAACTAAGATAAATAATGAAGGTTACATTATGCTTATATTTTTAGATTTTGGTTTGTCTTGTGTTTATTTATTTATTTATTCAAATAGCAGTGAATAATTGGTCTATTTCTTGTACGCGGTTTATAATTATTGTGATATGTTATTTAGGTTTTCTTAAAGTATATTATATTTGTAATTACAAAATTTTTATACATCTAGGATTTCAATATCAATTTTAAATGCAATGTGAAATAACAATATTATAGCTTTTACCGTGTTCACAATTAAGGACATAGTTTATCTCTTCGAAACAAACAGATTATTATCCCCTTTTGAAATGATAAAAAATAAAAATCTCATAAAAGTATTGAAATTTCACCATCATATTATTAGTATGAGGCACAGAGGTATTGAGGTAGACGTAGATATAATTATACCACATTTTAATAAATCAAACAGTCGATCGGAGTTTTTAAGAAGAGAGTAGATATCCTAATGTATATATCTAAAAAAAATTTAAAAATATTATAATTATCACATCTAAATTCTTAATAAAATTCAGACCTAATATTAGTTGTAATTATAAATAATATTAAAAAAAACTCTTTTCACTTTTACTTTTACTTTGACTGCAATACAATGGAACCTTTGAATTTCTTGGTAAAAGAAAAAAAAGAAAAGAAAAAATATCAACAAAATTCAAACAGGTCCGTTGTTTAAGACATTTTCAAGGATAAAGTAAAATATCATTTAAAAAGTTGTTTATTTTAAAAAAATTATATATCTTTTTGTTTTCATTTGATAATTGAGTTCACTTCAATTGTTTTTTGAAACTCTATTATATAAAAATTAATATGATAGGAAATATTATCACCCTAACACTATTTTATTACCCTAACTCTATTATAATATAATATAGTACAATATGATATAATAATTTTTTCCAAACTCGTGCTCTTTTCTCTTTAAAAAAAAAATTCTTTTACAAATTTGAATGGAAGAGAATCATATCAATTTATAGTATAAACATTTTGTTTGTATGATTTATTAAATTTTGTTTTTTGTAAGTATTAATTGATTGAAGTGATAAAATATTGGACATACGGAATAACTATCTAACAACCAAAGCATCACATGCCTTTCAGTATTTTATAATTTATGAATGGGGTAATAATATTATTGTCCCAAAATTTTATAAAATAATAAATAAAAGTATATTTTAATAAGGGATATTATAATATATCCCTTTAATTTTTATAAAAAGAGTAAATATCTCCTTAAGTTTTTAGAGAATGTTAGATATTTCCTTAACTTTTTAGAAAATAGAAAGATACCCTCCTGGACTTAAACTTTCATTAGTTTGATCAGTTATAATATTATTATTTTAATATCCTAAACTTCACTAAATTAAAAAACTTAAATATACTTTATTTATTATTAATATATTTAGGACTAAAATATTAAACTTAAACAAATTTATTTTATTTTATATTTTTAAAAAATATTAGAAATAAAATATATTTATTCAAATTAAAATATTAACAATTAATTTAGATAAAATTATATATTATAATGCTACTAACCTTATTTTTTCTAACTTTTTTAGCATTTATTACAAATTAAGACATTAATTTTTTAGTATTTACATAAATTGGATAAATCTATATAAGTATTTTATGATAAAGGAAAATAATAAATTATAATAAGTGAATTAAATTTATTATTGTGTCAATAAAAGTAATATAAATTTTGAATAAATAATATTTTTATTTCTAAATTTTTAAAAATAATTAAATAAGATATTTTTTTATATTTAACATTTTAACTCCAAAGATATTAGAAATAAGGATTAGATGACTAATAATGAACAAAATATATTCAATTTTATTAATTTAATAAAATTTAAGTATTAAAATAATAATATTTTAATAGGTCAAACTAATGGAAGCTTAGGTCTAAGAGGTATCTTTTTATTTTCTCAAACGTTAAGGGGATATTTAACACTCTTTAAAAATTTAGGGGGTATTTACTTTTTTTCTAAAAGATAAATTAAGGATATTACAATATCCCTTCTAATAATTAATATATTAATTTTTCGATTTTTATTTTTTTCATGTTTCACATAATTTTCTACCATTGTTAAGGTCGAAATTATTAAAATTGAATAAATTATATATTTTTTTCGGTTTAAAATTTGGAATAAAACTTTCAACAGTCATGTAAATAATTTGACTGCCTCTCTCATTGAAAAGAGTAATATTTTTTGCCACATTTTGTCGAGTGGCATAATAATTGAATTTGCTTCAAACATTCTTTTAGTTCCATTAATTATAAGATAATATTTTGTAGTATTATACATTATCTAATTAATCAATAATAATCCTTTTGAAAACAAGATATTGTTTGTATTCACCAAAATAAACGATATCATGACGTATTTAAATTATAAATTATAACTAATAATTATAAATATTGTAACGATAGATTAAAAGATATAAATTTTATCGTCACACTAAGACAATTACTCAATAGCAACCAATTCTTTAACAAATTTATTTTATTTTGTAATAAGCTTTGGATACAAGAATCATATCTTAAAAATCAGCAATTAATTTAATTTATTTCTAAATAGTCTCTGAGTTGTTCTGGTTGGTGAGTTGCTGATGTGGCATATGATTATTTGCTAATAGTTTATCACATCACATGTACGTGTGAGAGTGCCAGGCTGTTGGTTATTTGGTAATTATAATTATAATTATAATTAAATTTCATTTTACTCATATTAATTTTGATCATTTTTAACACGGTTCTAAATTTTTTAAAAGTTATCATCCATCTCCATATCGTTAAGGTTAAAACGCTTGTTATTTCTCCTCTTCCTATTCCTTTCTCTTTTTTTTTTTCCCAATCTTCGTCTAAAAATGTTATGAGAATTTACACGATCAAAATTTAAGATTGTACAGATTTAATTTAGAAAATTAAGTTTATAATTATTAAAAATAATTTTTATGAATTAATAAGATTAATTTAATTGGTGTTGATGTCTTAAGCTTACTTAAAATTTCTAATTTATGAAAAAAAATGAGAATAAAAAAAAAAGAGATCGAATAAAAGAAAAGGGTACCTAAAAAATTATTAAATTAAGACTTTTTTAATTTGTTTTTATTCTTACCGTAATTCTTATCAAGTGAAACTTCAGTTCATGAATTAGTAACAATGCTACAAAAGTTTTTATATTGGGACTAATACATTGAACAGAATGGATCAATTTGATGTGGTTTCCGTGATTTTACAGCTTTCTGATATTTTACACATCACATATATGGAAGTATTTTTTTCTTTGGTTTTTTTAATAAATTGATTTATGTAATTGTCATATAGGCCCCAGTAGGTCAGTCTGTGATGTATGCTTTTTAAATAAACCCATTTTGTGGCTTCTCCTCCTGTGGTTGTCTTTAATTTCTTCAACAAATTCTTTCTGAAAATCGGAAGCAGCTGAGCTGAGTGAGAGTCAGAAATGGCTGCCGACGGGAAAGAAACCAAAGTTTCAGCAGCCCTGAATTGCATCGATCTCTCAAACCCAGATACCAAACAATCTGCTGCTTTGCTCAAAGAGGTGATCAACATCTCTCTTTATATATTTGAATGCCTATATATATATTCCATGAATTACATGAAGTTCACCCGCTTTTGCTCTTTCTTTGTGGCACTAAAGAGTGAGAGGGAGTAGAAATTTCGAGGACTAAAATGATAAAGTGGAAAAGTTAAGGAGGCCGTAGTATAAAACAAAAGGTTTATAAATCTGAAGGGCAAAACCTTCAATTTATAAAAATAACTATTTTAGAATATATTGTCCGTATTAACCCTTAAGGTTTATCCAAAATGTATATTTTAATTTTATATTGTATTAAAATAAATAAATATATGTAAACTAAAAAAATCTTTTAACTAACAGGTGTGCATGGTTATTTTTTAAATTGATGAAACTATAAAATATATTTTTGGCCGAGTTTCAACCTTAAACTTGCCCATTTCCCTTAATTTTTGAGCTTATCTAACAAAATTTATCGAAGTAAATAATAAATATTCTTAATTAGTTTCGATTAAAAATAAAGAAATGAATTTGTTGTCTGATTCAGGCTTGCATGGATTCTGGATTTTTTTACGTTATAAATCATGGAATAAGTGAAGAATTGATGGAAGAAGTCTTCGGCCAAAGCAAGAAATTTTTTGAGTTACCAATGGATGAGAAAATGAAGCTTCTTAGAAATGAAAAACACCGAGGCTACCATCCACCTCT